>MQTX01000136.1:361559-454049 GCA_009735665.1 Angiostrongylus cantonensis
GCATACGTTAGGGCAGGAAGAACCGTTGAGTCGAAAAGGTGGGCACGGAGTCGGGTGTTCTTCGTTCTCTTCACTGCATCCCCGATGCTCTTGAAAGCTCCCCAAGCCGCTCGTTTCCTTCTGCTCAGCTCCGGAGCTAAGTCGTTCATCATATTGATTTCCCGACCTAGATGGACAAAACTGGAGCATCCGGAGATATTCGTTCCGTTGAGCGTGAATCGGGCAAACGAAACCAATACGTACTTCATGAACATCGTTTTCTTGAGAATTAGTCGAATACCAATCTTTCCACACGCTTTATCAAAGTCCGCAAGCATACGTTCCGCTTGGCTAATGTCTGGTGTTATAAGAACGATATCATCAGCAACGCGAAGGTGATGTATCTGCCGACCGTCGATTTTCACTTCCATATTATCCCATTCCCATGTTCTCATGACGTTTTGGAGGGTGGCTGTAAATAATTTTGGCGAGATTCTATCGCCTTGCCTAATTCCTCTTTTGACGTCAACGTTAATATCGTTGTAGAATGGTGAAATCTTGGTTGTGAAATTATTGTATAGCTCACGAAGAATCTTTATGTACTGAGTAGGGACTCCTTGATTACCAAGGGCTTCCATGACTGCTTCTATCTCAATTGAATCAAAAGCCTTCTCTAAGTCGATGAAAATGAGACAGAGCGGTCTTTTGTACTCTCGCGATACTTCATTGAGCTTTGTTAACGTGTGAATGTGGTCCACCGTACTAAATGCTTTTTGAAACCCTTCTTGCTCGCACGGCTGTCCTTCGTCCAGTGTTCTGTCAATCCTGTTTGAGATGACCTGTCAATCCTGTTTAAGATGATTCGAGTGAAAGGTTTGTTGACGACAGACCACAAGTAGATTGGGCGATAGTTGCCTATATCGTGTAGGTCACCCTTCTTGAACAACAACACGGTCTTGCTGGTCTTCCACTGAGTAGGGACCACATGCATTCAGACAGGTAACGTGTGAAAAGCCTAGCCAGTGTGCTTACGAGGACTGTCGGAAGGTTCTTCAGATGTTTTGGTCTTATCCTGTCCGGACCTGGTGCTGTTCGATTTTTCACCGACGAAATGGCATGTCGGATTTCGGAAGGGAGAACCGGTGGAACAGCATATCCATCCTCTTTTATTTCATAAGACGGGAGGTCGACTTGGCTATCGAAGAGATCTGAGTAGTAATCGTGGATGATTTTCTCCATTGCCTTTCTCGACGCTGTTTTGCTCCGTCAGGGCGTCGGAGTGCAATCATCTCGGTCTTGTAATTGGCGAAGCTTCAGCGGGCTTTGCGAATGCTTTTTCCAGCCTCTGCAGCTTCGACCATTACTGCTGCTCTTCTCTCTTTAAGACCGTCTTTTATCGCCTGTCTGCACTGTTTCGCAAGCTCGGAAGTTATTTCGCGGTTGCCCGCAGCTCGTACGATTCCACGCTAGCGTATTAGGTCAAGAGTTTCTTGAGAAAGAAGTCTCTTGGTGACCTTCGAGCTCTCAGCTTTCATGGCGCTAACGTGAAGATGTTCAATGAGCCGATCATATTTCTCGTCGATGTTGTCGACAACGGCATCTTCCCAACAGCCGACTAATGAGTCGAATAAGTCCCAGTTTGTGGTCGTTCTGGGACTTCGGTTTTTGAATTTGGCGGCTTTTTCTCCTTTCAGCGAGAAGTAAGATCTTGCACGAGGGAGACGGTGGTCTGATCCCGCGTAGAATTTTGGGACAACAGCGACATCGGTTAGGCAAAACCTTCTGCCTCTACTGTCGCATTATTCGAGGAATAGTTCTTCTCCGGTGTCGTAGACGGCGTTGAATGGGTGGTGTAGTCTCGTCTCGGCCAGGCCCATAACGCCGTATCTTATTCTTCTTGCTTGTATGATCAAGTCTTCTATCGAGGGCTGGGTATACTCTCGCCAGGCTCTCCCAGAGTGGACATGGAGCTTATTTGTTGGAGGCGACTTCTAACCGCCTCCCATATACTTCCCTGTCACTTGATTGCAGGCTTTTGGCCGAATTGACTCGTAGAATACAATGCGCATAAAGCGGGGACGCACCCACACACGCATGCATGAACACGCCTCGCAAACACAGAAGGTATGTGCCAAATTGGCGCAGCAAAAACTTGGAGTCCATCTCTTGGATCCATCTGCAGCAAAGGTCGCTTTTGGTCATTAACCTCCTGTCCGCCACCTGGGGACGTGCCACGTAGCCTCGTGACTAACCGGTTCGAGATCGCTCATGTGAGTGAGATCCGTGGTACGAATGCATACTGTATCATTTAGGGGTTGATCAATCCTGGATGTTTTATCTTTGATGTGTTAAGCTTATAGAACTTGACAGTCACTTTAATAGTTGCTCGACAGTTACTGCAATATTACAGCTTAGATAGTATCTAGTTAACACAAAAGGACAAGTAAGGATAAAGCTCTCAGCGTTGATCAAACGTTGAGGGATGCGGCGTGCATTCGACTTCATTAAGCATCTTTAGAGGTGATTGAATGCATATCTGGCCTATGCAGTGATTCGCGGTGGCTTACCAATTATCGGGTTAATGTTGTTATTCTCTCAGACAGGTCTGGCACCGATGCTGACCTCGGAAGGATGGCGGGCCCAGGTGAGCTGGGAGCTGGGGGAGGCGAGATCCCCTGTGTGTTGTAGGGTGCCTCTAACCACTGTGTTTCATGCACTTCTCGGATAGTTAACATATATTGGCGAAAATATGCGGCTAGGCTTAGTTTTACACCGCACAGTGTGTGCATTGATAAAATGATCTAAGAAGGATTTTCTTTGCAAACTATTAGGTGAAGAGAGTAACTTTTAAAGGGTCTCATCTTGCACAACATCTCAGTCAGACAATCTATCTACTGACTACAAAAAACATTTTGCTACCCAAAAGTCTAGAGAAACAGGTATTGCACCCTAGGATACAGTTATTGTGTCAAATTGGTTGAAGTCGCATTCATTTTACTAGGTATTATTTTTCAGTACACCTTGCTTGCTCCACGGATTTCCCTCATATGAGGGATCTCGAGCCGGTTAGTCGCGAAGCTACGTGGCGCGTCTCCAGGTGGCGGACAGGGGGCTAATCCCGGACCAAAAGCGACCTTTACTTCTTTTAGACGCAGGTGGATTCAGGGAACGGACTCCCTGATTCTGTTGGGCCGATTTGGCACATATCTTCTGTATTTGCTAGGTGTATTCACGCATGCGTGTGTGGGTGCGTTCTCGCTTTATGCGGATTGTATTCTACGAGTCAATTCGGCCAAAAGCCTGCAATCAAGTGACAGGGAAGTATATGGGAGGCGGTTAGGAGTCGCCTCCAACAAATAAGCTCCTTGTCCACTCTGGGAGAACCTGGCAAGCTACCCGTGAATATAACCAGCCCCACTACACCACCCATTCAACGCCGTCTATGACACCGGAGAAGAACGATTCTTCGGAACATGCAACAGTAGAGGATTCGGCGGCGTCGGCGTTCTCATCAACACAAGCTTGTACATGAACATCAATTCATTCAAAAAGCAACCCGAATCGGACGTTTGCGATTAAAGAGGTGTGGATTAACATCGGCTTTGACAATCTTCGATTTACAGGCAGTCATTAAACTATGAGGAAGAAGAAGTCAAAGCATCCTATGTGGACTTGGAACAGTTCTACAGAGAAGACTATACACTGTTCAAGGTCGCCATAGGAAATTTCAAGGCTAAAATTGGACCGAGAAGATCGTCTGAAGAACGTCACATTGGGACCCACGGATTAGAATGGGACGAACAGGGTGAGCGTCTCTCTGAGTTTATCATGGCGACCAAGACCACCCATGGTAACTCGCAATTCCAGAAGCCTCACCGTCAACGATGGACGTGGGAATCTCCCAATTCCAGAAGCCTCACCGTCAACGATGGACGTGGGAATCTCCCAATGGAGAGTCCCATAACGAAATAGACCACATCATAGTAAATAGGAAGTTTTGCCTAACCGATATCGTTGTTGTCCCAAAATTTTATACTGGATCAGACCACCGTCTGCTTCGTGCAAGATTTTATTTTTCGCGGAAAGGAGGAAAATACGCTAAATTAAAAAACCAATGTCCCAGAACCACGACAAACTGGGACTTATTCAACTCATTAGTCGGCTGCAAAAGAATGTCTTAAAGAGAGAAGAGCAGCAGTAATGGTCGAAGCTGTAAAAGCTGGGAAGAGCATTCGTAAAGCCCGCCGAAGTTTCGCCAATTACAACAACAAAATGATTGCACTCCGACGCCCAGACGTTAGCCAAGCGGAACGTATGCTTGCGGACTTTGATAAGGCTTGTGGAAAGATTGGCCTTCGACTAAATGTCACGAAAACGGTTCATGAAGAACGGATTGGTTTCATTTGCCCCATTCACGCTCAACGGAACGAATATCTCCGGATGCTCCAGTTATGTCTATCTAGGTCGGGAAATCAATATGATGAACGACTTAGCTCTAGAGCTGAGCATAAGGAAACGAGCGGCTTGGGGAGCTTTCAAGAGCATCGGGTATGTAGTGAATAGAAAAAAGAACACCCGACTCCGTGCCTACCTTTTCGAGTCAACGGTTCTTCCTGCCCTAATGTATGCGTTAGAAACCTGGTCGCTACGTAAGCAGGATGAAAGATCACTCAGCGTTATCGAACGCGCAGTCGAAAAGACGATGCTAGGAGTATCCCGTTTGACACAAATAAGGGATTGGAATCCGAAGCTCCGACCTACGTCAATGATCGAATATCGAAGATGCCGTTCTATACGCCAAACAGTCGAAGATAAAAGGTGGGCCGGACACGTAATGCGTATGAATGATTACCGATGGACAAGAGCTGTTAGTGACTGGATTCCTCGGGATGTGAAACGTACTGCAAGAAGAACAGCGACCTGATGGTCAGAGTTTTTTCACTAAAAGCATAAAAAAAAGATATGATGCTCGACGAGTCCCTAGAGCAAGCAGAACCCACTGGGCTACTCTTGCACGCGACAGGGAAAAATGGAGGATTTACTGGCGCCCGCTCGAGTCACTCGACGATCAACGGGACTACAGGTGATACAGGTGATACACCTTGCTACCGCTTTTCATCAAGTTTATCCAATTTGATATCTAATAATGACAATAATAAAGCTCTCGGCGCTGATCGGTATCTCAAAGATGCGCCACGCATTCGACTTCATTAAGCAGCGCCGCTGACTTAATGCATATTTGGCCTTTACAATGACTCGTAGTGGCGCAGCGATGTATCGAGCCAGTTCTGATAACCTCCCAGACAAGTCTGGTACCAATTTGCCAACCCCGGAGGGATGGAAGGCTTGGTGGACCACTGGCGCCGTAATCGATTCCGTGTGAGTATTGCAGGGCTCACAATTGTTAGGAATCGACCCAGAAGAGCAAAAGGCATCAGCTTTAACTGAAATCTCCTATAACTTCATTGTCTTATTCAACTGTGTATAAGTTCCTTTTTTTGAAAGGTAGGCAACGAGTTAGTGGTACCTCGTCCGGAATCATGGCAAACAGTTTCCGTTGTAACATCTGCTGCCGTAACTGTGGCTTTCGCGACGTCGACAGGACAGAAGAAGTGTCGATTGTCATGGAATCTGGGCGTTCAAATACTTCGGACACACCTGTCGTCGACTGAGGGCGGAACGTCAGGTTCGTTATGGAGCTGAATGGTGTAGATGTAGCGAATCCAGGGACGGACTTTTATTAACGCCATGTAGAATACAAAGACATAACGGAAAAGAACTTAAGGTAAAAGTTGCTACCCTCACATTAAAAACGAAAACCTCTGCAAACAAAACTCTTCAAGCAATTATATAAATTTCAAAAATCCAAACTGAAATGAAGGAATGAATTCTTTGTGATCACACGTGATCTCGCGCCATTTCTCACCCTGATTTTTTAATTTGCCTCAGAGATATTTCTCATCCCTGTAGGATTCTATGCGGTTGGCCCTTATCAAATAACTGGAGGACTTACAAAGAACAAAACGGTGAATGCTTATAAGAAGCTGTTGACTATGCGAATGAAAATTATCTAATGAGTTTCATCAGCTGAGCTTATGGAATTGTGTGACTGAGTAGATGGCTTAGCAAATTGACTGTTCCAGACTTTAAATGAGGGAAACTTTCGAAACTCTACTATGTTGAATAAGTGCTTTTATAACAATCTTGTGTCTGCTCATCAAGAAAACAATGTAGATGTAGATGTTTTCCTTTCGTACAGTACGACCAATCACTCAAATATAGATGATGATGGGGGTTAAACGAAGTCACTGGCGCAAAACAGTGATACTCATGAACCAACATTTTTCAAACCGAACGTCATTTAACGTCGACATTAATGATCAGTACCTTCTTGGATTATTAAGCTAATAGGAGGTTGACAACGATATTTACACCCTTTACTTCCATACCTGTGAACGCTTTAAATCTACAAGGAAGCTTCTCTAAATTCCAAAACCCTTATCGGGTCTACAAAGGAGCGCGAGTGGTCTCTAACACCTCTCCAGAGCGCAAAATAACTGATTTTGAAAGATTAAAACATAGAAATATTTTCCTTAGTGTGTCGTATACTTGATCCAACTACTGCGTATCGAATAACACGTATTTAATGTGAAATCGTTCGAGAAAACATCCCTAAACCTGAGGATGAAGAAGCGAACTGCTACTACCAATTTTCTACAAAACTACTTGAGATGGAAATAACATGTTGGCATACAAATACGGTATTAATAAATGAAACGCTGCTCTAAATGCTCACAGTTAGCTTGTACCGTAGTCCTACAAACGTATGAAAACAAAGCTGCAGATCTTTAAAAAAATCTAATAAGGTGTTGGCTCCGCGCTAACCCACCTTTGCTTTTCACGTTCACCGAAGGTGTTGATAGCAATTCCAGTTTGCATTAGAGGTAATTCATCAAACGACTCACTGCTTCTTGACGTCTTTTGACTATTGCCTAAATATTAGGGATATCACTAGGATGACACTCATCACTGGAATGGACGCTATTCCACAGAGCGAAGAGCCCAAAATTATATATAAACTAGAGGTGTTTTAAAAGACTGGCTTAGGTACTTTTGTACAATCATTCGTAGTAATATTTAAATATGACAATGCCAATGGTATATTTAATAATCAGTCTCAAAGAAGTAAAATGTAAATTTTATTCCAAAAACTCACCTGGAGAAGTAGCGGCACGACCAGTCAGCTCTTGGAGGCGCTCAGTATTGCCCTTATCAACCGCAATGTATCGTAATGGAGATGAAGCACTCGGTCTTCGACTGTGTACTGTCGTTTCAAGCTCAGCGTATGTGATATGATTCGTTTTCGGATTATTTACATCACAATATCCATTTCTTGGATTAAGTGGTATGCCGAAATCTGGGATCGAATGTTTCGAGAGGGTGTTGATTGACGGGTTCTAAAAAATACATTTTCTTTGTATTCAGTAAAAACAATTGCACCAGTGCGAAAAGGTGAAAACCAATAGCTGAGGACCAATATTTCGTAAGTTTGTGACGGAACCTGATTAGCACTAGAGTATGACAAAGACCGTGAAGTATGAGATTTGAATAGATTAACAACGTCAAAAAATAGTGAATGACTCAAATGTAACCTGGAAAGTTTACCGTTCTAACTTTTGAACTTAAAAAATCTTTTCCAACCAATCTCCCCCCTTCTCCTATCACTAATAAGTATTTTTAGTGAAAAACTAAGAAATAATTGTACTTACAGATACATGTAAATATAGGTAAGTATAATCATGACAACATCAGCGAAAACAATAGAGATTATAAAACATTGATCGCCTTGTTATTTGTTAAAAGGATAAAGGATAAAGCTCTCGGCGTTGATCAATCCCTGAGGGATGCGCCATGCATTCGACTTCGTTACGAATCGCTGGAGGTGATTGAATGCATATCTGGTCTTTACAATGACTCGCGGTGGCCTGACGATGTATCGAGCTATTGCTGCTATCCTCCCAGACAAGTCTGGTACCAACTTGCCCACCACCCCGGAGGAATGAGAGGCTTGGTGAGCTATGGGCGCATTTCACGTGCGCGCCGCAGTGGCGCCTCCGACCACTGCGCCACACGCGGCTTCTGTTATTTGTTACACATTATTAATCCAACATTGTGACTATAGTAATTAAGCTTAACCTCTTCGCTTAAGGAAGCCGCTTGTCTATGTGTCAATTCCTCGGTAACATATCGATGAGTACTCTGAGTGGTTTGGGTCACGACATTTGGCACTTCCGACGACGATAATGGTCGGCCCACATCATTAATGACGGTAGTCTTCTTTTGACTGATCGGAATGGACTGAGTTGATCCAGGTAACTGCTGCGTGGGTAGTAAAGCTGAAACGATGATGATGCTGTAGTTTAGTTTCATGCTGTAACAGACAGAAATCATAGTTCCTGCTACATAAACAATCGTATTTATTCGTATAAATGTAATTAATTATTTATGCACTCTAACATACTACACTCACTTAGTTTGAAAATGAGAGCATAAGTTAGTGTCTGGTAGATGTGCTGTGAACATTCTATCCAGTAGTAGTGGCAGCTGCATAATCCACAAATGAAGCACGTCCACTGTACAACAAGACACCCGCCTTATCAATGACTTTGATCAAACCGGAGTCTCATATATTTTACTTAAGTGTTTTGCAGAGTTAAGAACGCCTTTAGTTATACGGAAAATTTGTTAACGACTGAGTGCGTCCTATTGCCGTAGATTACGGCAAAACTGGTGAACAAGATAATATAAAGAATCAACGGATGATACGATTTTGCGAGAGCAAGAGTACGTGATGAGAAAAAAATCGTTTAAACTAAACCACATAGAGGGAATGATAAGCACATTTTTTTATCTGACCGACATTCAGAGCTGTAACAGAGCGACGTCGCAGGCTGTCCGGCTCCAGGTAGTATTCCTGCTCAATCTGTTCATATACCGGATCATATGTCCGCTGTGAGGATGGCGATCTGTTGAATAGAAAAGTTGTTGGAGAACACCAATTGTGATTTGTCAAGGAAAGTTACTTTAACTATTAAAACACGCGTAACTAAATACGAGATTAAATCAGCACCCTTCAAAATTACCTTTTGTCCTTTTGTCATTTCTATAAAAATAATGAAAATTGGTAAGTTGTACATACAATCTATAGAACGATAAACCTTACCTTTCACCTAAGAAGCTCGACACACCTATCGACCCGTTACATGGTAAGCACTCGTATGTCACATCGCTATCGTCAATATTCACACTTTTCTTTGATGGTTGTGGAGTTTTTAGCGCTGATTTCAATTTAGGCAGTGCCGGAAGAGCCGACGATAGTGCGTTTCGGGCGGGTGGCGCAATAGCACCAGTGGCGTTACTGGATTTGTTGATTTCCAGCGTGTTTGTTGAACCTGAAGTTGAATACATATCTTTCTTTTAAGCCACTGGCACTAAATACAAATAACGAGAGTTACTCTAAACCTTAGAAAATAAATACACAAAAAACAACTACGCTGGAATGATTACCACTATACGGTTTCGTTATATTATTGCTCATAAATACAGTACTTATGGAACAAGGCCTTACCTGTGTTAAACAGCGTTATCGCTGTGCTACCCTTATCGACTCCTTAACATGCTTTTTTCTAATATACTGTAAAATCTGGTTATTTATATACAGTTCTAAGCACTTTTCAATGTTAAAATAAAGACGTGAATGAGACTAGCGCCATGGTGACCTGTGTGTGTGGTTTCGGTGATGTTGCTGGTTGAAGAAAATATGTCACGACTCTGCTTTTGATAAACTTTCTTCCGTGATTCACTGGGATTCCCTTGCTTCTTTGAGAAGTTCGGAACTGAAGCGGTTCGTTTGAAAGGCACCTAGAAATCATTTGAATGAGAAAATGATTTGCGCCGATGATCATCTACCTCTACCTCTTCTAATCGCTGCTGTCTTTCACGAGCATTTTTCATGTACTCTTGTTCCCAATGACGCAGTGACTTTGAATCTACGCGATAGATAGCCTACAATAAACACATTCCGATTTTATACTCAAGCAGTTGATGGAGTTCTGCACTAAAATGGTGGCAAAATTATTTGGTAACTTACGATAACAGCGTTAAAGTAAACAGTACTAAAATAAACAAAAAACCCACAGAGAATGACCTCTTAAAAGGTTGTGATGATGAGTGTCCGCCTGAAAGAAGCTCCACATCATCGTTGCCATCAACAACCTAAAAACTAAGCTTTTCTGCATGAACATAGGCACTTCATTTCTGTTTGTCATTTTTATGGATTGCGCTATGAAGCTTCACTACACGTATCAAACGACTTGATCCCACACAGTTACATAATGGATACCGGCTGTAGTGCCTCTAATCCTTTAATCATTGAATAGCCACAGCAGGCACCAGCGTAGTCTCTGGCTATTCTACGTACTAGCTCAAGAAACAAGGATAAGTTTATAACATCGCATTTGACAATCTTTTTTTGGCAAGAACATGAACACAGTTCGGTGGGTTTTGCCGTGGACATTTAGCCGGGATTACAGATAAAACTCTTGAAAACCTTTTTCTTAAGCTTCGTTATCACTGCCAGAACGAGAACCGCCTGCATTATGTGGCAATTTGACGCAAAGAAACACTCCCTTTACATGAAGAGGTGATAAATTCTTAAACGCATGTAGAGAACGTTTTCGGTAAATATCCAATTTTATCTATCTCTATCGTTATTTCTCTACCAAGCATTCTTATTCGAACCTGCACTTGTCTAGTAAAGCCTAGTCACCTTCAAAGGGCAAAGACCGCAGTAAAAACTTTCATAGAGCTTCCAATGCGCTGATTTTTCTCATGCAGGCATTCATGGCTACCGCACTGTCCTTTGAATCAGCCGCATCAGATAGCACTGCCTAGGAAAAAGTTTTGTCACCTGCTCCTTAAACTATCTCTACAGCAACTCTAGATAAATTCCGCCTATTATAGTACGAATATAAACACCTTCCTCAGGTAGCTGCAGTTGGTTCTCTCTATAGCTCTCTCTAACGATTCTGTCTAGGAAAGCTCTTGCAGCATCCTTCTTTGTCCTGGCGCGTTAATATTCTACTGCTACTTTTGCTACAAAGGATACAACATAAACTTTAGGTTGCGTTGTGCGACAGCTACGAAGGCGAGCAACAATTCGAGCTAGCAAATCTGATAGCTAACTATTCAAACTATATTTCTATCACTGTGAAAGCCACCACATTAATTGGTGCATTGGCCTAACCACTAAATTACTGTGCTACGGGGCAGGAACGAATACCTTTGTAGCAATTTACAAGAATTTGAAAGTGAGTTAGTTGCTCAAGTGCTGGATAGCAATTTCCTATTCACTACGTTTAGTATTTGCATTTTCACTGTATTAACGTTACTAACGCTAAGAATAGTAGAAGATCACCTTTCTGATTCAACAGTCCTTTCAACGCTGTGTTATGCAGCAGAGACGTGCGCCGATACCTCAACCACGTCAACGATGCGCAGGGACTACTACTCACAAAGCCCTTGAACTATGCCTTCTAAGGTATAACCAGCATACAAAACAACCAACCGGATTTCAAAGCTCTGATTTTTGAAATCTATCGGGTCTTCGAAGTCTAGGAGAACACACATCAAGAGCGAAACATAGAGAGGCCGACCATATCATGAAAAGAACAAACGACGGATGGACTAAAAGAACTGCAGAGTTGGTTCCACGAGAATGCTTGCGTCCCTTAGGACGACCATCTACTCGTTGGCCGGACGTTTTTGTAACTAAACTCAATCTGTTGTACATACAGCTGACAAACTTTTATTTTACAGATTATGGTGTGAAACTCACATCCGTCACCATGTTCGAATCAAACCACCAAAATGGACGACTACGAGGCAAAAGGATAGATGGAAAATGTGCTGAAGTCAGCACAACTCATGTGGTCAACCGTTCGATTATCCAAGTAAGAATAATACTATTTCACGACACATTTGGACAGGACTTATGTTTACATTATTTCCAAAGGAAATGTAAACGAGTGTTCTAAAATGAAATCCTAATTTCCATCGCCTTCGTGCAAGCAGAGCTCACTGAGTAGCTCTGACGCGACACGAGTACGATAGGAAAGTTTCTTGGTGCGTGCCCGAGTCAACCAATGAATGGCTTTACTAGAATTGATGCACGTGATCTTTCATTAAACCGATGTGATTTCTAAAGAAATAGGAGGTAAATCCACAAACAGGAATTAAACAATACCTCAATTTTTACAAGTTTCGCTCTGGTTTTACTGAATGACACGGACGTTGCACAGCATCCGAGCATAGCTGCCAGCCACTGGATTATGGTTGCAACAACTTGACAGTAGAAAGCCCATCCCAGCAGTTGCTAATTAATTATAGTTTAATTCCAAGAGGATTTATCTCGAATAAGAACAAGAAAAGGGAATAGGTTTAGAGTGTTCACAAAACACGAAAAATCGACTATACAAAAAAAGCGAAGGTTAGACCGCTTGCAAATTATGAAAAACCCATCAAAATGGAGGCTACTTTAAAAACTTATAAAACATGAAAAAAAGTTGCCACGTTGAAGGCAGCTGTGGCAAAATTATTCCAAAAATAGATGAATGTACTATCGCTTGTCTTCCTACTTTCTGTTTTCGTTCTTTCGAAATTTTCACCCAGTGTGTAAAACTTTAATCCCTAAACAAGGCCATCTTTACCTCATAAATGGTGTCTTCCTCCTCTTTGATTACTTTGTTATCTTGATAGTTTGCCCATGCGTAGAAGACTGCTACTCCAATTGTAGAAAGTATAGCTGTAATTGTATAATTGACGAAGAAAATCGTCGTATCGTTGACAAAACACGATAAAGTCAACCAATCGTACCGGCAATGGTAATAAGTACGGTAGAGGCACATATAAAGGTACGGTGGCAGAAGGCACAAACAGCTAACAATAACGCTGACGCCGAAGATACAACCGCCACCCCGCAACCGGATAGTGCAGCTATCTTCCATCCTGAAAAATCCGACATGTTATATAACTATTATCACAGTTAATGAATAAATAGAAACTAAACGAAGCACTACGAAATGGAGCCGTTTTCTTGTTTGAGGCAAAACTGTGAGAGCACACTTATAAGAGCTGTGCAATTGTACTTGTGCTTCTAGCCGAATGGAAAGCGTGTTATGATTCAACGCACCTGACGATTTTGATGTGACAAAGTGAAACCGTGATGTAAATCAAAAGGATGCGGGAGATTAAAGTGACTTTTTGTGGAGCCTTTTCGTACTTGAAAGAGTTTGGATGGACTATTCTGGGGTGGTTTGTATCACGAAGAAGTATAATGGAAGGACTGCATCAACTCCTCTTTAACCCAATAACTTTTATGGGTGAATTTGATATCAATTCGGAAACCACAAAAGTTTATTCCTTTATTAGCTCTGATAGCACAGAAATGAGATCCTTTGAGCTCCAATGGTATTTGAATAGAGTGCGGCAACAGATCTCCCCATTGGATAAGTAAGCAATTGGATAACTAAATAACCTATCATTTGGATCTCATTTCATCTTCAATTGCTTTATTTCTTAGCCTATTCTATTTTCTTTATTTCCAACTATTGCTTCAGTTTTATTTTTAGTATAAGCCTATTTTAGAAAAACACGTGAAATCGCAACTTTTTAACAACACCTCCCATTTTTTAGACCGCCGGTCTTCACAACTACTGTGCCGGTCCCGGCACTCATTGTGTCAGGTTCGCTTTCTAGTATCCACCATCCACGAGGGTCTCTGAACTCAAGGTGTGTGGTTTTCGGTGGTGCTTGACGATTTTTGTCTTCTTTGTGGATGCCGTTCAACGCTTGATGAATCGATCCCTACTGAGTTCTGAGATAGCCGGGCTTTCAAACAAAACTGGTACCAGTTCTCCGATCCCGAAAGACAAAATGATTAGTGAGCTCAGCGCGGGGCCAACCAGAACCGCACTCGTAATGAACGGCATCACTAGCACCGAGCTATAAGGCCCTCTTTAATACACGTTTTCCAAAACTAGGATCGTTTACTTTTCAGTTGTTTTTTAGAATATTTGTAGAATGGCCTACGCTAGGCCTTACGTTACCCAAAAAACCAGGTATCAAACCAGCAAATGGCGAAAAAAGTATATATGATACATTTATATAAACAGAATGCGATCCGGTATCATATTTTGAAGCGTACCTAAGAATAAATGTTGGTAGGCGTCATTCTGTATACGATTCTCGTCGTGGTCATGGTCGTAGAGATCTTCGGGATCAATATAATAGTCAAATTTGTACACACACTGTAATGGTGGCAAAAAAAATATATCAAATGGAGATCCTTGTAGGTCCCGTCTGAAATGATAGCTTTCACATTATGCTTAAATAATAACTGTGGTTGAGGTAAGAGAACAATACAGTTAAGAAAAGTGTGGAGGCTTAACCGTATATAGATTCTGTGAATATAACCTTAATGGTGCTGAGATAGTTGCAAAACTCCGGACCGCAGGTGTCTGCGGTGGGGAACGAACGCGCTTTTACCTTTTCCGGGGCTAACGCGTTCACCACCACACCATGAGAGTCCTTCGCTTCGCCTGTCTCACAGCTTAACTAGGTTCATTGCCGATTTGGGTTCCTCAGATCAAACACGTTGATGGGTGATTGCTGATGACACTGATTGAACTAGCTGAGAGACAGAAGAGAGCTGAGAGGACCCGCATGGTGTGGTGCTGAATGCGTTCACTTCCTCTGAAGGAGTAATAGCGCGTTCGCTCCCTACCACAGACACCTGCTGTCCGGAGTTTTCAAATATCTCAGCATCATTATGATTGTCCGTAGAGTTGTACAGAAGGCCAATATATGCATTCGTATACTCAGTAATTAACCCATGACGCACCGCTAAAGCATTTCGAGGTTGGCACAACCGATTTCGAGCAATTTTTAGTCGACTGCGGAAGTTGGATCTTTGACAGTAAAAAACAATTTTTTAACAACTAGAGTGCTTTAGCGTATCTGAACAAGACAGCATTATAGAAGAGACTTTGCTCTACTGTTCTACAGCTATGAATAATGTGAATGCTACTCTTTGCTGTGCGTTGCGATAGTCCATCACGTAAATGCATTCCTGTCAGCACCTGGAAATATTTTGCAACATATGTTGAGTCTATCTCGTTGTTTTATAACCACATATTCTATACGGTAACCATAGCGATAAGAACAGTCAGGGTTAGTAAGGGTAAGGGTTAGTCAAGTCGTCGGTCGATGAACTTTTTCAAAAACAAAGGGTTTTTGTATATCGCTATAGATGTTCAGAACGGTTTTTGTCTTATCCCTCCTATTTCGAACTCTTTTCATTATTTATCGAATGAATATGCGTAGTGCCGTAAACGAAAATTGTAGAACCCATTGAACTCAATATGGTCATGATAGCGTCCATATGGTCATTTAGTTCAGTTCCCTATGAACACTATATTGTCCAGACAGAGTGTCATGGGTTAAAATTAGGTTTGTATAGATTTAACAGCAAGGAAACTTGCTTTCCAAATTCACAAACCTGTTAGTTAAAACTGTAAGAAATGGAAAATAAGGTATACCTGTAAAGGGTTTCATAGTACTCCCTTGTACGACCATAATCAAACGAATAGTCTCTTTTGCAATCTAGCCACAGCCCGTGATGGTGTTCGGTACGTCCATTCTTTAACAGAAAACCGATAATATGTGGAGTCACCTGATCTGGGGTTTCTGTTCGTTTCCGTCGTTATACACTATATTACATACGTTATATATGTTTTGCTCATGATTTGTTCGAGTGTGCACCAATGTAGAAAACGTATCACCAATGGAATTTCTAAAACTGGAGTATAAAACCATAATCGAAAGTTGAAGTACACGGATGAAATCCTTTCGTAGTTCTTCAGTTGTAACAATGCGAATGTTTTGCTCTTATTAGGTCTATACGGAAATCTATAGACACGAGAATTTAGGAACTGTTAGAAGGTTAAACTCTATACTTTCCACAAATCGAAGCAACAAGTTTTCTAAGCTCCTCTTTAGACGTTTACAGTAATTATAATTGTGGAATGACATGATTTGGCAAGACCTATAAGGATCTACTGTCATTTCTTACATTTTTTTGTGTCTTTCCCAGTCTTTCATCTCATAATTGTCTTAACTGTTTAGTGGAAATCCTGCTTAACCTGGTTCTGAGAACATTCCATCCTGCACGTAAAAATGAGAGCATAATGCACAATACTAGTCGGACACAATATTATATACTAATTAGAAATAGGAACTGAAAAGTGAAAACATTTACTTCCAGGTAGACGTACTGCCATGATGGGCTGATAAGAGCGATGACCGAAAGTGTGAACGCGACGAAGGTGGCAGTGAAGAACGTGGACAACGCTGTCCTTCGACCGCATTTCGACACTTCGCCATATGCCATTTAGCCGTATGACATCTGAAAATAGATGGTTATCATCATATAAGATCAAAAAGCTCAGAAATGCACAAGACGAGTAGCAAACATCTTTCTAGAATGACGACAAAACAAAATGAACCAACGCAAAACAGTAACAAGGAATGTGCGAACGGAAAGTGACGGTAAGGGGTGAGGCTACAACTGCTGAAACTATAAAGAACCAAAGCTGAATGAAAGGTAGGTGGAAAATCGTCTGCCTGTGTCTCTAAAAAAGCGCTTCAACAAAGTGGAAAATTTTTATTTCGGTTGAAAAAGTTGGAGTCACTTTCAATGGAACTGAATATAGAAACCACTGAATTATTGGCGAGAATATGAGACGTGTATGGCTCACACGGGTTGTGTCATTACGCACATTTATGTTCTTATGTATACACACATATATATTAGGGGCGTATATAATACATAACTTTATTAATGGGGAGCAAATATTTACTCATTTTTTAGTTACTGACATTTGAATAATAAAAAGGGAGACAAGGTGAAATCCAGAAATTAGGACCATCATCACGGGTTAAGTTTTCATATCCATCCGATGAATGCTCAACTCTTAAGCCCTCTAATCTCACTGAATCTGTCTGTCGCCATCGTCCTCGATCTGCCAGTGGACTAGCCACTGGAATTGTAGTTATCCTAGAAGGTGCAAGACAGATAACTTCCATCATATCCGCAAAAGCTTGAAACACATTAAACGTGTTAGAGGAGCTAAGAAATTTTCAAGTAACGGCCAAAACCTGACATCTATGGCTGTTGCCAAGAAACCAAACGAACGCAAAAAAACTATGAAGGCTATCAGGTGATTTGAGAACGATCAACAATAGACTTCATGAGGAAAGCATTTCACAGCTTAACTAGGTTCATTGCCGATTTGGGCTTCTCAAATCAATCCCGTTGACAGGTGATTGCTGATGGCACTGATCGATAGAACTAGCTGAGAGACAGGCGAAACGAAGGACCCGCACGGTGTGGTGGTGAACGCGTTACTCCCCTGAGGGACAATAGTGCGTTCGTTCCCCACCGCAAACACCTGCGGTCCGGAGTTTTGCACATATCTCAGCATCATTGAAGTTATAGATCTTTTCTTTTTATTTTTGCTTTGTTGTTGGCGTTTTGCTTTCTAGAAATGTTTGCTAAAGTGTTTATCGTTTTTCTATAGCACTTCCCAATGCCACCTAAAGTACAGAAGTTGAAGCTGAGTTACCAGAAAGGAGTAAACAGACGAACAAACTTGAAAACAAACAAGTGATTTTCAAAAGCATTAACTCTCTATGAAAAGTCAAATCCATGTAGAAAATGTTGAATGAGCGAGTGATAAACGGTCCATCTTAATTGGAAGGCGAATAAAATATTACAAACACAAAAACTATCGATATATTCGGACTCGATCCTTACTACGGTAACCATGTTCGCCAGCTAAGACATCTTGGCTCGTTCGACGGACCTATATTGATTCATTTCCTGCTCAGCCTACCTTAACTGGCTTCAAAATAGAGTTCTTTTCTGTAGAACGAGTAAGCAATTATTGTGAGATTTCTCGAAATTGATGACCGTCTTCGAATGGATGGCCTTCGAAGAACGAGCAAAGAACATCATTTATAGCGGTTTGAATTCGTAGAAAGTCGATAAAGTCACGACAGCGACAGAAACTATTCAAATTTCTCATGACCGCTCCCACATGCGAACGAAACTGTTCCGTGGCCGTGGGGGCGTGGCTAGTTGATTTTCACGGTCGTCGTCGCGTCGCCAATCGATGCGTAGCTCGGCGGTGGCGAGCGATTCGCAGACGCCGTCGGCGGCGACGAACGCCACTATTCATGGTCTGTCGCTTTCATTCTCAAATACCCTAAATGGGTCAAGATTTTGAGTCACTTAGCAACGCGCCGGCATTTTAGCGCCATCGTAATACCGACCTATATGCAAATCGCGAGCGACCATGTGGGTCCGTTTCGTAGCGAATGACCACATTTCTAGGTCAAAGAGCACGCTTGTTCAGTTTCAAAATTAGCAACAGTTTCTTTGAATGGCCACTGGAAATTGGTAAAAGGTGACTAATTGATGTGAACCTCAAGTTCTGAGAAGGGTCTTCACCGAAACTGGAAATCGCCTTGTGACTTGAGGTGAGCGGAATGAGATCTTACAGTCCATTAGGCTTAAGCGTTCTGTTTTATTACGAAAAAGTATTAGACCATTTTAAATCTTTGCTTGGTTAAGGCAGTTTCATGAAAGACGGGTTAGTCTATTTGACTTTAGAACATTTTGGATAAGTTAACAGAACTGAAAGCAAAGATTAATATGACAATACCTATCATTCCCGCAGTAAAAAAAATGTCAGAAAAATTAAAATCGTATGTGACTTGAAAAAAATGTTTGTACTAGGAAAGAAATTCATGATTTAATAGAACACACGGAGAAAAGACGGCAGATTGCCATTTGACAACTGAATCCTGCACAGCTATGTAACAAAAGTAACTTCAGTGTTGCCTGCGATATTTACAAAACACCGGACCGCAGGTGTCTGAGATGGAGAACAACGTGCTATTGTCCTTTGCTAGGAGTAACGAAACAAAGAACCCGCGCGGTGTGGTGGTGAACGCGTTACTCGCCGGAAAGGACAATAGCGCGTTCGTTCCCCACCGCAGACATCTGTGGCCTGGAGTTTTGCAACTATCTCTACATCATTGAAATGATAATAATGTTAACCTTTCATCTCATGCCTGCCATAATTTTTCACGACACGGTATGATATGAACTGCAACGATGCCGAGATATTCGCAAAACATTAACCCAGAGTTAGATCGAGCCACTATTACCCTTTCCGGGGGCTCTCGCACTACACGCTGCAACATGGAAGCCCTTCCTCTGCGTTTCTCTCAGCTAGTTTAATCGATAATAATAATAACAATAACGACAAAAGGAAACCCTATGACCTTTCTGAAGTTATAATCGCTTTTCTACCAACTGAAGGATTGGAACTTTAGGAATGGAATGTCTACAACAGTGACGAGTCTACTGACTTGATCAGCGAAATATTTATTTTGGTAGGATATCCGTGGTTGAACTCCGATCAAGGATAGGTTCAAGGATAATATTCCGATAGGATATGATTTAACTAAACAAGGAACATGAAAATGAAACTGACAGGCCACATTGGTTATGCAGTTCATTCAAATGAGGAGAAGTTAGTCGGCTGAAAGGTGGTAAAATAAATAGCTCGTAAGACTTTAAAGGTAGTTGAAAATAGAGAATGGTAATTGTAAAATGTTGCTAATGTAATGATAACGTAATGTAATTCTTATGCAATGTAGACATCGCTTATTTTGCTCTTTTTTTTTCTCAAAACTGGGTTCTCGATAATAAGCACTTAAGGTTTCCTTCAGTTTCATTCAAAAAGAAGATCTCACAACCATATTTCTTTTTTGATTTTTGTATACACCATACATGCATTCAATCGTCACGAACAATGCTTAATGAAGTGGAGTGCATGGCGCGTCACTCAGGGGCAGGACCTCATTGATCAACGCTAAGAGCTTCATCTTTTTTCACCGTTTATTATTGCTTTTGCATATACATGAGAAATAAATCTGGAAAACGGTATTTGGAAAAAATTCGGACTATCGTAAATATGCTGAAGGCTTTCAGTCTTCTTACGAATGATAGAAAAGGAGCAAGTTATTCATAATAGCTATCTCCTTTATTGAGTAGTACAACAGCCTACGTAATTACCACAAGTTTAGCCTGGAATTCGTGGTTTCATTACTCCTTAAAATCATGGAAACTTTTTACTGGAGAACAACCGTGCTCAACCAAATAGTCAGCTGGCAAGTCAGCATCCTAAATAATACAGTCGTCAGTGTATTTTACGCCTTTAGCCCACATTTTGATGTGAATCGTTTGGAAATTCCAACCATATTGTTGGGCTATCACTCACGTATACTCGTTCCGAAGAAATCTTAGTGATGATTAGCAACAAAAAAAAAGTCTGAAGATGACACGACTATAAAGTAGACCGAAGGCAGTTACCTCATATTGAGGTCAGTCGTGTAATACCGTTTAATAGGGGTGGCAATAGTCAATAGAAAGGGCGTGGTGACCTTGACGGGTGGACATCGGCCAATGTGGCGGCGGTAACATCACAATTCGTACCTCTACCGAACGGATGGATAATGCGAATTAAAACAAACCGATATTGCTCGAACAGACAGATTCATTCTTCGACGATTGTGCTTCTGAAGATCATTTCGGCAGATCGCCATAGCTGCTCTCTTCCTCACGAAATATCTGAGATTTCTTGATGATAATAGTTAAGGCCGGAATCCAAAAGTGATATATTGTGATCTTCGCTTTATAGAGTTGCCTCATGACATTATTCCAATTGTAAAAGACATTGGTTGGAAGATTCTCTAAAATTTACTTCACATGTGAACTCTGATTAAGATCGTTTTAGTAAATATTAGCTATTAGAAGATGCAACAGGGCACTGAAACTTGGAAGACTCAACACGGAACGAGTAGACTCGTTATGTAAAGTTACTTTCCGGTAACCTTGTTCTTTTATTTTATAGCCTAAAATGTAAACAGCATTCTTCAAGAACAGTTATGGTGCAATCTGAGCTGGTCTAAATTTATTCCGTAAGTGTCCTTGAGTTGTAACGAGCAGATTCAAATCGTCACTTGCTGACGCGGTGTACGATCGCGAGTATTGATAACTAACGAAAAAGGGTTTGACTTTTCAGGGACTTAATTTCAGTCAATAAAATTATCATAATTTTACAGACATAATATTTCGATGAAATATTATGTGTTATTGCTTCCGTTTATAAGAACAGGGCATCTAGGAGTAGTTTTCAGGGTTATTGCTTTGCAATCTGGATATCATCATTCGATGATTCGCCATTCTCCACGCGGTGGACAAGTTTTAGACCTGGGCCGAAAGTGGTCATGTAGATAATTCTACGTGTTGAGACGAACTTGGATTTAAAAGCATACTTCAACTGTTAGTCACAAGGGTGTGGAGTTCAACAGGAAAACTTTCACTTCTTAACTAAAGTAAATTGACGGCTCAACCTTCATTTCAGCTTTGTTTTTCACTAAAACTCCACTATTGTATAACATATAACAGTCTTTTTCGCAATAGGTTGAAAACATGCTATATTGCCGTTTTGTATTATATCGAATCGTGTGAGGCAAAGAAGAATCAGTTTGTACGTTCTAAAGTTACCGTATCCTATCACTAATGAAATACAGTACATTGAGGTACTAACAGGCTTCCGGTTGTACCATCAGTGTTCCAACCGTCATTCTTACCGACCATAGTGCCAATTGAATTTTTAACCTTCTTGGTCAAGGACAGCTGTTACTAGAGTCGATTACGAGGTAATGAATGCACGATTCTTCCTACACAAAGTTTTAACTTTTATTTAGTGCCTATTTTGAATTTCCTACCTTCCATCTCACCGTGCCATAAAAAACAATGAGCAGTAAACAGAAATTAAAACAGTTGATTGAAGCTTTAAATCGGTACCATTTAGTGCTCTCCAGATCATTTCAGTTGACGGGTGACTGCTTATATCACCATTAGGATAAAAAAAATGGCATAGAAAGAGGCAAAACAAGGGTTTCGGTTGTGTGGTGGATAGCACACCAGCTTCGACAGGGGAAAGTATGAGTTCGAAGCCAATTGAGATTCCTAGTTTTGTTCACATCTCTCCCTTGTGGTTGCATTTCTACGCAGTTCCTTGCATGTGTTCAAGGCGCATCATTTTCGCTCTGTGAGTTCATAAATGGCACATCTGTTGCATTGCTGTAATGATAGTCATTACATTTATTTGGCATTATTACTTTTATCATTTTCCGAGAGCACAGATTTCAACTTTCCTCTGTTCGCAGATACAAGAGGTTTATGGATTACGGAATGGTCCTTACACACGTGCCCACAAATGTAGGTAAACAGATCACCACAAAGGACGATGATTTCGCAGGAATAAAACGAAAAGGTGGAATTGCTGCTGCTCCCATGGCTTGTGAAGATGATTTACCCGGTTCTCCAAGCAAGTAGGTTTTCAAATGCAACGCATTGTGAGTGGAAAACCAGTTCATTTTAACGATTATATAAGGACAGCGCGCTTACCACCTGCTGAGCAACCGTAAGCAAGATGAACAAAGGGAAACGCTGTTCACATATCTACTTTACGGAACTTCTGACAGATACGTATACGTTGAAGGTTGAAGCGATTGGCTATTAATATATTAATGCCACTAAACCACAGAGATTTTAGTGTATTAAAAACACAATTTGTGGAAGTGATTATTCAGAGAATCATGCACAGAACAGAGTTCGAAAAAGTTTGGCAGATATCAGGACGTCTTTCTCTTAAGCACTTCTCCAAACTCACGACATATTTTCTGAGTCGGTCGCGCGTACATATTTCCATGCGTTTCCCACAAATGAGCTTCACATCGCTTCTTTGGAAGAATTGCTGCTTCTAACACTAGCCCAACAGTTGAGCTCGCCAGTGTTTACTCCTTATCAGAAGAACTAAGCAATAAGAGACCTAATACAAAAAGTGTGAACATCTTTATGGGTTTGAAACGAATCTAAATGCTCATTTAGGTGAAACATGGGCTAACGAAGATATAGCCAGCAGTTCAACACGCAGACATTGGCTGAAAAAAGGATATCTAGGAATTTACTAAAGATGAGCTATTCCCCAATTTTGTAAACAGATATCTGAATAAGGAGATGTTCGAAAAGATAATAACCAAAGTCATTCGGATGTAAATGATCGCAGTCCACGGATTTCTGCTGGTGACGGAAATAGAGCATAGATTCTATTGCGAAACATCCGGACACCGAGGACAGGCGAAAGCGATTGACCACAGTATCATCGCTGTTCGTTTTGGATGAAACAATTGAGTGGCTGCATGCATATGGGCATTTCATGACGACTACGGTATTTCTTGATGCCTTCGATAGCATGGACATTTTTACTTCTAACATACAGAGACAAAATATTTTGGAACTGACTTACATTAAACCTCGGCAACAACAATCAATAATTTTCAAGCAACCAGCAATCCATTGCAGTGTATATGGGTTAATTCCGAACATTTCGAACACTGGGCTTTCTAAGCGGTATATCCCCTTAGGATTGGGATAAATGCAAATAGGTGCCAAACTTGTTTATGAGGATAGAAACACTGGCTTGATACATCGCTATACCACCTCAAATAATTGCAGACCTCCAACACACATTCAATGAGCTCCGTGAATCTTAATGGCGTCGTGAGCAGAGCGTATTACAGGGACTGAACAACGATAAATGCTTTATCCTTCTACCACTCGCAACTAGATCATCAAGGAGATTTGACAAGATTTTTATGCGTAATTCGACGATTATGAATTACAGCGTGTGTCTCGATTTCGGCCTCAATAGAAACAAACCTGATTTGTCTCTTGATTTATGCATGATTCCCCCTCACACACATCTCGACTGATCAGCAACATATGGCGTGTTCAACAGGTATACTGCTCTGACGTGCTCTGCGTTAGGAATGCATGTCCATAGCCATAAAACATTAAGAACCGACCTTATTCGAATCACTTAATGGCAGTAATTTGACTTCAATAACAATGCCATGTGCCATTAATGTAATGACTGAACGATAGAAACGAAGCAGTAGTAAAAGTGGTCATTGCAGGTATCCCGTACTGTTGCATGAATATTCTTCTACCATAGTCTATTTCTATTTATACTTGTTATCGTAGCCTATTACTTGGCTCCGTTCCTTCCTATCAAGGGATACGCGTTATTAATCCACTCAAGTAAACGAAAACATGCCTTAACTCACTAGCAATCAATAACTATATGAACCACAAATTTGAACATCGCATGAAGCTTCACGCAACACGTTCCTAATGGTAGGTTCGATCCCTCGTCCGGGGTTAACTAAAAATTGATAAACCTATCACTTCTAAAAATACTTTTCTTCCGAAAAATCTACTCCCAACAGAGGGAAAGTGAGAAGAAGGCTGGGAAACTATTTATGAACATAATATAAGCTATTTGGAGGCTGTGTCAACAATCCTAAAAGTTTTTCTAATTAAGATTACTACTAGTGGATTAAGCGGCAGAAATGTTTATCACAACTAGGGAACGACACCATGAAGTACAATGAAATTCTCTTACACAACAGAATTGATACATTAAATTACAGTGCGGTACAGTATGATAGCATGCGACATCCACATACACTAAAACAATGCTCATGTGAGTTGTACATGATTTCAGAAAAAGAATAGCGAACCGATCAATAACTATAAAATCTCAACACTGACCAATAAATCAATGCCGTAGTCAGAAAAGCAATTAGGCAAGACAAATAAAGGCTTTGCTCGAACCCAAAACATTGTGAGGATATACACATGAAAGCAGAGACCACATTTTAAAGTGCCCTGAACTTGGAACATCAAAAAATAATGGTAAAAGTTCATTTCATGTTAAAAAAAAACAAATAAGTTATACCGCATTCATCGATTTAAGAAGTTGGCTTTTCTATGGAAAAAGTGTGAAGAAGACTTTGAGGCGATCCGAAGTACAGGATAGTGAGAGAATGGGATGGAAAGAACCACACAAAGGAAAAAGAGGAAAGAAAACTACGTTCATTTGTGCTAAAATATAACTTTATAAAGAAATTAACAACTTTACAAGCGACATTTTTCGTGATACACAGAGTTTACTACACCGGTTTCACATCAGTTTCTATTACTAAGCAGCCTAAGTAACACATAAATTGGAACAAAATGCTAAATTGAAAACAAAATTTGTAGGAAAGTTAAGTTGGCAGTGATAAAAAGATGATTGGTGACTGGTGGATGAAGGTAATCGATGGAGATTTAAACACACGTTTCGCTCTTTCGACGAATTCTCGGTGGAAAGAATTCGGTAGTGGATGGAAATGCGCTCCTGAAATTTGTCCCCTCCATTCATACTAGTCTACTGCAGGTAGTCTAAGAAAAATACACATACAAACAAAAAAACACTTTATAGAAAAAGATATCCAGTAAAATAGTGTTTTCTGATGAGGTGATATTCTTTTTGTGTGCTGTTCAATTTTTTACTAAGGGAGACCACCACCTGCATTGAGCAAAGGGAAACAGAAGCTTCTTTCTTCTCTTCACTCAGCAGAGAATCGTGATTGGCCCGCCATTATGATTTTTAAGCCCTATTAAGTCCTTCTTTTGATGATTTCCTAGCCATTATTTAAGTCTGAATGCAAGTTTGTTTTTTCTTTCGCCTTTTCGTTAGCCTATTTTACAATGGTCTCTTCATCACTGTAATCAGCAAACGGTGATTTTGTCTCGACAAGGTAAAAAAATCCATGGAAATTTTACATCCTTTTTACGCAACAGATCGACTATGTTCTTCATGTTGTGCTGTTATAGTGGCCCAATGAGATTTACAGATGACACATATTATGAGTTTTTGTGCAGGATGAGCTTAAACTAAACCAGTGGTCCAACCTCATCACTAGAGAAGTGAGCTGTATTCATAGATGTTATGAATCACATAAACAAGAAGCCAATTTTCTTCAGTGTTCTCCATGTTCTCCTCTTTCGGTGATAACAGAGGTCTTCAGCTCCAGATTTGATCAAACTTTCAAACACAGGAGACGATGATTGGATTCTATACAAAAACAACATAACGAGCTAAGGTGCTAAGGAGAATAATAAGGCCTTGCAACACATAAGAAACAAAGCATTGGGCAAAGTACAAACAAACAAAAGGTCTGGAGTTTTGACAAAATCTCAGCATCATTGAAAGTACAAATGCATGAAAAAACGGAAATTTTAGAGGCCATCGTGTATCGATGGTTGAAGGTATTTGTGTACTTAAGTTAGTCGGACTCTGAGGAAGACGAAGATATCGAAACGTTAAAATAAAAATAGAGATCTCGCCGTTGATCAATTCCTGAGGCGTGCGCCAAGCATTCGTCTTTATTAAGCATCGTTAGAGGTGAATGAATGCATATATAGCCTTAGCAATGACTCGCAGTGGCTTACCGATGTATCGAGTTAGTGCTGCTATCCCTCCCAGACAAATCTGATATCAATTTGTCGACCTCGGAGCGATGGTTTGGTTAGACTGGGGCGCGGGATCGATCCTTTGTATACTTTGGGGCGCCTCTGACCACTGCGCTACACGAGAGTGGAAACTTTATCCCAATGAAACCCACGGGGTAACAACCCCGTGTAAGCTGAACAATCTAAACGATTTATTAAATTCGTGAAACGACCACAATGATGCTGAGATATTTTCAAAACTCCGCACCGCAAGTATCTGCGGTGGGGAACGAGCCTAGATCGGAAAATTTACACCGAACTTGTCTGGGATAAAAACACTCACTTGAACCATCCGTAGGTCCTCAACAGTCATTGTATAGGCCAGATATGCATTTATTAATCTGTACGATGTTTAACAGAGTGGAATTCATTGTGCACTTTAAGGAAGTGATTAACGCCGGGAGCTTCATGCTTTACTAAAGCATGATGCTGTTGCGGCCGTACTCTTTCAAGCCGAAATTGACCTGTAAGGATGTTTAAAGGTCAGTTCAGAAAGTAGTGGCTAGGCTTTATTGGCCAGGAAGTGCATAAACAATTTTAAGCAATTTTCTCTGAGATACGTAACCCTTTTTGTCTCCTTTGCCTCCTATATAGAAATTCCTATTAGATGGTTCGAAGACTCAGTTTGGGTTGTCCACTTTCACAAGTGAATCACCATCTCTAATGGCGACTTTGGCTCTTGAGAATAGTCGTTCACCACGGCGAAATGATAGACTATAAAAGAAATACAATGCTAGTAGACAGGGTAATCTGTGTTCGCTATTGCGCAAAATTTACGAAAACGGGAGAGAAGGAACTAACGCATGCCAGGCTGAAGAAGTTCGTGAGTGATTAAACGGCAGAGGGAGAGAAAAGGAAGGAATCGTTCTTTTAATAAATACTTCGTCGAGAACTTTAAAACCTAAGTACGTCCTACTATTCGAATTGTTTATGACAATTGTCTAACCTGTTTAGTCCCAATTCAGGCATACTCTCTGCGACGTTCCGTTCGTACTCTTCTTGTTTCGAGTATGGCGGTCGAATATTCGACTGTGGAGTTTGTGAGTGATACATTAAAGGTGCATCGAATTCCATAGATCTGAAAGGATGTTTAGTAAAGGTCAACGATTCATGAACATTTATTCTGAGAGAGCGAGACAGACAAGTCACCCATGCTCACATCCAACTCTTGCGACATGAAAAAGTCGCTTGTTTTGGTTGTATAATCATTTTCATGAGTCCATTCTATGCTAACGTTGATGGTTTCAAATTCTTTTCGACTCGAGGAGGCCGATTTCTTTATCGGTGAATAGGGACCGGTCTTTAACTGTCTATAGCTTTTCATTGGATAAGGTTGTATGCCTTCAACATATGGGAATTCCAGTCATAAAAACACAACAATAGTCACGTTACTGGTAAAAAGGATTAAGGGTCAAAAGAAAATGTCGAAGCCGCCAAATTCGAACGTAAGTTAGTATCAGGTTTTCAATAATTCAATTTGATGATACTTTAAGACTAACTAAAAGTGCTAATGCAACACATTTCAAAATTATTTAAACCACCCAACAAATCAACTATTCAAATGACCAAAATGATGCTGAGATATTTGCAAAAACGTAGGGAACGAACGCGCTGTTACCCTTTCAGGTGGCTAACGCGTTCAGCACCACAAGTCCTTCGTTTCACCTTTTTGTCAGCTAGTTTTTTTTTGCAATACCACCCTGCCATGAAAAACTGCAATAGGCAATAAATAAAAAAATAAACAATATTCAGGTGACGTTTAAAATTCCAGTTTTGCTCCATGACCAGATTATTTGCAATGCTTTCGCCAATACAACGTGATTTGTTTAAAAACGAATCTCTTCAACATACAATGTGTAGTTAGCTGCAAATTCAAAAACACTTCAGTGGTTATACGTACATTTAACGAGTATATGAGGAACAAGTACAGTCCAAAGAAAAAGCGACCCGTCGAGAATAAAGCTTTGGCAACGTACCTGCCAAGGTTGGTCATGTTGGTTCGTGAGCTACGCTGAAGGCTATAATGGTCGGGAAGTTCTTTTGAAGCTGAGAATGAGAAGTAACTGGAGACCATTGCGATAAGGAATGACAAGAAATGAAAGACGGCAGCCGCCATTTGAAGAAAGAACGCCAATCCGACGCGTTGCTGAAACATCTTTTAATGAGGGATAATAGGCCCTTATTCGTGTTGTTAATGAAAATTTCAGGAAATGTGGTTTTTTTTAACAAGTCGCTGTGAATTGATTCGATGGACATGAAAGATTTTCGACTTGAAATTTTTGTTGTAATGGAGGCAACCCCATGACCAATGGAGAAGAGCATGTGCAAGAAAAATGAAGAAAAATAATCGAAGAAGAGAACAGAAGGCGAGAAAAAAAAGAAAATAAAAGATAAAATCGACCTTGAATAGGGAAGTTATTACAAAATAAAAGAATGGATGGTACAGTAATCACAAAGGTAGTGAAAACTTGTCAATCCCTAACCTCATATGTTCCGACGATACCTTTAATGAAACGGTTATCGGCGCGATGTGAATAGAAGAAGAATATGCCTTCAGCGACAGCAGAGAGGAAAGCTGAAAGAAACTCGAGATTTTCGACCAATCACCGACAAGTAAGGGCGTGGCTAGAGCAGTGGTAAGAGGTACCCTGCGGTGCACGCGGGTTCGACCCCACGTCCCAGGTTTACCAAGCCTTCCGACTCTCCGGGGTCGCCAAATTCGTACATATCGTGTCTGGAAGGTTGGCAGCACTGCTGGAGAAGCTATCGGCAAGCTACCGTAAGTCATTGTATAGGCCAGATATGAACTCAATCGCCTCTAACGATGCTTAGCGAAGTTGAAATTATGGCGCATCTCTGCGGGATTGATAAACGCTGAGTTCTTCATCTTTTTTTTAACAGACAATTTAACGCGATTACAAATAAAGCATACAGCGTTGGTTAGTCCTTCAGAATGCGACATGAATTCGACTCTATTCGTATCATCGTAAAAGTAATTGAATGCATATCTGGCTTGTATGATAGCTTTTGAAGGTCTGCCAATGTATCAAATGCTTTTATCCGACCAGAGTGGTCTACTACTTTGTGAACACTACAGGCAATGAAGGCTTAGCTTATTCAGTGCGCAATGTCGAGCCAAGGCTCACTCCTGCATTGTATTGCATCTCTAACATTGAACTGCATGCGCCGTTCAACCCATAAGCCAATACTGCTTCAGATATTGTAAGGTTCCCAACTTCCTGTGCTACGCTGCTTTTCAATTTTCTTTTCCAAAAGTGCACCCAGATTTCAAAAAAAAAAAAGCAAACGTATGTGTTAGAAATTAGAGATCCACCATGCATCAAGCAGAGAGTAAGCGTCAATGTATGCAGTTAAAAACCAGGAAACTGGACAAAAGGACTGAACCTCGGAATAAGGTTTCGTTTTCTCCACTGACTATGCTTATCTAATTTGGAACTGAAGTGTGCACAAAATCGAATTATCGAACAAAAAAGGATTCGTCGATCGTATGGACATAGTGAAAGACTTTAGCCCCCGATAATCAAATGGTTCCCGAATGACTTACTTGTTAAAAGAGTAATTGCAGTGAAGACGAGACTTAACGAGCTGTAACAACAAGCACACATCCCGAGACATATTGAAAGAAACGACGTGAGAAGCGCCAGACCGAGCAGAATGAGCGTTGCAGTGTGCCAGCCTGTAAATGACCCATACTCTATTTGATACGGCCAACATTCGGTTAACACTTTAGCACTGTTGCGGTTCCTGTCCCTTCTGTGGCTAGCCTCTAGTAATCTACCCGACTATGGCAACTTCCAGCTTTTTTTTCGCTTTGGTTTATAACCATTCAAAATTTCTCGTCTTGTCGTGTCCTGTCGACCTATTTGTGTTTGTCGCTCTTTTCAACAAGAGATTAGTGGAGAAGAAAATGAAAGGATTGATTTTCCGGAATTAGCATTAGTTTTACTATTGCATAATCCAGTGTTTTACTCGTGGTAGCAATTCATCTTTTGATTTACTCATTGGAACTACTATTTCATATCACCTCTTCCTCTGAACTATAATAAGCAAAATGGATGCCAAAAAAAAATCAAGCAATTGCCAGTTGGCCGCTAAGACTATCTCACTGGTTTACCAAGAACTGGTACTTTGGCATTTCTACAATTTGGAGTTCTTTGCTGACTCAGTGCCGATTACAGTTTTAAGCGCTGTGACTCATCGGTGGAACGAATTGTAGCCGACGATCACCGCCACTGTCAGCGTTTAGAAACCGGATTCTTCGTAAATTTACGATGTTGACAATGGCTGCGTCGATTCGAGTGATTCCGTGTACAATATATCTGTCTTTAAATGTCAGCTGATATAGCGTATGGAATTTTTCGATAATTTTACATAAATCTTTCGAATTCACATATTGGCGCGTTACAGCCTCGTTTCTTTCGATGAAAGTACTCTATGGGCGTAGTAAAAGGAAAACATGGAAGATATTAAAATAATCGTTTCAGGGGCGATAAGTTTTCGACAACGATGATATATGAGACCTAACAGCTTAGCACTCGCATCAAAGAGGCTTGAGTAATAACTTTCCTGAAATTTACCCTGGTTCCAAGTGAGTGTAAAAATCAAGTTTATAGAAAAAATTAAAAGAAATTTAAGCTTTGTAAGGTTTTCAACATAAGCTTTACGAAAGCAAATATCTGCTGTGCATTAGGGTTTTTTGGTTCGCTGCACGGAATCCTGCTACTTCAGCCGTTTGGTCAGCGATTTCTCGATTTGTCGACTAGAGAAAGTCAGAATTCGACCTTAGTGAAGTCACAAGGTTTGTAAGTTGCAGGTAAAGATCTGTATATTCCAGTGAGACGTATTAATTTCTATTGAAAAAATTCACTACGAGGTCAGATATGTCTGTTTAAAGTTGGAAGACGTAATCGTCTTCCGGCACGTGCGCATCGAAACTGAAGTGCATTCTCAAGAATGCGCTAAGTTCAACATTCATTTCGAGTTATACGTTGTTTTTCAAATCTTTGAAAAAAATATCGGCCAACTCCAACTAGACTTCGTGGACGTTTTCGTGACGATTCTGATAGTTACGTTATGTGTCCGGATTTTTGGCCACTATGGTAAGTAGGATCACAGGGTGGATACATGAAAAAGCATTTGGTACTTACCGAAGTGAGAACTGCGTCATAATTCTAATTCGTAGAACCGTGGAGTTGACTGAATGCACATGTGGTTTATATAAAAGTTTCGGATATTAAATCAATGTTGTCATTTTTTCGGAGAAGCCCAATATCAATTTAGCAAACCCGGAATCATGAACGGGTTTGCTAAATTGACACAGGCCACCGAGCCAAGACCGACGTGTGTGAAACAAGGCAGTTAACCACTACACCATATGCGTCACTTACTTAACATATTAATTGCAGTAGAAATAATACTGCAGACATACCGTAGAACTTATGACGATTCACTTCACCGACAGGGCTGTTATCATCTTCGAGATCAAACGTGCCCGAATATTTATCGTAGTCAAATTTGTAGACACAATGTAACGGTTCGCTTACGGTCGCATATCTGAATGAAAAGAAAACTATGAAAGCAACAAACTATTGCATGAGAAAGAGATTTCTGCTCAGAGGAAGGGTAAAGGAAAGAATCTTCAATGATTTTCAACTGTTGTAATCGATGCGTTTCCCTTCACCGCTGGTAGTCAGCAATCTTTTTGGATTGGAAGGAGCCTTTCCGAGACAAATTTGATAGCGTTTTTGTAAACCCGGAGGATAAGAGGTTTAATTAGCCTAGTGCGACGTCAAAAGAGCGCCTCATGTGTATTGAGCTGCATCTCTAATGAAGCTCATTTAAAACGAAAAACAGCTTCGAAGAGGGACTAGAAGAGCTTTTGCATTGCAACCAATTTTCCTACGTTTGCATAAGAAACACAGAGAACTCCAACTGAAAAGGCTGACCTTAACGATGCTAATATTTGTCCAGTCTTACAAGTGCTCGTTTTTATTATAAATAACGTAATAGGAAGTCACTCATAGACCTTAGTTGGTGAGGCGCGAAGTTGCAGAATCCCAATGATTTTGACCAATAAATTGATGAAAAAAGGAAAAGCTGTATGTCAGCACTTAACTTATGACTTCAAAAAGAGTTAAAGAATATTTAAAAATACATTAAAACATTTGAGAAACCCAACGTACCGTTGTAATATATGATTTCCATCACGGCTATGCCTTGTACAATCAAGCCAAAGGCCATGTTCATGAATCGAATTGTATTCACGCAGATTAACCACCTGCAGATGTTCTTCTTCAGATTAGGAGACTTTCCATTATAAATTATTTAATAGAGGATTCAGTTATCATTCTTCAAACACTTATTTAACCAAAACCAACAAACATAAGAACAAAAAGTGAGTTGAAAATTACCTGTGGGAATCCGAAGTTAGCAATTTGTGTCATAAATGAAAATTCTTCGATTTTATAACTGTAAAGTGACAAAGGTATAAGGTGTTCGGTGTTGCCCAATCCTTTTCGGAGGTGCTATGCATTGGATTGCATTCGTGAGATTTTGGAGGTAGTAGAATGCATACTCAGGCTGTACACGCTGTACAATATTAGCAGAAATCCTTGCTCAACGTGGCAACGTCAAATCGGTAATATCTGACTCAGTAGTAGCTACAAGTCCATAAAAATCCTTATGTGATCATTTACAGCTCTACATCTTTATTTCACTATTATTATACTTTGGTTCAAACCGCTTTTATCGGTTTTCCTCCAAGACGACTATTTCATTTGAAACGGCCTTCGATAACTGATAATGATGAATGGAACGGGTCATACGGTTCTTATTAAAGGTTTTTGAGCATTAAAAACACTGCTGACATGCTGACCACAACCTGAGCCACATATGGTTAACAAGAATCGCCTTGTTGAATTTACGCGTTAAATTCTATTCTGACCAGAAATTTCACTGTTTCTCGTAGAAGTGCGATATTTTTTTTCTAGTGGAATTACTATTTTATAAATCGATAGACACGTTATGCTCAATTATTATTTCGTGAACAATAACAAACATTTGCGTTGTCTGCATTATGTCGTCAATGTGATGACGCGATTATGCAGACATCATATTGCCATACAGAGAGAATAACCTTGGACGACTGTTATTGATTTGACGTAGCCAAAATTATGTTGGCTGACGACTTGCAGTAATCAGTAGTGAATAAAAATCCCATAATATCAATATGTAGACCTCATTAGCTTTGTATATGACATCCTAGCACCATAGCCTTGAGATGCAATATTATAGATCTATTTTCTGAACACATTCGTGCTTCATACGTTAGTGAAAAGTTATTACGTCTTAATTAGAACTATTAACAATTTTTCGCCAATCAATATTTGCTTAAATTCCGTGATTCTTGAGCCTAACATTAGTTTTTTCATGGAAATTCCAGGAAGCGTCAGACAAAAACAAGCTCGTTCGAAAGACTAGGGATTTATAACTAGCGCTCAAAGGATTTCTTTAAGATCTACATAAAACTCTTGACATCAATAGATTCACTCTTAGCTGGATTTCTGGGTAGAGACATCAAACTGACTTCTCCCCACCCTCTCGTTGATGAATGAAATTTGCTACTATGACATCGGGAACTGTTAGGAATGGGAAGAAGGAGAAGCAGGCTGAGACCATTAGGAAAATCTCCTGGAGGCGTGGTCCTAGTTAGAATACTTACTCATTTCTTTGAAACTCTCTTTGCATGCATGTATTACCTTTGCAATCGACTAAGAAATTAAAGTGGTACATTATCTGTCAGGTACATTGACAGAAACCTAACGATGCCTAACGTTAGAGAGGTGGTGTTTCCATTGATGGATAGGCCGGCGCTGAAGGCTTGACAACGTACCGAATCGATTCAATAGTGAACAGGTGGCCGCCGAGTAGGAAGTATGTCGTGGAACATTTACGACACATTAAGAGTAATCCCCTTTCAACTATCGCTGACAGAAAATCGGGTACTCTCTTAGGTCGAAAGTGGAACTAAACTGGAAAAGCAACCAACCAACTGGCTCATTATTTACGAGGACCGAACGAATAGTCATAGTTTTCGTCATGTTACTCAATAGTAATGAAAAAATTTAAACTTAAATATTGAAAGTCGGTCATAAAGTCTTTCAGAAACCAAAAATGACGTGCCTGGGATTGAACCAGTCCCTTTTTCAAATAACTAAGCAACATTACGCTATGATATGCCTCACCTGCCAGCTGGGCGTCAGTATTGCGGCGATACTGAGTCCCATTCCGATTAAGGATAGTATGATAGCGAAGGTAAGCGATCCTTTTCGACCAAAATCGTAACCACCCATCATACGTCTCTAAAAGATGCCTTTCAGTTGTGAAAGTGCTTCTCGTTCGTCGTATATTTATTTGCTTTTTAGTATCGTAGCAGGACGAGCCTAGCAAACTGAATAGAACAGAGCAAACATATCGTTGAAGTTGAATATGAGTACAATTTGATAGCAACTAACATTTTGCATTTTGGTCGACACGATGGGCAAGAGTTCAATTGTGTGTGAAGGGACACACCACTCACACCCAGAATGGCGAGAGTGGAGGTGGAGGCGGAGGTCGGATACAGTAGACCCGAATGAGTCAGAGAGCAAATAACGGCGAAAACATTTAATGAGATGAAGTTGTGAACCGAGGAAAACGAACGTGTGAACACAAGGAACACGAGGTGAAGAAAAACAGCCATGAGATGACGAACAATGAGAAGACGAAAGGCGCTGTAGGAGAGAGAATATGCCATTGGTCTTTTTCATTCATTGGATAAGCTAAAACGATGAAGCTCTCGGTGTTGATCCGTCCCTGAGGGATGCACCATTCACTCGACTTCATTAAGTATCGTTGGAGGTGAGTGAATGCATATCTGGCGTTTACAATCACTCGTAATGATGGCCTACCAATGCGTCGAGCTATCCTTCCAGACAAATCTGGTACCAACTTGCCGAGCCTGGAGGGATAGAGGGTTTGGTGGGCCATGGGCGCCGGAATCGATTGCACGTGTGTGTCGCAACGGCGCCTTCAACCGCTGCGCCACACGAGCGCTTTCATTCAGTGGATAGTGGTTCAAATTAGTTCGTTATAAATCACTGGTGTTTTGCCATTTATGTTATTTCTTAAGACACTGGTGAAAAATGCAGCAAATGTAAAGTGTCTCATTTCTTGTTTCATGGGGCCGGTAGAAAATGACCAACAGTTCTATGAACAAAAAAGTCTGTGAATTCAAGCAGTATTAAACACGTGATGAACTTATGTAAGATTCTCAACGAAAAGCTGACATCGTATTGACGTTCATAGTTGTTCGTCAATTTAATATCCCAACATTAACGTTTCGAATAGCACAGTGGTAGTTAGGTATCACAATGGTAGTTCGGTTGTTTGAAACATACAAGACAATGGTTCGATCCTTCTCCAGGTCAACTGAGCCTATCATTTTTTTTGGGAGAGTTGACAACAGAGTTCTCTGGGAAGCCCTCTCTGGCCTGTTAAACCATAGAAGGTTCTAAATCGGCATAACAGGATTCCAGAAAGAATCAACTCGACCACCATTCAACGGCATTCATGAAAAGTCAAAATCAAAATCCTCAAGCAACAGCCGAATCCACACGGAAATTCGAAGACCACTGATGCGAACAATACGAGAAAACAAATGGAATAGAAGTGCTCGGTTCCACCAAATATATGAAGACGGGTGACTCAAAGTAGAATAATGGAGCTTAAAAAAAACTTCACATGGGCACTTTTTGGCACCGAACTATGCATAAATCTAAGCCACATTAGGGATACGAATCAATCCATTTATGTGAGGCGATTATTTTGCCAAATTGCGCGAAAAGTAATAACAGGCTCGTTTTTTCTAACCCTGACGCCTTATTTTATACCTTTTTGCCGATGTCATAAACCATTTGGAGGTTTGCAAAACCTCGGGCTATATTTTTTGGTCAATTACTTCGTCTTTAAAAATCAATTTGAACAATTTCCTCAAACTAAGACGTAAACCTGCGACAGCCAATTCCAGTGGCACCGTTAGCCAAGGAACCGTCAGCCATCTGGGGTAGGCTTCAAAAGTGGTATGATGAATAGAAACTTTGACGACAAAGAGAATTCGAGATCGCTCCCATCAACGAAAACAGCACAAAGGCGTCGATTTACATAGATCCAAAGAGAACAGTCGATAAACTTGCAAAAAACATGATGTGAGTATGCGAACAGCTTTAGAGAGCTCAAGGAGACGTCGAAAAGGAAATTTAATGTGTAGTGCAAAGAGAAATGAGGAGTGCACAACCTTTGCGAGAAGCTTTCAGATTGTTTTGCCACCTTTAAGCACAATGAAAACTGCTCGCTAGTCCAACTGTGATATGAGACAAAAATGTATTCTCTTCGGAGACTGATGACGTACTGGGCAATAACTGATTATACAACGAAGCAACGAAAAGACTTGAAATCCTAAGAAAGATTTACGCGACCGAAAGATGGAAACAACTATCTTTGTTCGCTGTGGAACTAACTACAACAGCGAACTATTGCTGAAGAATTTACTAAATACATAAAGAAGAATGCCTAGCTTCACGACATGTGTTGCTTAGATAAGAGACAATTTTGTTGTACGACAAAGGCAAAACACAGTTTTTATTCTCAAAGTCGTAAAAGACGAAAGAATCGGGTATGAAACATTTTCTGTGGTCATTGGTGCTTTCCCTAACTCAATGCCACTTTTTCAAGCACTACAACAATTATTTTCTGAGACTATCTTCAGCAACAAAAGCTATTGCTAAGCTCGGCTTCAGAGTAGAATAGTAGAGAACGGTAGAGAAAGAATTTTCATGGCAGAAGAACAAACTTGAGTGCGAAATATGGCAATCATTTCTTGGATTATGGCCTATATAACTTACATCATCCGTGGTCCTGTTAATCATAGGAAAACTCGAACTGACGCGGTCCCTTCATTCGCACCTGTGGTGTGCCAAGTTGTTCAGTGAAACTCCTCACGCTTGTGGGACCCTAAAGGCACCATTGCTTCGGTTTTCGTCTCACTGTTTCAAGCAATAGTACAACTTCGGATTGCAGGCCTTGCTTTACCGTGGCATAACTTCACCTTCGACTACCTCGTAGGATTGCAATATCATACTCCATCCCAAGCTAGGCGAATTTGTTGACATGTGAACTCCTTTTTGCCCTTGTACATTATAGTTCGACACTCATAATGCCTCGTTAACCAGGCCAGATGAAGAGAGAAACCGATCTTTCGGATTAAGGATAGGTTACTAGTTTGCAGTACTGCTGCGAAGCATCAGCTAATGCCGCTTACTGCGAACAACTAATACTTGTTTGAAAGCGTTTTGTGGGAGATTATACTGCAAATAATAGCACAAGTATTACATGTAGTTATCATCATTAATTCGGGTAATCATGGTTTGACTTGAGCGGACATCAGTAAACTGGTCATTCGACCCAATAATGCGCCAATGCTAGCCGGCGACCTTTGTTCGCAAGAGGCATGATCAGCACTCTTTTTGATTGTAATGTGTCCACTGATAGCCTCACCAAATCTAATTTTGGAAAAAGATGACTGTTTATACTTTAGGACATGCTGTAGGAGTCCGACAGTGTCCTTACATCCTTTCGATGGAAGTGACCAGATCCGCTTCATTTGTGTATTAAATTGTTTTTACTCACTTGAAGAGAACTTGATAGTGATATGTAGGATACAATCCTTACACATGAAAACACACTCATGTATTACGTGTGATTACGTTTACATAGGCAAAGGTAGAAATCACCGTGAGCGAGAGGAGACAAAGCTCATCTGCGAAATTCACCTCCGTTTCAGAGCAGATATTTGGCCTAATGACCCTCCACGTAGTCCCATCGGCGCCATATTGCTCATGATGGATCTTAGCGGAATAATGAAGATGTGTGACAACTACTTTTACCTAATTCATAATAAAAATACATCTCGCAATTACAAATATGTCAAATATATAATATGGTTTCATAGCAGTCTTCATAAGAAACGAAGACTAATTAGTATAAAATGTTGTTCATGGTAGAATATAGAAGGAATCAATGCAAAGCTCTCCTGAAACGATCTTTGAAATGTTTGTATTTAACCTATGATTTTTTAACAGCCTAGAGCGCTTATTAAACCATACTTATAAAATATTTAGAACAACGATGATGGCATCAATCGACGTTGGTCATAAAACTTCTAACTGACAATAGATTGGCCAATGACTGTAATGCAAGAGGTGATTAGCTGCAAGGCAGCTTTGAAGAAGAACCTTGGAAAGGAGAACTTTTGAGGAAGTATGGAACCTTAACGAACCTTCTAAGTGGAAGAATTCTCGTTAGCACCTATTTTATAGGGGCAGCTAAAACACAGTCGGTACGTAAATAACGAATTTCATAGCTCGAAAGGAAAATGATTACGCTTGTGGTAAGAATAAATAGTTGACTAGATATTAGCTAAACAAAACACGTCAAATCAGAGTTTTTTTTAGTAGTTTTAACATTCAAATCATTGAAGGCAATTGAATTAGTGCAAATTCTATTAATTAGCACAACTAAGGAAAAATGAGTCGATTAGAAGACGCCGGTCACACAGGTATTCTTCGGCATTCGTGGAAGTTATTCGTCGCAAATCGTCAGATGGGTGGGAGAAATAGGCGATAATCGCCTACGATCGCTGACAACACATTGGGAACGCCTCGAAGGTCGTTTGGAGGGGCGTTGGTGGGATGGGTGGGTGCTGTGCCGATAGGCTAGCAACGATGTGGATGGAAGAATTCAGGGTTTCTGAGTGAAACACTCAAGTTAACCAAGTCTTGCACATGAAACTGGAGATGTAAAACTTGTTAAAGCGTTCGAACGTTGACAAGAGGCTGAATGACGCAAAACTTCTAAATAGTGAACTAATGGAAGAAGTACAAAAGGAATACCGAACGATTTTGATCAATCTCTTAGCGATGCACCTTTTTCAGGTTCGTTGAGATCGTCCAGGTTAAATGCAATATTAAACATAAACATATAATCGTGATTTCCTAATGATATATCATATGAAGGTTTTTATCTTCCCAAACAAGTCTATTAGCAATTGGCCAACAAGAACAATAGAGGACTTGGTATGCCCAGGGCGCCGAGTCGACTCAAAAACTCTATGCCTACCGGAAGCCACTAATCACCAGTGCGCTACGTGCACGCCAATTTCAATGGTGGTGTTATTTACTGGAATTGCATGAAAACAGACGAGTTCTCGTGAATGAAGAACGGAGAGGAGAAAGGGTTAGTAGTCTATCCAGATGCGAAAGGCTTAAGCCGTGAAAGATGAAAGTCTCAGAATTCCTTAACTTGTTATAATTTTCAGGAAAGTCATGTAAAAGTTCTTATGAAATACGGACGTGGCTGGGTTCCAATAACAAAAGAAAAGAAACAGCTGATGAGAGAAATGGTAACAAGTATCGAAAAAAGTCAAATGTATTGAATAAGCTAAAATCAATCCATTTAGTTGAGGGTTTGCTTTTCCTAAGTCACCGCCGAACATCTCATGAATAGAAGACTTAAAATTAACGCTAATGACAACGAATTATTTCTTCGAGACAGTCGAGACCGGATAAAGACCAGATAAACTCTATGAAGCCCGTTTGCATTTCGTCAAACTAGGACTATATCGATAATTATACATAGAGATGAACATTTGGTGAATATAAAGGCGTTACTCCAAAGACATTTCATCAGAACCGGTTGGTTCAATCGTGAAAAAACAATGATCGATCGATACCTACTGGTCGCGTGGTAGTCCTAAATTGACCTCAATTGGTAGTAATTTTGAGATGTACTTTTAGTTGGTTCTCGAAAATTTCAATATGAGAAAAGGTAAGAGGTCTTTCGCCATTCGGTCATTATCGAAAATCCCATAACAGTAGCTCGAAAAAAAGCACGAACGTGGAGATTGGCAACTTCGTCTTTTGCACCGATGACTATCAGGCCAGCAGTATCTCACTACTGGGAATTTTGCAAATTCAAATCTCCGAAAGCCCATTGAAAACTGACAACCATAAGAACTCCACGGTAATTCTTCGCTTTCACAATAGGATTAAATAGGATTACTGCAGTTGAAACGAAGTGGATTTAAAATCGTCACACTGTCGTAGCGTCGTTTTTTAATAACTTTTACGTATTCAAAAGCATCTATCATCCACTCCAGTGATTCTACTGGCATTTTCAGACGCTACTGACTATTTACTGTGTCCATCATAGTTAATGCACCGAATTTTAAAGCAATTCTTTAAATAGAGCTAAACCCACACATCGCTAATCAAAAAAGAGAACCTAACGGAAAAGAATGAAGACAAACGAACGCTATACATAGGCGTATCAACAAAGACGAAAGAGTGCCAAGCGAGGTCAATGGACGAGTGGCTGACCATTCAAGGTCGGCCGACCAGTACGAGATCAAATCCTATCGGGATTATCTGGGCGCAGAGGATTACAGTGTGTGCAGTGGCGAATGTTTGAACTCATTTTAACTCGTAGAATTTCATATCTGCTTTATATTCCATACTTAAAATATTTGGAAAGGGCTCTCATTTTCAGATTTTCAAGGCTGCAGTTTTCCGACGCTCACATGATTCGCTAGGGAGACACCTGGAGAGAAAATGAGTGATGAGTAAAGAGGCAAGTGGCTTGCTTTGACGAGCGACAAAAAAACATGTTCACGAGGCCTTTACATTACGCTGGGTTGAAAACATCAGCAAAGCAAATGAGGGAAAGGTTCGGCTAGGCAGAGTTCTTTTTTGTTAATGGGTACGATTCGAGAGCTAACTGAGAAACGACTGGTAATTGCGAAGCATCCAACCATGTCGGATGGTAGTGTGTTTTTCAACAGATGATGGAAAAAGAACTTTAGAAGACGTTACACATTAACGATTACAACGTATTCATCAAATACAAATAACTGTAACTTGTTCGTCAGGCTGCGAGACGGTATAGGATTAGAAAGATGGGGTTTCCGATAATGGCACACAATTGGATAGTGTAATAGTTTTGTAGAGAGTCGAACACGACTACTTCCAAAAAAGCAGAATCTTTCTTAAATACCGTATTGATATGTGAAACCAATTTACCGTTGTCATACGAACAGGTTATAACTCTTGGCTAAGATTTCTTTGATGAACGTGGACCGAACTTCTAATGAAGGACAAAGTTGATGAGGAAATAAACTATAAACTTTACTGCGACTGGCAATCTCTTGAGAGCTTGCATCATTAAGAAATTTGTAGGAATTCGTGGTGATTCAGCTAGAGCACCGTATGGAACTGAACGAAGAGACAGACTCAAAACAGAGCTACCTTATCGCTTTTCGATTACTTCTGTACGAAACTGATGGTTTTGCAACGATGCTCTTCCAGCAAAACTGCTCGCCACGATCGTCAGACTCTTTTGGTTTTCAAACGATGCCGTTTGATAAAATGCGCTTGAAGGTGAAACGCGTATATTCAAAAAAAAAACCACAAAGAAGGTTGTAAAAGTAGTCATCAACCGTTTTTGACAACTGAAAAAATTTGGAGCTTATCCGATTACGTTCGCTTGAACGAAAGTGCTACATTGCAAAACTTTTTCACCCACATTGAGAATACTGTATTTAAAAGAAAAAGAATAAAGCGTTTGGCACTGATAATTCTTAAAGGACGCGCAACGACTGTTCGACAGTATTTATAAAATCGTAAAGTTGGCTGAGGCAATATAACCTCTATATCCCTTTACAATCGCTTAGAGTGAGGAAGCTAGTCTGTTGCCAATTTTTTGACTACAGAGATGACGAAAGGATATCCTGCTTGAGCCAATATCCGCATGTGTATTATTATAAGGAGGTCATCACTTTCGTAGTTAAAGCTGTGAAGATTATAGTAGAACTGACTAGAAGAAACACGTCAACCAGTATAAAGATTGTGAGCGCCCCTTCCCTTTCATTGATAGGCTGCGAGAATTTACGCTCATCGCTCATTTGCAGTGAATTTCAAATTCAAATGAAAACAGAACCAAGTCAAGGTCTCTTTTTCCTTACCGAAATCGCAGATTCCGAAAGAGAAATAATGACCTCAATGTGCAACGGAGGCGGTGTTTAGCCAGAGAGACTGGTTTTTCAAACTGACCATTATTGCTGTGTTAGCACATTTTCAAACATATGATCCCAGTTTTTTGCCGATATGAAATGAAATTTTTAGTGAGGACAAAACATTCATAAAGAGAAAATAGGAGAAGACACCACACCTCAGTATGACAGTTATGTGGCCTAAATTCACTTATTTCAATGAATTTTATAGTATAAAGCTCTCTCTCTCTCTCTCTCTCTCTCTCTCTCTCTCTCTCTCTCTCTCTCTCTCTCTCTCTCTCTCTCTCTCTCTCTCTCTCTCTCTCTCTCTCTCTCTCTCTCTCTCTCTCTCTCTCTCTCTCTCTCTCTCTCTCTCTCTCTCTCTCTCTCTCTCTCTCTCTCTCTCTCTCTCTCTCTCTCTCTCTCTCTCTCTCTCTCTCTCTCTCTCTCTCTCTCTCTCTCTCTCTCTCTCTCTCTCTCTCTCTCTCTCTCTCTCTAAAGCTCTCGGCGTTGATCCATCCCTGAGGGATGCGCCATGCATTGGACTTCATCAAGTATCGTTGGAGGTGATTGAATGCATATCTGGCCTTTACAATGACTCGCAGTGGTCTGCCGATGTATCGAGCCAGTGCAGCTATCCTCCCAGACAAGTCTGGTACCAATTTGCCGACCCCGGATAGATGGGAGGCTTGGTGGGCCATGGGCGCAGGGATCGATTCCACGTGCGTGTCACAGTGGCGCCTCCAACCACTGCGCCACACGCGCCCTTTTAAAGTAAACGAATGAGAAGAATCAGAAGAGAGGAAAACGAAAAAACAGCAGTACTACGAAGAGAACGGAAAGGAAAGAGAAAGCACGGTTGATACAACGTCTTCCAAGAAAAAGGTTCATCCTGTTGCGATATTTTACAGGGTTTTGAGGAAAGCGCTTTAAGTAGTCCATTAAGCAGTTCTGAGTGTTTGCAAGGAATGTGTAACTGTAACAATATCTGCTTTTAATATATAATTTGCTATGAGGCTAAGTAAAGTTGTATGAGTGTTCAAATGAGGAAATATTTCTTGCCCACAATTAGATGTTGGAGTTCAGGATGGTCTAGTAGCTTATCTAACCATGGAAATAATTATCTTCCTGAATAACAATCCGAATGGAATTCAAAGGACTGGTGACTTTTATCTTATTCAGTGCTGCTGGTTGAACCAAACCACATGAATGTTTTTGGACATATTGGCAAGCGTGGAAACTGCCTTGATCCTTAGCGTTGACAATGGTTAAAATCCGGAACTCCAACTACTGTACTCTTTCTTTGATGAGCTTACACGAGGTTGATAATAATCTTTATTATCGGCTAAAGTTTCGACGTCTTCTTCTTCATCAGTGCCGATGATCCGAGTCGATGGTCCACGCTTGTTATTCGTCTCGATGTGGCGGCTTCGCCTTCGTGTCGAGTCAGGTCTTCCTCAGCGGTCCATCTCCTCGAATGAGGCACACTAATTCAGTAATGCCCTGTTTACTACTGTTTCCCAATTTCGTGCACCAGATTCTTTCTCTATTATCTTCTTCTCACAACGTAATATAATGTTGCAATCAACTTTAATCTTTTTGGGTAACATTGTGGTGTTCAAATCCTAGGGTAAGGAATGAAATCGTAGGGCCTTGTTCTTTGCCTTCTTCACTTCTTCCATGCGTTTGTAAATTCTTTTAGCCTGATAGCCTCTTTGCGGTCAGCTCCTAGAGCTAAATTATTCATCATATCGACTTCGAAATGGGCGCATGTAATGCAGTGGTTGGAGGTGCTACTGCGACATATACGTGGAATCGATCCTCGCGCCCATGGTCCATCAAGCTTTCCATCTTTCTGGGCTCAGCAAATTGGTAGCAGACTTGTCTGCGAGGATAGCAGCACTGGCTCGATACATCGGTAGGCCACCGCAAGTCACTGTAAAGGCCAGATATACATTCAATCACCTCCAACGATACGTAATGAAGTTGAATGCATGGCGCAACCCTCAAGGTTTGGTCAACGCTGAAAGCTTTATCCTTTTCGTCCTTTTTACTGACTTCGAGATCCAAATTTGCAAGAATAGAGCATTTCGAGATGTTTATTCCACTCACTGTGAATAGAGCATGTAGAATAAATCCGTTTCTAACGAGTATCGTTCCATTCTGTCAGACTCATCAGTGGATCAATCTTTCCAGAAGCCGTGTTGAAATCGGTTAGCACTAATTCGATCTGATTGCTGTTTGAGGGAATGGGAAAATTATCATCAGCGAAGTAGAAATAGTGTAATTGCCAGGCAGTGATCTCCACTCCTCTGTTACACGATTCCGGTTCTCGCATTACATTGTCAATGGGATGACATTCTTAACGAGTACTATTATATATCTTAGCCATATCTTATATATATCTTATATATACGAGTATATCTTAGCCAACAACGACATCTGTGATGTAGAACATTTGACTGATGATATGAAATGTTTTCAATACGTACTTCACCCAAAAAACCAACATTTCGGCTCAAGAGGAGATATTCTAGCACAACAAGTTGGCGCTGACGATTTTGGTCTTAGTGCTAAACCTCGGGAGTCGTTCACATTGTCAACTCCATTCGGAATTACCAGCGCATAATTTTTCATGTTTTTAGAAGTTTCCCTTAAGCTAATTTTAACATGAGATTATCAGCCTTATCTAGGCTACGGCTGTCCATATAAATGGTTTAAATGGCATTAAATACCTCGATGTCATCGTTTTCATAGTTAGCTTTGATATGTAAGTGAAAAATTCCCATAGAAATTACATTAGTCCACATCTTTGAAACTGCAAGCATCCGATTCGCCTCGTTAGTTTTTTTGAAGTCAGGGATCCTCATAAATAATTTCGTGCTTACCGTGGGACTGACGCCGTCACTCGTGGCACATGTTGTTCTCCAAGGAGCGGTTGTTCTCCTCATTACCTACGGAGAGGAATATGGCCCATTTGAGCTGGGCATTACCTGTTATCCGTTGCGAAGGTTGTCCCACATGACTTTTTGGCTAAAAGGCCTGAGATCCCTCTCATGAAGGGAATAGGTGGATATATATATATATATATATATATATATGTACATGTAAGGGTCATGGTAAAGATTTCCATGGTGGTTAGTGTGAGGAGTGCAATGAACAAAAATACAGATTCACATCGCGGAAGAATTCGGAGTAAGGGATAAGAAAAACTGAACAGTTTCGTGGAAAAATGGGTATTAAAACGTTTCAAACTTGGATCAATAGAGTTGCAACATAATAAGGATGTTAGTGTGGTAGTGGTTGTCATCTGTATAGCACGCTAATGTCAACTTGTTGGTGTTTTTCGTGAACTGTGGGGGATGTAACAACGTTCTCAACGGCGATGACCTATCAATACCATAATAATCTAGCAAAAACCGTCATTGACCGATCAATATTAAGAACAATTGTCATAGGCGAACCAGATATTGTCATTTGAAGTGGAACGGCTCTTTTGTTACCATTTGTTATCCAGGTGGTTCATACATGGATCGATTACCACGCTTAACAATACCAACAGCCACACTCACACCTATAATTAAGCCAAAGCTGGCTGGTAAATCTATGTCCATAATAACTCGGTCCAAAAAGGGGCTAAGAGGTCTAAGAATACTTACGAGAACAAGTTAAGAGGTTGAACGCAAAGGCAGTTTTCAAGCTTCTACTATTTTCCTGTCAGACCTTATGGTTATCTACCCTAAGGTTTTCTGTAGGCGAAGTCACTGCATACGCTTTTAATTCGCTTATTCCAATAACGAAAATTCTTATGCTGTCTACGCTATTGACTTGTAAAACGCAATCACATAAAGAAAACACGTGGAGACAAACGTAGTTAAACGATAGTGATTTTGAGATATTCGCAAAACCAGGAGCACAATCTAGATCTGAACTCATGTTTGCGTTTTCCGGGGACTGACTAGTTGCCCACTGTGCCACTGAGGCCGTTACCTTCCTATTCTCCTTGCTTACCTAGGTGCAATGCCGATTAATGCCTTCCAGATCATTCCCGTCAGCTGGTGTTAGTTGATGGCACCATTAGAGTAAACATTTGCTGAGAGAAACGCAACTCTAGGGCTTCACTGGTGCAGTGGATTACACGTCAGCCACGGAAAGAATAGACATGGTTTGAACCTAGCCTGGGGTCTGAGTTTTGTAAATATCTCGGCATCATTTTGGTTTTATTTCACACAATATTCTATTAGAAACAATAAGGAACCTATACGCAGAAGAAGAAAATGCCTTTAAAAATGGAGAAAAAGACGTCAATTAGGAGCGAACTAAAGGGGATAGGAATGAATACGGAAGTTTTGCAAGCTAATATAGAGACTCGAGTAAATTTGACATTATTGAAAGCGTCCTAGCAACTGGAGGTCGAATCCTTCCTGGTCAGTTTCGATTACCCCTTCTTTCTGAAAACATTTTACTCGACATGTTCGACAATGTTTTCGAAATTGAAAACTACGTTTCGAATGGGGCTTCTGCGTGTCACTAGTTAGTAGAGGAAACTCATCCATAACATCCGTTATGATTAAATCATCTGTTACAAAAACATTCAAGCTTGAACTTTTACAGTGACGTTCGGTCGGACAATCGGATATTGAATGAAATAACGAAAGGCCACGTGCAAACTTAATTGTAAGGATAAAAAAAGGATAAAGCTCTCAGCGTTGATCAATCCCTGAGAGATTCACCATGCATTCGACTTCATTAAGTATCGTTGGTGGTGATTGAATGCATATCTGGCCTTTACAATGGCTCGCGGTAGCCTATCGATGTATTGAGCCAGTGCTGCTATCCTCCCAGACAAATCGGGTACCAATTTGCCGAACTCGGAGGGATGGAAGGCTTGGTGAGCTATGGGCGCTGCGATAGTTTCCACGTGTGTGTCGCAGTGGCGCTTCCAATCATTGCGCCACGCGCGCCCTTCAAAGGTAAGAAAAATTCAAATTGTCTTGGATGTTTTCTATCCATATTAGGTTACACATAAACATGAATAATGAAGAATACTAGTGCTAACGTATGGCGCACTTCTTAACTCGTGCAAGAAAATCAGCGATCTACACAGTGGATGGTGATGACGGTAGTCCGGTCGTTTGACGGGATAGACCTCCTACGATGGACTTCTTCGAGCTTTCAAACCATTAAAATCGAGGTCATCACATTTCGCTGTGGGTGATCAGATTGGAATCTGAACCTGAATCTGATGATCTGGAGTTTTTGCGCATGATTGTTGTAAATGATACAAAACACGCGCTTTATAAACGATCTTATAGAATTAGTAACGCTGCTGGAGTCGTGCACAGTGAAACAATGATCAACTCGATAGAAAAAGATCCCTATTGGTAAAATAAAAATTTTTTAAAATTTATTGAAGTTAAACACATTGTGAGATTTCCTCAAAAATTTGAAGGAGGAAGCCTTTGCGTTAAACGTATAGGAACAGTCCAACTGTAATGATGTTCTTACAATCTTCAATGAAAACGCGCTATTCTCCACTTAAAGTTGCTTTTCTACCAGCTTTTGTTGGCATATCTTTTACATTTTGGTGTGATACTTTTCCTAAAAGAGGTGTGAAAGTAAAGGGGAATAAACTCCGAATAAAAAATGCCTTGCTTCGCCGGGCTGGAAGAAAAAAAAATTACTACTTTACAATTGGACGCTAGAAGGAGCAGTGGAACTGTATACAGAACCGGTTATGTGAAATAGTCTGGCCGACTCCATTATCCACTCATCTACGGAGCGTTTCGTTTAGTCGGCTTCAGGATAAATGAGAGAAGAAGAGAGAAAGAAGGAGTTCTGAAGGGCAGACCAGATCTTCGTTGCTCTCATCAGCGAACGATTGGATGTTTCGACCAGTATTATTGCTGGTGTCACGCACATGAGTTGACCTCGAACGCATGAGGTGAAAAGGTTGCTTGAATTGCAGAGGACAAGATGTCCTTGACGCGGTTTGAACGTTGGCTATGCGATAGCATCGAACCTATATAGTGACACTGGACTAAGACGACAACAGCGTGGTTTATAGACATACCGCTGTAACTGTCTAATAGAAATATTCTCGGAAATGATGGAAGGTGTAAGATAGAGTGGTGTCGGAAAACACAGTTCTCTTATATGCTCTGACCTTTAATTAATTTACAACTTGAGAACTGTGGTCTGAAATTCGGTTTTTCACATCTCTTGGCTGTCAGATGGTTAGTCCTCGAGCAGTGTTCTACTATTTTTAAAACTTCTCCTACCTTCGAGGGAGTTTCTGTCATTCAGGAAGAATCGGAGCGACAAAGAAAGAAAATTCTCACCGATCCATGTGGGCGGCTGTCTTTAGTGAATACCAGAAAACGCCGCAGCTCGGTCAACTCAAATTCCCAGTGAAGATCTCGATTTAGTAGCATTCAGGATGTCACAAATTTCCTGGTTCCACTTAAATTAACAATCGCAAATGACGATCTCCATGGATGGCGACAGAAAAGCATGGACTGAATAGAAGAGTGAGACCTGCATAGCATGAGCGTCTGAGTATTCACTTATCCAATTTACGTCACTGCTTTACAATAAAACTTCTTCATATAGTGAACAATGCTACTTAAATCCGTACAGTGCATGTATACCATGTTGAACAACTTGTATACAAGATAATATCATCAACAACATCTGTGATTCCGGTAATCATCGAGTAGATCGAAGGAGCTCCAGCAAATTTCAGTTGTTCCCATCGTGGCTCAGTATCCTACCAACCATGAGGACAGCTTCAATTTTTTGGCTACGACCATATACTTTTGTTGTTTTTACCAAAAAATTAATGGTGATCTCAGCAGGTATCCGCTATCCATTGCCAAAACTGCTGTGGCAATAAATTTGCTAGTGCTTCCGCAATAAAAGCGTGTTACTCCACCATGGATGAGACAAGTTGCTCGTGAAAAAATGGCACAACATTCTTTCCATAGCATTTCAAAACCAGATTCTTTTAGTCACACTGCTGGAAATAGCATAATATTGCTGCTTCGACAAAAAATTGGAGCATACCTTTCTACCGTCAACTGATTCGGGTGGGTACTCTTTCCAGTCAATAAAATCGTGCTTTGCAACAGTAATCAAGCAGCGCACATTTTTGAACTTTCATTTTTTCATAAATACACCCAATATTGTGTACATTAGAATATAACAAACTTTCACCAACATTGTGGTTGGTTAGAAAGTTAGTCTATCAAGAAAGACGATACAAGAACTTCGCGCAGACTGTGATGAACAGCTCTTCGTCCAGAGGTGGATATTCCGAGATTGTCATTTACGGCGGTCAGACACCCATTTCCAGCTTTCCAGTATGTTCTACTGGTATAGTAATCAAAGGAGTAAAAAAAGGGTTTGTGAAGGGTCTTTCTAGAAAGAGTGTCTTCTTGAGAAATAAAGGCCGAGATCAGAGTTCTTTCCTTACGAAGGTCCACCGGCTAGGGTGTTCGGGTATTTCTTTAAAGATTTGTCTTCACCATGAATACAGCTGAGTGCTCGTCAACTATATTTCTGGATCTTTGTAATATTTTTTTGAAGTTTTCACCACGAGAGCTCTCTACCAGAGAGATTCTCAGACAGTTTGGTACAAACTTGCCATCTGCGAAGGAATAGGAGGCCTGCTGATTAGATGCGGGATTGAACCCGAGTCTTTTCCTCACTATTGAACGGCATCTCTACTGTTGCTCTACCCATGCCTCTTCAGTCCTCCTTGAGCGCACTATATCCCGTCTTATTGTATAAAACTACAGAAGGTGCTCCACCACGAGATTGTAAAAATGAGCAAAAGAATGGAACTAGACCAACATTCAGTTTAAGTTGTTATCCACTAACGAGCATATGCTCCAAAACAGCCCCTCATTTTCGCCGCTGAAATGAGCGTGCAAGATTTCTTCGAGTTCGCTACTGGTTCCTGGCTTTCTTCACATCATCATTTTTGTAGTATGGAGAGGTCTTGCTGTTTTACAGTTGAACTTTCAAAAAGTATTTGCTTTTGATAAGAAATCGAATTGCTGTCTAACACTTAACGATTTCGTCTGCCGAAACGCTTCAAATCAAAATTTAGCTGCGCTGTAAATAAAGACGGAGGAGAACCGTGGAAAAGGCACCTGTACCTTTAGTCCCGTTGACTCGAACGGGCGCCAGTAAATCTATCAATTGTCCCTGTAGCCCGGTGGATTCTGCTCGCTTTAGGGACTCGTCGAGCATCATATCTTTCTTCTAGGCTCTTCGTGAAGAACTCTGACCATTGGGTCGGTGGCCTTCCTGCAATACGTTTGACATCTTGAGGAATCCAGTCACTAACTCTTTTCCATCGGTTATCATCCATGTGCATTATGTGTCCAGCCCACCTTTTCTTCGAGGGATTCGTTAACCAACATATCCTTTTCCACGGTTTTCGTGAAAAATCCTAATCATGAAGTCGGTGATTTTCTTTCTGCACGTCTGATTTACGTGTCCATCCAGCCTCATCTTCGACTGTTTGATGCACAGAACGGCATCTGTTGGGGAGTTCCTTTCAAGCGGCCGATATACCAGAATTGTTGAGAACGGTTCGCTATTAGGTGAATACCAAGTAGTTAAGAAGACTCGATCGGAATAGTGCACCATAAGAAGAGGTTAGCACAATAGAATGTACATGTGAATTGCAAGTAAGGTGGTTCAGTAGGTAATATTCTCACTAAATGGAATACACTAACAATTGTGGGCAGCAATACAAATACATGTAACTTTCGATACTGCAAAGTGGTGATAACAATGCGATGAGTATATAAGTGATTAGCTAATACTGATTGTGTATGACTATTGCTACAATTATGAAAGAGTTAAGGTTTACATGCTCACAGGGCAAGAATGTCAATAGCGGTTACAAGGATGATTTAGCAATAGGAATGAAGAATTGTTGGTTAGAATGCTTGTGAGCGATCATGGAATTGTAATATGTATTGGAAGTGCAAGCTGCAAATTTTAGTTAACATTATTAGCGCCTAGGTGGATTGGAACGAGCTGTGAATGAAACGATTATACGAGCTGTAGAATAGATTACAATAAAGCCAATTGGATGATGAGCAAACACTATGGCTTGCAGCGGCGGTATTATTAAGTCGTCAACTAAGAATGGTTCAAGAAGGTGTAATAATATGTAATATGGTGTCCCAGTACGATGATACATAGGTACGGATCTAAAAGCGGACGAACCCTGGCAGGGCGAGTCCGAAGAGCAATTCACGAGGTTATTTATGTGCTTTTGGAGAAGGCGGAATTTGGCACAGGTCCACCTTCTTTACCGAAAACATTCATCGGCTACTGTTTCGAAATCCTTTCGAGCCCAAAGAGCAGCTGGCGGAAGTTCAATCCTGTTTAAGATGACTCCAGTGAAAAGTTTGTAGATGACAGATAGCAAGCAGATTGGGCGATAGTTGCCTATATCGTGTAGGTCGCCCTTCTTGAACAACAACACTGAGTAGGGACTTTGCATTCAGACAGGTGTGAAGAGTTGAGCCAGTGTGTTTACGAGGACTGGCGCAAGGTTCTTCAGATGTTCTGATCTTATCCTCTCCGGACCTGGTGCTGTTCGACTTTTCACCGACGAAATGGCATGTCGGATTCCGGAAGGGAGAACCGGGGGTGCAACATATCCATCCTTTTTTATTTCATAAGACGGGAGGTGGACGTGGCTATCGAAGAGATCTGAGTAGTATTCGTGGATGATTCTCTCCATTGTCTTTCTGAACGCTATTGTTGTTCCGTCTGGGCGTCGGAGTGCAATCATCTTGGTCTTGTAATTGGCGTAGCTCCGGCTGGCTTTGCAAATGCTTTTCCCAGCCTCTGCACCTCTATCATTACTGCTGCTCTTCTCATTTTAAGGTCTTCTTTTATCGCCTGTCTGCATTGTTTCGCAAGCTCGGACGTTAGATCGCGGTTGCTTGCAGGTTGTGCGATTCCACGCTGGCGTATTAGCTCGAGAGTTTCTGGAGACATACGCCTCTTGGTGACCTTCGAACTCTCAGCTTTCATAGTGCTAACGCGAAGATGTTCAATGAGCCGATCGTATTCCCCGTCGATGTTATCGACAACGACATGTTCCCAACAGCCGACTAATGAGTTGAATAAGTCTCAGTTTGTGGTGGTTCTGGGACTTCGGTTTTTGAATTTAGCGGCTTTTTCTCCTTTTCGAGAGAAATAGAATCGTGCACGAGGGAGACGGTGGTCTGATCCCGTGTAGAATTTTGGAACAACAGTGACATCGGTTAGGCAAAACTTCTATTTTTACTATTTACTATGAAGTGGTCTATTTGGTTATGGTACTTTCCATTGGGAGATTTCCTCTTCCAGCGTTGACAGTGAGGCTTCTGGAATTGCGAGTTACCATGGATGGTTTTGGTCGCCATGATAAACTCAGAGAGCCGCTCACCCTGTTCGTTCGATTCTAATCCGTGGGTTCCAGTGTGACGTTCCTCAGACGATCTTCTTGGCCCAGTCTTGGCATTGAAATCTCCAATGATGACCTTGAAGAATGTATGGTCTTCTCTGTAGAACCTCTCCAAGTCCATGTAGAACGCTTCGACTTCTTCTTCGTCATAGTTTGATGTTGACGCGTAAACGACGAAGATTGTCAAAGCCGGTGTTGATCCACGCCTTTTTAATCGTAAACGTACGATTCGGGTTGTAAGCTGTTCGAATGAATCAATGTTTATGGACAAACTCGTGTTGACGAGAACGCCGACACCGCCTACTCCTCTACTGTCGCATGTTCCGAGAAAAAGTTTTTCTCCAGTGTCATAGACGGCGTTGAATTGGTGGCGTCGTCTCTCCAAAGGCCAGGCCGGTGACGTCGTACCTTATCACTCTTGCTTGCATCACCAAGTCTTCTATCGAGGACTCGGATGCAATTGCTCGTGTATTGTAGGTAGCTTCCATTGGCCCTGAGATTTTAGAAGCCTCTCCGTAGTCGTCCTACCCAACGCGGCGAAATTGGGGGCTCTTTCGTGGTTAGGAGATGAGACCCGTTTTTTTTTTACCGTGTTTAGCCTTTTTATACCCACGTATAGCTTGCTCGGCTCTGAACGTTGGGGCTGGGTGTATTCACGGGTAGCTTGCCAGGCTCTCCCAGATTGGACATGGAACTCATTTGTTGGAGGCGACTCTTAACTGCCTCCCAAATCCTGGTCACTTGTCGAAGAATACAATCCGCATAAAGCGGGAACGGTTTCACACACACATAGATGAACGCGCTTAGCAAATATAGAAAGTGTGTTTCAAATCGGCGCAGCTGAGACAGGGAGTCCGTCCCCAAGATCCACCTGCGTCTCAGGGAAGCAAAGATCGCTTTTGGTCCGCGATTAACCCCCTATCCACCACCTGGGGACGCGCCACGTAGCCTCGCGACTAACCGGCTCGTGATCCCTCATATGAGGGAGATCCGTAGATGGAAAGGGTACGTAAAGAAATTTTTTTATAGAATTAGTTGTAGCCACTGCTAGAGTTCATTCACTACAATGATTTATCTCCTTGCCGTGGTGTTCACGCATCGCCTAGGGAATGGTATCACACTGCAATATACGGCGATAACTAATCTCTTAACAGAGTTTCCTGAGTGGATAACGGTTCGACATTTTTTATCCGGCAACCCTGTAATAGCGCCATGATTCGATGCATCGCAACAAAATAGTCACTAGCTAGAAAGCAATAGCGACATGTATAAGCCCACGTAGCACGATTTTCAAGAAACCAGCGGTGGGAAATCTCAACCAACCAGCAAAATCTCCTATTTTCGTAGCAGTTTCAAAAGCAATAGAACTCGTCTATTTACGGGCGAAAATGCTGGTTTTTACGCAAAAGCCGATAAATTTTTGATGATTAGAAAACTAGTCGGCTTGATATCATATATTATAGAGATGATAAAGACACTTCGTTGGATCCATCTGGAGGCGTAATATAGCTACTAAATATTACATCTTAGTACGATACATCAGCTACCGCAGTGAACAGGTGAAAGTATTCGACAACATATGCTTGGCCTATATTGGTAAATCTTTTGTCCAACCATTTCATACGATCGAGGATAAAAAAGGGATAATGCTCCCAACGTTGACGAATCCCTGAAGTATGCACCATGCGCTTGACTTCATTATGCATCGTCTTATTAAATTATGGGTAGCGTTTACAGTGATTCGAGGTGGCAAACTGATGTATCGAGTTAGTGCTGCCATCTTCCTAGATAAGTCTGGTGGTACCAATTTGCCGACCACCGAGGAATGGAAGGTATGATGCTCCTAGGGCACGAGATCCAACTCAGGTGTATTACACGGCGCCTCTAACCACCCCGCTGTACGTGCCCACTTCCATCGTTGTAGAACAAAAATAATGATTCCTAGATCCTACAACTTTTATATGACCTCATATCGTTCACTACAACCTGAGGTATGGTTGTTGAAATATCGTTCTGTTACTAATGGTATTCTTGTACACTGTTCAGGTAATGGAAGAGGTCGACCATTTTAGAATGTTAGATCAAAGCTTTTTCTACGACAGTTTCAGCTTCGCAACTTGTGAAAACTACTACTTCTCGAAAATTATATAGAGACTTTCTAGAAAACCTCTGTCATTCTTTATTAAGACAATGCAAGGATCAAATTTTGAGTAGCAATTCGTTCCATTTCCAGTGCACTTGTGACCCACTGCGACACCAAGGCTCTTCTTCCGCCTTTCAATCGGCTTTCACTCCAACGGTGCCGTCAGCAATCACCCATCAATGAATGTAATTTGCGGAGTGCAAATCGTCCGAATTCGAATGTGGCTTGGGTTCCAAGTTTTGCAGGTTTTGCAGGCAGTTTTGCAGTTTTGCAGGTTTGCAGTTTTGCAGGTTTTGCAGGTTTGCATCGTCATAGTGATTCTCTTTATCATATGAGAGGGTTGATAGATTATAAACTGAGATAGGCTCAGTAAAAGTTGTAACGCACCTCCGAAGTTTATAAACCAATTGCTAACGTTTTTGTTCAGTCATTCCTCGCCCATGTAGTACTCTGTGCGGCTGCTATCCACCAACTAACTTTAAAAAAATAAGCGGCTCTGAAGAAGGCGAAACCGCCGATACGTCAACTGTTGTATCCTAATAAATTCTATAATAACAACCTCGTGTCTGCTTATTGAAATAAAACATCGAATTATCCATCAATGCCGAGGTTAACAGAAAGTCGGTCTTGGCAATAGCTAATGAACTGTGCTAAGAGTCAGCACATAGTACCGATATAACACCATTAGATGAATGCGAAAGAGCATCATCTCTACTTCTGTGATTTCAAGCTCATTAATCCTCCGGGTAACGAAATTTTATCGTTTATTGCAGAAATACCAGCACTGCCGTGTCTGAACAGCAGACGAGTTCTATCGTTTCTGATGTCGCCATGAAAATAAAGTGTGATCCTGCTGGATGGGGAAGATTTTCTCCCGTTGGGGTCTCGAAAATCATGCTACGTGGATTTGCACATCCCGCTGCCACTTAACAGCTAGTTCCTATTTTCTTGCCATGAAATGAATCATACCACAATAGCCTAAGTACAAATTATTTAAAAAAGTCCTTACGAACATGTGAACGACGCACGCTTTATCGAACTTATCCTTGTGATCCTGACACAGATATGGATTAAAGCTGCTTGATAAGCTGAAACAGCAAAACGATTGCAACATTGTCAAGGATGGAAACTGATGGCAAGTGATTTGAAAACGCATTTGTAACATTAGTAGCTCTTAATAAAGTTACGAAAGACGGAGCAAGCCTGGTATACAATCCATGCAAGCGACCATTTTTCTATCTCTGTGAAATTCATGTGAATTCTCTAATAAACGACACAATCACTACATGAGAGCCACTTTTCACCCACACTTTTTATCACCGTTGATTATCGAGCCGGTGTTCCATTTACACCTCATGGATCAATTCCGCAGACGCATTATATTTCGGTTCTGATCGTTCGGACAGACAATGTTTCCATTTCTCATTTCTCCTAATTTTCTGTATTTTCTCGTAATTTACAGCGTCCAGCGAAGGATAATACCTTAAGACATACGGATTTCTATCTTTACGTGAAGTTGCATGTGGCGCAGTGGTTGGAGGCGCCACTGCGACACGCACGTCGAATCGATCCCTGCGCCCATGGCCCGCCAATCTTTCCATCTCTCCGGGGTCAGAAAATTGGTACCAGACTTGTCTGGGAGGAGAGCAGCACTGGTTCGATACATCGGCAGGCTACCGCGAGTCATTGTAAAGGCCAGATATGCGTCCACTCACCTCCAACGATAATGAAATCGAATGTATGGCGCATCCCTCAAGTATCCTTTACGTCGTTGCGATACCCACGCAGAATAAAACTGTGCGCACTTCTGTCGTTGATATCTAGTTTTTACCAAATTGAGTGTAGCACTGCGTGTAGAGATGCTTTGCAATACTCACATGATCTCTGGTTAAATACCGCTCCACTTGCTGGGGAAGCCCACGTACGATTAGTAGCGCACTTATCTGGGGAAAAAACACTAAATTGGTGCGCCGTCAAGCTTCTAGTAGTTATCTCAGAGGCCACATATGGATTCAATCTTTCTAATGTGCTACGAATCGAGTTGAATGCATGGCACATTTCATGGATTTATCAATGCAGAACTGTTCGTCTTTGGCCTACATTGTGCTCAATGATTTAGTTGTACGCTATGGTATAAAAAACTTATTATTGCCGCCATACAGTAAAGTTCACTGTACAGGCTTTACTCCATTGAAGGTAAATTCAGTCGCTATCTTACACATTAATCTCTATCTTTTTAAGTTTCTTTCTGTCTTCTCCTCTCTCTCCTTCTTTCTCTCATCGCGTTCCATTTCTGCACGCTTTGCTACTGGCGCAATCCTTTTTTGTTGTTTTGAAATTTGATAGAGAAGAAATAAGAGGAACTTACAGCCTATTCAATTGCAAGTACTTCATACAGTCCATAGCAGCGAAAGAAAAAAACATTTTATTCTATACTATATCCAAGTCCGTAAATGCTCCATGATATCATTCAGCTTTCCTAACTATCACCTCTGTGGTATCTTCCTCCTCCACGGATTCGCTCTCAGTGTCTTTCGCTTTCGAGTCCTCCGACGTTTTCTAAAATTTTCGTTCTCCACTTTTTGTTGTTCGCTGTAATTTCGTTGTTCTCACAAAAAACAAAAGTGGACAAACTGGTCCTGCAATGAAAAGTGATACATATCACGTGCTTGCCATTCAGGACTACGCCACCAAAGAATGAACCGACTTTAATCGATTTATTGTGTTCTCAAGAAACAAACTCACTTCATCTTTTGTCGAAAAACGAAAAATTCCACAATGTACTGCTCCCACTGCCAGCCTACAGTACTGCTTAAAGTGTACTGCATGTGAGATTGGCTGAAATGGTATGAAGGTGGCATGGTCGATATTTTTTCAAGAGCGGAAAAACTGTACAGAAAGTATATAAAATTACTTTTATTATTATCAAATCGGAACTGTAATTGATGAATAAATTACAAATGGAGATACTTAACTGATAGATTTGATTTTGTTACAGATATTTTCCTAGTACTACCGCCAATCAAATATCTCTTCAAACTCGTTCACTTAAGTGAATAACTCGCCTTATCACTGCAGATGGTAACATGATCAGCGGTCTCCATTGTGTCCGTGATTTTCATCAAGCTTCTCTGGATTGAGTCCAGACTATGCGTTACGTTGGGCGTCACACTCTGAGAGGAGAAATATAACTGTCTAAGAAGCAAAGCTGCTCATGGAATGTAGAGGAACAGTTCCCTTGGCACGGTTGAGTAAAAGAACTTTTATTTCAAAGGAATGCTTCACTAAGATCACCCACCAAACTTTTTTGTGATAGAAAAGAAACGAGTGTAAGAATTCACTGTGCTTAGTACGAATAGTTTTTCACTTGTTGTTTGACGGTGTGAATTATGATAGAGTGTCGGTGTTTGAGCATGACACAAATATCTTACCTTTATATCCTAAAGAATACCCATGATTTTTGAATAACTGCCTTATAGTGATGACAAAATGCGGAAACTGGCAGAAAATGCCGTATGGGGTGGATTCTATAATACCTTGAGCAAAAGCTGTCGTAACTCATCGCTATTGCACTTTTCGATATCCTTGTTAATGAGGACCATCGATGCTTCACGTTTCTTACGTTCGCATCCAACGTCGCTTCCACCTTAAAGAAACCTTCAGAATTTTCTAGATCTGCTATTCGTTCGATAATTCAAAGCACCATCAGATCTTCGTTTACTTTACAATTAAAATCTAGGATCTTTCCAAGAGGAATCTGCAGAGTCGATGATCAGCTATAACTTCATCTGAGGTTTTAAGAAAAGTTATTACTCTAAAGTATTTTTTTCAAACATTACTACGTTTGGTTAAATTGCTTTACGGCAGAGAATCCTTGCTGAAAGTAAGCCAATGTTGAAAATCTTCTTGAAGCAATCTAATCTATTCGAAAACGGGTTACCCACATGTGATGTATAGCGCCCGACGGCTGCCTATTGCACTGTAAAGGTCTTAGTGCGGCTATTTTAGATTTCGAGATGAACTCTTACCCAATCAACAATATGTGACCAATTTTCTAATAGTGTCCACGTTCGCGGGAGATTTTGTGAAGTCATCTCATTAAAAGGCCACTGAGAAGTGGCTAAATCACAACTCACAACACCAGCCTAAAATTTCACACCCATCTACAAATGTAATAATTGTAGTTGTTATAAGTCGTATTTTCGATCGTTCTTTTGGTCCCTTCTACGAACGACAGATACATGTTACTCTCCGCATTCTTGGTGGCAGACGGGAGGAAAACTCGAGCCGGCAACGTGGAATGGAGAATCAATTTGCCCTGCTAAATCAGTTCTTGCTGAACCGCCAACATTATTGGAAAGAAGAATAAGGTAAGTAGAATGAGATACTTACATTCTTCTCCAACTTTGCTAGTCTTTGAGAGGATAAATGCCGATGAAGTCGTGAGCACGACTAGTGCAGTTAGGACCCCTTTCATACTAAATCATTTTCAATGAAATTTCCGCCTCAGATCCTTTTTGTTTACATCTATTCAAAACAATTCGGTAGTTAAAAAAGTTCCGTGTTCCTTGTATTTTTGGAAGCAAGAAACTGTCACCCCTACAAGATGCAAAGTGTATAATAGAATGTTTCATGCCTTAAACCTTAATAGTGGATCACAAAGACAGATGCTAATTAGAGGGAAAAATTATAACTTGCTGAGAAGAAGACTTTCTTGTTGCGAAGACGATCTCGTTGAGCTGTGTTTGCGATCGACTCGTAACGAAGAAGCGCCGTAGAACATAGAACTGGGTGAGATTTGTCTTATATAGTGATTCGCCAACGACAACACTTAACGTCCATCTTATTGTTGGGCCATCGACCAGATGGACACTACTAGCTCCTTGTTAGGCACTTAACTATTAGCTGTTAGCTTTGATCCTAACCAGTTTAGCACCAGCGCCTACATGATTACAAATGTTTATAGCGCTTCTATAGAAATGTACTAAAAGTGGTCATCAAAAACTCAGATGTGTTTTCCATTTCAAGGGTTGCCGTTATTTACATAATATCTTCCATAGTTAGTAAATTAATGGCTTAGGATTGCTTTCAAAAAAAGTATGAATTGCGATCAAGCATAAAAATTTCTGAGATATTTACCGTCTTAACTGCTATAACAACTACTTAAGAGACAACTCAATGACCTGTTTCTGCGAAGAATAATGTGACCCAGAGAGAATTTCAGCTTCGCATACATGTTATTGCTTCGATTTTCTTCTTATTATGACCATTTTGCCTTCAGAATGATGGTTGATTATTACAGCACCGAGGTTAAATGACGGTCGGTTTCAAAATTATTCTTTTGCTCTTCGCCATGTGCTAGCTAACAAAATACCGACTGCCGCAAGGTATCTGCAGTATTATCTGTTGATAAACAAATTACTATCAGCTGATAATCATATCAACAACAACCGCTCTGTACAAAAGAGCGTCACTAGGTGAGAACGGTATATTCAAGATGCTCAGCTGAGGAAGATCTGGCTCGATGCGGGACGAGGATGCCACATCGAGAAGGGGAACAGCTGTGGGCTATCGACATGGACCGTCGGCTCTGATGAAAACAAAGACAACGAAACGTCAGCCGAATAAACATCTCATATCAAACTCGTGTAAGCTCAACATTGTAGAAAATGTTAATTATTTTACCTTTATAAAAAAGCTTCATTGAACTCCAGGATGCCTTTGGCTTACAATCAGTTTAACATAACAAATTGTACACTAGAAGAGGTAAAAATTTCAAAACTGTTTCTTAGCAATATAGCAACCACAGCTCATGTTTCAGCACGGTATCAGAAGCATCATCGTAATCATAGTTTGACTGATATCTAGTTTGTGTAGTCTTATCTTGGTTTCATGGCAAAGTCTCGCACAGACGGAGCACCTACAGCTTCCAGAAAGACAATGGAGAAGCCGTCCACGATTCCTATCCAGATCTCTTCAGTAGGCACGTCTTCCTGCCCTCAAATAACATAAAGGAAGATGGATATGTAGCACCACCCACTTTTCGTTTCGAAATCCAACATGCGACTTCGTCGGTGAAAAATCGAGCAGCCAGGTTCGGACAGGATGAAATCTGAAACAAAGAACAGCCTAAGAACATTCCGCCACTCCTCTAAACACACTGGCTCGGTGCTTCACACGTTACCTGTCTGAATGAAGGGTTTTCACTCAGTGGGAGACCAAGAAAAAGAGTGTTATATTCAAAAACAGTAACTTCCACGATACCGGCAACTATCGCCCAATGTGCTTACCCCCCTACCGTCTACGAAAGCTGTCGCGCAACCTGCTTGCTGTCTGTAGTCTACAAGCTTTCACTCGAATCCTGAACAGGAATGACAGAACACCGGGCGAAGGACGGCCAAGTGAGCATGCAGTGTTTCGAAAAGGATTCAGTACGATGGAGCACATTCAAATAATACTAATAGTCATTGAAGTATTGCGAGAGTCCAAAAGACCGCTTTCTCTCAATCTTATTGGTTTAAAGGTCTTTGACTTAATTGAGGTAGAATCAGTCATGGAAGCCCTTGATAATCAAGGAGTCCCTACTCAGTACATAAAGGTTTTTCGTGAGCTGTGAAAAAATTTCGCAACCAAGATATCACCGTTCTACAACGACATTATCACTGATGTCAAAAGAGGGGTTAGGCAAGGCGATACCATCTCACCAAAAATATTTACCGCCACCCTTCAGAACGTCATGAGAACATTGGAACGGGATAATATGGGAGTGAAAATCGATGGTCGGTTGTTACATCACCTTCGCTTCGCTGGTGACAACGTCCTTATAACACCAGACATTAGCCAAGTGGAACGTATGCTTGCGGACTTTGATAAAGCGTGTGGAAAGTTTGGTCTTGGACTAAATCTCAAGAAAACGATGTCCATGAGGCACGGATTTGTTACGTATGACTCATTCACGCTCAAAGGCATTAATGTCTCTGAATGCTCCCGATAAGTCAATTTATTTCGGGAAATCAACATGAGTTACCTTCAAAGTTGAGCAGAGAGAAACGAGCGGCTTTCAAGATTATCGAGGATGTAGTGAGGAAAACATGGAAAGCCCCACTCTCTGCCCATTTTTTCGACTCGTCAGAACATGGTCACTGCGCAAGCAAGTTGGAAGGCCACTCAGAGTTACTGAATTGGCAGTAAAGGATGATTCTAGAAATGTCGTGTGTTCCAAATGAGAGTTGAGGAATCCGAAGCTCCGACCTCCATCAACGGTCAAATATCAAAGGTGCTGTTTAATATGCTAAATTTTGAAGATATGGTGAGTCGAGCATGTATTGCCAATGAACGACAGCTATCGTACAGGAGCCGTTAGTGACTGGATTCCACGAGATGTCATATTTACCGACCATCTAGACCACCGACCGTTTGGTCAGAGATCATCACGAAAACCCTAGAAGAAAGACATCATGCTCAACGTGTTTCTACTGGAGACAGAAGCCACTGGGACATTCTTGAACGCAATAGGGCAAATAGATGATTTACTGGCATCCGCTCGATTCACTCGATGGTCAATAGAGCGACAGGCGATACAGGTGATCTCGGTTCATAGTGATCCTTCTTGATTGATTAAAACCGACAGAATCTACTTCAATAAAATCTGTTTTTGCCAGCAGTGCACAAGTTTTCTAGCTTTATAGCGATAAAATTCCGACTTTTCGAAGATCATAAAACATCACTCCCTACCTTCTTCTTTTTCAAGTAGCTCGTGTTTCCTGCGGCAACAGTTCCAACACCTTTTTTATACTCAACTTTATTCCATGTACAATAAATAGTGAAGAATAGTCAATTTAATGGTGTGCGATGATGAGACCGACGAGCTAGTCCTTCTTGATTTTGCCTTTGTGTTCTTCCTTCTTTTTGTCTTCGTTAGCAGCGAATTCCGTTTCTTTCTTGATTTTTTTCGTAGCATTTGTATCATCGTTCCCTTCGCGCTCGTCCCTCTAAAAAACATCTTTCTCAGTCATACTCTTTGATTACATTGTCGGGAGGTAAGTGAGTACTATTGTATGATCTCTATTATGCTTGTTGGATTCAGAAATTTGTTTGGAATTTTGCAGAGCTCTGAAGAAGCATGATAGATTAGGAGCTTAAAATAAGCAAAGAGCACCTTTGTAATATTAATATTTCCGCTTGAAAACCTATAACTTCTTGCATTTATTCCCACGACCCACTTTTTATTAATCTCGACATTGATCGAATAATTCTTTATATTGTTCCTGAGTAGACACGAAGTGTTTTATTCTTTATTCAAGAACAAGCTGACACTTCGGCAGATTTCGCCTTTCCCAGAGCTTAGAACGATCAAACTGACACCAATCTATCCAGCCAAAGAAAAGGCTCTCTGTTTGGTTATGGAATCGTTTGGCTAGGTAGATTGCTGTTAACTCGACCTTTCTAGGCTCTGAGGAAGGGGCAAAACGCCAGCTTGTTCTTGAATAAAAAATAAAATAACATCTTACATTTATATGTAGTATTCTCATCAATTCTTGCATCTATTTCTATCTATATGCATCTACTTTTGTAAAAATACGTGTTTCATTAATGTTTCGTCAACTGGCATTGTTTCAACCAATTACCGTCACCAATTACCGCATCACTTACCGTATTTTTTACGTTGGTACGGAAAATTGCACAATGCACATCGGCGACATGCCGTTGACAGTAATCGTCGGCTTCAGCAACGTATTGTAATTTCTAAAATGTTAGCTCGTAACGAAGTAGTGAAACTCATAGAAAATTGCTAGAATTGCTAAAAATTTAACTTAAAGTTTTGTTTACAATTCTCAGCGCAGTAAAAAAGAGGAGAGTTTCTCGGAATCACCGAAAAAATTGGTTGTTGAAGGCACCCATTGCAAATTGCACACGGAGAAAATGTCTGCATGTTCATCAAGTGCTCTGCACTAAATAGTCGATTCATATTGTGACCTGACATACTGCATTTGCTTTCACTAATGGGCGCGGGGAGTGTAGCGCAGTGCTTAGGGATACCCTGCAATGAACGTTAGTAAAGTAGTGGGTCCTGCCTTGCGCTCCAGGAAGTCAACCAGTAGGTTGCATAAACTACTACCAGACTTGTGTGGGATGGCAAAAATACTACTTCGATATATCGACAGACATAGGCAAATCACTGTGTACGTCAGATATGCATCCAATCACCTTTACAATACTGGAAATGGAATCGAATGCACGACATAGTTAAGAGATTGATTACCTCTTAACGTTTTATCCTTAAACCTTTTATTTTTATCACATTTTCTTGAATTTATCTAAACCCATCATGGAAGTCAGCAATCAAGCTATTTATTCAACAAAGATAAGTCTCGACGTCCTTATTCTCTTATCGAGAAACTATTTTTTCAGTTGGACCAAGATTTGTAAAATCTGTCCCTTTACTCAACGCGATAACCTCCGAACAACTTTGAGATAGAGGGACACCATTTTAAGATAATCTTTAAAAATTCCTGCTAAAAGAAATGGGAACTAAGTTTTTAATAACTATAAGACGAAAAGTCTCTTTGGAGAACAATGAAAATTATATGTAAGATATGGTTGGTGATCGCTATACTCTTTGCAGGTGGTTGTGCAATTACGGAAAACGTGACGTTCTACCGAAACAAGGTTACCTTATCATCACAGAGCACGGTATAATCTCGATGTTCCTTGAGGTTCTCGCTGATGGCCTTCAAACTGGTGGTGACATCACTCTTGATACTCTGAAGAATCAAGCAGAATTAATTGAATACTTCGCCACTGAATTTCTTTTTTTCTTGAAAATATAATTAGAACGTTAACAAAAAAATTTGAACTTTCCGTCTTGTTTCGTTTCTGTTTTGCATGTTTTTTTTTTATTTTTTTTTTAACTTGATCCGTCTCCAAGTCCACTTTTCGCATAAAGGTTAAGAGATATTAGTATGTTATCACATATAAGATAACTGCTCTGAAAGTCTATGTCGAATTCGCAATCTTAGCTCAATTTGAATGATGCCACACCACGCCAGAAATAAAGAATCAAGATGTAGGAAAAAGTTTCCACTTAGAAATGACTTTCCTAGATTTTGAGGAATTCTCACTATGTAGTGCCCATTTCATATCCTACCAGAAGCCCGAAATCTATTTTAAGAAACTTAATGGTCAGGTTCTCCCTTTATAATATTGATATAGAAAGTCAGAGAGCGCAGAGACTAGAAATGCTTTGCGATACACATAGTTGCTGGTTCGATCCAGCGGCTTGAAGCAACCAAGTCCTCCATCCATCCAGGTAGGCAGTTTGTTGTGAGAAAAAAAATCTTAAGAAGTTATACACCGATACGCCTTTAAAAGCTAGTGTACAGCCCAATTATGATCTAGTCACCTCCAGGAAACCGTGATTCGAATTTATAGTACATCTGTGAAGGATTGACTAACGCCAAGTTCTTTATCGTTTCTTACTCGCTCGTTGTTTGCGTCTCGGTTTTTTCAAGGATCACCCTATTTAAGATTATTTTTTAAAAAACCTAAACATGATTGCTATATAACAAGTCAAATTATATTTTTAGAGTTGTAACCTTTCCATCTTGCTGATCTGGAAGCTTTTGCAGAAAGAAAGACTGCAATGCTGTTCTAGATGCTCGGTAACCTATTTTGCTAACCTTAAGCAGTACAAGTCGTAGGTCTTCATTGTTGCATTTGCTGGTGTCTTCGTTGGAGACGATATTGGTAGCTTCCCTCTTCTTACGTCCTAAACAGTATAGTACAGTACAGGTCTTTTAAAGCCTTTTTTAAGAATGTATTATCGTTAATGAAGTTTCATTGAGTTGGAGTTATTAAAAGTTAGTGATAAATGCCGTCATCCCTTAATACAAGTTACTCAATCAACTCCTGGAGTTTGCTTTGAATTCGCTTCTAATCGCTCGTTTCCTGTCTTGTTCTATAATCTTGTATTCACAAAGTGACTTCATTGGACACCATTAGATGCTTTATTTCTTCCTGTTTTACATCAGATGTGTTCACGGCGTTCATTTCTCCACATTAGGTCCAACCTTGGTGATTGAACCGTAGCTAGGCTATCTACCATTAAAAAAAATTGAGCTAAACATAAATTGATCGCTTTAGATCGTTTACTTATGCTTGAAGTCTTCGTGCACAACATTTCAGACATTTTTTTATTAAAAATTAAGAAGAAAATTTCTTACTCGATTTTCTTTTATCTATTGTGAGATTTCAAGCTTATGGTCGTAGGCAAGAAGGAACAGTGTAAGCCCAAAGCCTTCGAGCTCGATTTTAAATAATTTGAGCTATTCATAGCTACAACTACGAAACAAATATATATTTTTCTATCATCTTGTAATTTTTCACATGACCCGACGTCATGTGTATTCCAGCACTTCGATTGTATTCGATTTACGATTTAGTGTCAGAACTTTTCTTCCATATGGCTTCAGCTGCTTGATGCTCTCGGTCTTCATTACGAGTGTCCTAGAAGAGTGGCCGAATCCATTTTTCCTGGACTACTAGGATAGCCGTGTTAGGACGCTCTCACTAGAGCCGGTCTCGGAAAACGCTGATACGTCCATTTCCGGACAGCGGAGAAATGAAATGCTTGGTTAGTTGGTTGGGCGTTGCTCATAATGAAGGACATCACTGCTACTGCTCTATCCAATCTCTATTTTGCAAAGCAAAAGATTTTAAAAAATTTTCAGACATGTTTTGACATACCACAAGCTGGCGCTGGTGAGCATATTGGTGCCGGCGCTACTGGTGCTACTGGTGCTGGTGGAGGGCATGGAGGGCATGGTTGAAGACATCCGCCTAAGATTTATATTGTTTCTGTTAAATATAGTCTTTATGAAATACCGTCAAATAGTATTATTTGGTGCTGATTTTTTGATTCATAACTTCATTAATTCTGTCATAAAACGCTGTCGTTTAAGCTATTCACTGTAACACAACCCCTAGTGATCCTAGAAAAGATTTTTCTGGAATTCTAGAAAAGAGAAGATTAGATTTTTTTTATCCCAGAAAAGCCACAACAGGAAAAGCCTCTGGTCCGAATCGTTTTTGCTTAAAACATCGAGGGCAACAGTACCAGTATGCGTTTTTGAATCGCAACTACAATTATGTGATTGGTTCGTACACCTCCAGACCAATGCGCATGTTGCACACTCGCTAGAGGTGCTGTGACGTTTCTAGATTTAGAAAACTGGTTTCGGAACTGTATGGAAGGGTGCAAACACTGACTTAACACATCTCCAAAAATCCGGAAGTCATTATGCTGAACAAATATACACATTCAGTCACTTCTACGATTATACCAATGAAATCGAATACATGGTACATCCTTCAAAAACTGATCAACAGCAATCCCCTTATTTGTTACTTCTAAAGTGATTAATACTCGATCAGAAATAAATATGGCACTTCACCTCCACCATCCGAGGGGAACAAAAATGCCGTCGCAGTTGTGCATACGACGAAGAACACGACTATTTGCTTCATTCTGTAAAGAAAGTATGATTTTCTTAGCATATGTAACACCAGACATGTTGCACCAGAAGCATATGTAAATGTAAGCGCATGTGTAAACTTTACAACTATTGAGCGCAAACCAGAAACACACAGAAGATGACCTGGACAATTTGTAGTTACATTGACCTCTTCTTAATAAAAAAAAAAGACCGAGCATGTGAAAATATTTTAGCTTAAGATTTATTAGAATAATAAAGATTATAACCGTTTTTATGAAGATTTTAATACTAATTACAAGCTTTGGATGTAAACGGTAATCTTCGACAAGCTACGGCTCAACTACAGTCAAAATATGGACTCCGTGCCAAGAATATCGTGGATATGAATTACCACACAAGTTTCTGCGGTAGCAAACGTTGCAGAAGATTTCGTACCACGGTGATTCACAATTGAACAAGAACAGTGTCGAAAGACTGAGACTATTAAAAGTAACTTCCACAACCGACTTTCTATTAACCTCGGCATTGATCAAGTAATGTCCACATTACGACTCCATGTGAATTCTGTGCGGTTGGTCTCCACTAGGCATACTCAGTGGAAGCCTCATAAAAAGCGGCTCTAAGGAAGGCGAAGTCCGCCGAAACGTCAGCTTATTTGTGAATAAAGAATAATAATAACACCTCGCGTTTGCTCGCCAAGAATACGAAGAACTATTAAAAGTTATTGTTTCTATCAGCAAAAAGTTTTTGATTGAATTGAGGATTAAAAACGTCTCTGAATCTCAGCTGTATCGTGCGACGATTGCCTCCATGTTTTTGTTTCTTTTCGTTGGTCTATGGATAAGTTCTAGACGACGACCATTAGTTTGACAATATGCTTATGGTTGTGAACCGGTTAATCTAAGCACGCTATTAAGCTAACGAGCAGTACGGAACAGAAAATCTCTGTCTTGATAGGTTTTCCAACTTTACAGGTTTCTTGCTGGAGCCTTATCATTACGTTTTAATAACGCCAATGACGTAATGGTTACATTGTTGATCAGCCAATAGATGCGAACCAGGATATGGTGCTTAGTATGGGAATTAGTTCATCTCATTCCTGAGTTGCTGAATAGAAAAGATTTAAAAAGATAATGGTCACGTTATCCATAATCTATTGCGCTTTTATAGCCTGATGGATGTGTCAGGTGGAATTAGACAGCTCGTTTCTTTGTTTGTACCAGTTGGTATCCAGTAGTGTCACCACGAACCGGGCCTAAGACAAAGTTGGGCGTAACGTAACACAACACAACGCATTGTCACCCTAATCAACATTCTTCCCAATGGAAGAAAAATTCTCCCATTTTCCAAAAGACAATTAAGGCAGTTTAGGAAAAACCTTTGATCATCTAGTCAATGTAGAGCTGCTGTTGTTCTTAGTATTCACTATTTAAATCTGTAGAATGAAATACCATTTAGCATTGATCGCGTTCTGTTCAGCCATTACTGTAACTTCATTCAAACGGGTATCAGAAAAGACTTCCTTCACCCTGCTACATGCTTGACCCACCTTGACAATTCTGCTCGAAAGGCACAGCAGCAAGCATTACATTCTCGCATAAAACCTATTATTTCTACAGCTTGTGGTGGAAGTCCATCTATCACAATCTATTATGGTACTGACTGTGGTCATAGATTACCGAAAAACATTAAAGAAAGACAAAAGAAATTAGCGAGCTTCCTTAATGAATGAGATACCGAACTGTTTAGCATGTACATTTCATCATCTCATTTGCTCGGTCATGCTATTGCAAGCGTCTGGCTTAATTCATCTGCACCATACCATCCACATACACACAAGCAATAAAGCATTGAAGACGTGCCTGAATAAAGCCAGGTGTTTAAGAAATGTTTAAATTAATATACTGTAGAAGAGACAAGCAGTTCATCGTTTAAATGGGAGTAAAATGCAGATACACGCCGCTGGTCTTCGCAATCTACATTGTTTCATTTATAATTGTGCCAAGTAGATTCGGAATCCACCAAAGCTCAGGACCATTCAAACACGGAAGTTGCATAGGTACCACATACGTTCATAAACACAAAATTCTTCCTGTTTATTTTTTATTTTAGTTATGTATAAGGAGATACTTGCAGCATCAACATATACTTGCACAAGAGACCGTCAACGATGTCTCTGACAAAAGGAAATGTCCCAACTGCTCCACAAGTTGGGAGAAAAGAACAACGAAGATGGAGCTATGTGTCCTAGTCTCTGTTAAAATGGTTTTAAACATGAAGAAATTGCAATCATGGAAAATTATGTTAGAAATTTTTACAGGCATCTAGATACAAGGCCATATTTCGTGGATTAAGAACGCTTTGCAATACTTTCCAAATATCATAAGACCCATGCAACACAATCGTAGCTAACGTTTCGGCAGAATCGCCTTCTTCAGAGCCTAGAAGGGTACACCAATACGCAACTTACTAGGTCAAACCCCTCAACAGCACAAACAGAAAGATGAAAAACTGAGCGATATTACAAGATCTACGGCTTCTCGAAAAAACCCACCGCTTTTTCATCTGTCTTCGTCAGCTACGATTGTGTTGTATGTGTGTTATTGCATGGAAGTAAACGTATGCTGTTTAACAACCTCGCGATTGCTGAAAGAGAAAACGACGAATTCATAACTCAATGCCGAGGTTAATAGAAATTTGATCCTGTGTACTCGCATGGACGTTAAAGCGGTACTTTATAAATCGCAATTTTCTTCAACAATAAAGCACGAGGTTGCTAGTGTAGTGTTTATTAGGATATAATAGCTGACGTTTGGGCGGTTTCATCTTCTTCGGAGCAGTTTAATTGGTTGTAAGCCTACCAGTTAATTGGTGGAATACAGACGCACGGTGTACATAGGAGAGGAATGTCTATCTGGGAATATCTGTGGTAGTGAGCGAAGCGCATCAGTTCCTGGAAGGGGTAATAGTGTATTCGATCCCACGGCAGGCACTTGCTGTCAGGAGTATTTGTACCGCTATTTGACAAGTTGATTTGAACGTTAAGAAATGGAAGCCAGGTCTCTCTTGCTGTCAGGAGTTTTGGAAATGTCTCAGCATCATTATAATTACATTTCACATAACACCCTCTCATTAAAAAAGATTAAACAGTAAGTGAAAACTGGTGACATAATGAAATCTGCGCTGCTCACATATGAACGACTCAATGCCTTGAAAGCCATGACCGAAATAATAATCACCATTGTGCTTCTATTCGTTACCACTCCTACTTTCAGTGTACTCATTTGCATTTGCAGAATGAAATTTATCCAATTTACATTCAGTGGCTTCCTGGTTTAACTTGGAACATTCGTATGCTTAAATACTTAGATAGCACATCTTTATATGTTGTGCGTGCTTCTTGTCTTGCAATCGTAATTCATTGCTCTGCATCTTCATAGACCTGACAAATGGAAGACCTGACAAAATAAATCGTCCTTCGACAAATGAAAATGTAGACGGCTGAATTCAAAAATAACCAAAGATAAATTTTTAAATAACCATCAGTCCGAAGGAATTTTGTCCATTACAATGGACGTTAATTAAAAAAGGGTTATTGCGTTAAAAAAATTGTTTCTTCCTTGTTTTACCAACTAGCCACTCTTTCTAGTTACTCAACTACGAGCTACAATAGATGGTTTGACAAGGAATCCAACACTGCGGTCTGGAATTCATAGTATGATATGGCTTTGGAAATGAATCAGTAGTATGGTCATAAGAATCCGTTCAACCAATGCATGCTGTGGCACCTTTAAAAAAACCACGGAACGGCTAACCCGTGGCAGCGCTGAAAAAACCTCCAACTTCGCACAGTAACCGTGAAGGTTGCGCAAAATCGCGCACGATTTATATCGGATAGTTCAATGAAAAATACTTGCCTTCACGTGATCAGCTACGTGGGTATTTTGGAATAATTCAGTTAGAACTTAAACATTGGGAACTACAAGTTTTGTGTAAAAAATTAACCAATGCGAGTTACAACTGAAAATTGGACGTAAATAAAAACAATGGCCTTAAAAAGTGGTTTCCAGGTCATTGTATCATAGGAAAAAGAATAAGGCGTTGGGCGTTGATTAACCCCATACAGATACGCCGTACATTTTACCCCCATTAAGCACAACGACGGTGGCCGGTTGCATATTTGGCCTATACTTTGATGTATGACGCTTGTTGATGAACTAATTCAATGTTCTCATTTTACCAAATAAGTCTTGTTCCAATTTGGAGACCCTGGAGAGACGTCAAATTTGATCAGCGTGGATGCGACATCGTACCACTTGCCCAGTTGAACTTTAGGACCACTCCTGACGACTGCCATAAATCTTCCAATTTTTCTTTCTCTGTAGACCCAAGGCCATATCAAAACACGATAACCCTTTCAGGGTGTTCCCGTTTGGTTTTTTTGCTCACCATTGAGGTCCTTGCTTTGCTTCTTTCTCACCCACTCTTTCCAGTCTCCATGCTCTTCAACTACAGTCGGTAGTTAGGTTTTTTTTACAACTGCTACTATTTTTCACTTTAATGGTTTTATTATTTTAAGTTGTTTATTAACTAGGTTTACATTTGTTGTTCCTTCGGTTACAAAGTTGAGCTGTGTGTGAATGTGTAATGAGCCACGTATGAACTTTTTCGAACAACAGCATGATCTTCCATCTCAAGGAGATGATGCAGAGTAAGGGTCGCCATTCCTTATCTCACCCTGAATTCAATTCTAAAACTTGGGCAATTAATTATTTTCTATGTGTAAAAAAATGATATCGTGCTTTGCTGATGATATCGTTCTTATAACACCAGACATTAGCCAAGCGGAACGCATGCTTGCAGACTTTGATAAAGCGTGTGGAAAGATTAAAAAATGTAGTTGAGTCTTAGAAATAACTAACTCAGAAATCAACACGAAAAGCCTAACAGTTAACATTGGCAATAAGACAACATAGCTCTTAGGATAGACTGGTTAAATAAAATGCTGAACGAATGGCACACTGTGAGTAAGAGCAGTGATAGAAATCAAATAAAAGAAGTTACTAGGCAGAGTAGCTCCATATACAAAAAACACCTTATTGGAAAGTGGAGTGCTTGTGGAGTAGTGCCTCTCCATTGGATCGCAAAAACAGTTATGAAAGATTTAATGCAGCGAGTTATGAAGTTTGATGTAGCACTGCTACTAAAGTAGCAGAATAGACAAAGGCATGTCAACAAGGACTACGATACCACTGCACAAGTCCAATTATTACGAACAAATGTTAACTTTTCATTTACTGCCTATTACAATTTTGCACGACAATTTATGTGTGAAAGAACCACTATGATGCTGAGATATTTGCAAAACTCTGGACTGCTGGTGTCTGCAATGGGGAACCAGTAAGGTTAATTCGCAATAAATCAGATGACAATGGTGTAAGAGACAACCCGCTCGCACAAATCGGAATGTTTCTCATCTTTCAGGAATCTGAAGCCTAAATCTGTTTGGCTGATGCTTTTGTCTGCCACGTAGTTATTTCCCGCACACGTTGATTTAATATCAGTTCATTCCAGCCCAACTGCCGCACCAAAGAATGAGAGGAAATCCACTCACCTTGGGCTCCACTGTTGAACCAGTCGGTACAGGCGAGTGCATCTTCCATTGCTGATCCTAAGACTTGTGGTCGATTATAAAATTGGATCGTTGAGGACACTTATGTCATAGGATTTCTTAGGCAGATCAGCCCGCTAGATAAATGGAAGCGCTCTTCCGAAAAAAATTTTTTGATCTGTCAAAATAGACCTTTGTATCGCTGCACTACGATCGTCAAACTTGTGTGAGAACTACGCAAAAAATATCAGCTGTTTCGTCTACATTTCGGTAGAATCGCGTTCTTCACAGTCGCGATGATTCGAGTTGGCAACTAAGTTGCTTCTTCTTTGGAGTGTCGGTCTTTATAGTCATTACACCGTGTCAATACGTACAATGGAGCGTCACACGAATGAAGCAATCACTACATTTGACCAAGGAACCGTTATTAAAAATATGGCAAAACGTTGCTTTAAAAAATTTAAAGGGGATGAGAGCATTGGTGATGAAAAAGATCGAGAGCAACGTGTTGCAATCGGCGACAACCACAAGATGTTAATTGGAGCAAATACTCAGCATTGGAGCAATCGAGAAAGTTGTGGAAAAACTAGGAACTAGACGTCAGTACGACGACAGTTTTGGACATCTTAACCAAATTAGAAAGTCACAAAAAAAGCAAACAGGCTGCCACGTGACATCTGTTCTTCGTTTCGTTTACGCAGCCAAAAAAAGAGCGATTTGTTTCTTGATTGTGCTGTTGACATCCGAGTATGAATAAATCCTGCGCGACAACTGAACACTTTTCAAAGTGAAGTTTGCAAAACAAAGAGTTAAGATAGTTGTTTTATGATCGGTAAGTTGGATGATCCTCATAAAAAAGGATAAAGGATAAAGCTCCTGGCGTGATCAATCCCTGAAGGATGCGCCATGCATTCGACTTCATTAATTATCGTTGGAGGTGATTGAGTGCATATCTGGCCTTTACAATGATTCGCGGTGGCCGACCGATGCATAGAACCAGTGCTGCCATCTTCTCAGACAGGTCTGGCACCAATTTGCCGATCCGATGGAATTTACCGATGGAAGGCTTGGTAGGTAATGGGTGTGTGGATCGATTCTACACTTGTGTGGCAGTGGCGCCTCTAACCACTGCGTCACACACGCCCTTTTTTGTCAACGACATCGATAAATGCAAATAAATAAACAAGCAAATAAGCATGCAGATAAAAGCTAATATCAAGCTAGCAGGGCGAGTGTGGAGCAGTAGTCGAAAGCGCCCTGCAAAACACATTGGATCAATTCCCGTGCCACTGCAGGAAAAAACTTCCATCCATCCGGAGTCTGCAAATTGGCGCCATACTTATCTGGGAGGATAACCGCTGGGTCGACACATCGGTAAGTTACTGTGAGTATTTATAAAGGCCAGATATACATTCACTCACCTCAGAACGATGCTTAGTGAAGTCGTATGCATGGCGCATCCCTCAAGATTGATCAACACCAAGAGCTTTTTTAGCTCTATCGAGCTAATATAGTGGCAATGCGCGAAAACGAGAAGAGCACTCAAATATGGTCTTGATTCCACATTTCATTAAGCCTTTATAAATAATGGTGTCCATCATTCCTGTGTGCACCGAATCCTTTGGGCTGCAGAAGAACTTCAGCTCGTAGCATCTGCTTAGAACAAGTCATGCGTAGCGCAACACCACATGGTACACCCTGTTTGATGTCAGTCCTTAGATTCAAAGCATCTACCAGACCGGCAACTCCTGCACTCATCTCAAATTCGGCAAGTGAGTATTCCCTAATTTCTATAAAATGTCTTACATTGTCTTATTTCTTTGTGCCTCGTTCGTATTCAAATTACTTTTTTCGAGAAGCGATGACATAAAAGCTAAGAGAATCTGAAAGCGTGGAAATGTCATAAACTTTGTGCCTTCACCTCCACCATTTCAAATTCCCATAGTTCACCATTGACTGCCATTTTAAGATAACAGGTGCTTCCCACGTCTTTTCATTTCCTTCTTTCAGGACTCGAAATGATTTTATTTCATGACCACAATTTAGTACCTGATAGTGTTTTGAGGTGGTCGTCTGGCGCAGTGGTTAAAAGTGGACTGTAATGCGCTTGATGGGTTTGCTTAGATCCAACGCGCAAGGTTAACTACGCTAAATATCTATTAAATCATCTCAGCGATACGTACTAGACACAAATGAATGTGCATCCCTAATATCTGATCAAAGTCGAGTGCTTTTCTCTTTATCATTCGTAAGTTTGATTTAGACTTTTGAGAGGCTTCCAATGCACCTGTGTAAAACAAGGAGTGAAAACGTTATCTATTGCTCTCGCTATGATATTTCAAATGGAAGGCAAACTTTTACATACAATTGTGCAAAGCATAGCGCTCCGCTACCGGTTTGAGAGCGGAGGGTAATCAACAACGGCATTCGTAATTTACATAGGAGTTTTACATCCGCCTACAAAAAGAAAAACGCGCTTCATAAGAAAGATGAATCATAATTTTTTCGGTAACACTCGGTGATTGAAACCTGACGAATTGAACGGAACTGGATTGACGATTCATTCTTGCCTTGCATGATGGTACGATTTTCCACCACTGTCAAACAGACTACATAGAAGTGACAACGTTCGCTCTTCTTTTAATCGTTCAGGAGGTACTCACCTTCTCTAACAAGTCTGATCACAGCATAATTGCTAAGGATGGTGGACGAAATATGTAAGCATCAACAATTTCCAGTTGTAACCTTTTCTTCAAGAAACATATGAAACCAATAAATGAGAGATAATTCCTTAAGGAAAACAGCAAACTGTACAAAGGAGCAGCAGCCCGAAAGTTAATGGACCGAATGAAATTAGGTGATGTGGACGTTTGTTATATCCGCGACGGCGATCACAACGAATGAGGGTCTAACGCCAAAATCTCGTCAAATTTCCAACTCTATGCAGTAGCTTGCCAATGGAAAATTATTCTCTGCATTAATTTTTATTGATCCGATCTTTATCAATCACTACTTAATCATAGTGTTTCGATAGATGACACGGAAGAATGGTGGAACTCTGCTTTTCTTCAATTTAACAGCGAGCAAAGTTGTTCAGCATTGCTAGAATACGTACTGGCTTTGTTCGTGGATAACTCGTTGCCGTCCAGTCTTGGTTTGAGCAAAAATTTGTTTCTTAGATAGAATTCTTTGCGAATATGTTCTTCCGAGATAGCTTGTCTAGCCATCTTTCAACCCGTGATAACAGGCAGTCGCTGGCTGTTATGGATCGCGTTGGATTCGTCGCTTTACAGCTAGTGTGATAAATGGATCAAGCTGACATTTATCAATGGATCACTGTTAAGTGGGCTTTCCGACGAAAATCCTGAAGAACTAACAGCACCCTTACTAGCCATGATGAAATGAAAAACCCTTGAAGAACAGCAACTAAATCAGGAGACAAATCTATCCTACTGAAAGTTCTTATCATCCATAACATCGTATCAGTCAGGAAGCATATCCGAAACATTGGCGACACGTCTTTATCACCCGCATAAGCGCGAAGGTTTTGATAATCTCAGAATACCAGAAAGACATCGCATCCTTGAACATACTGCTTAAAATCCTTAGAGCATTAACGAAAAGATCAGGAATTTGTCGCCAAGGTTAACACTATTTTAAATAAAATCTCTAGGCGGAAAAGAATGTTTTTCATTCCCATAAATCAGATCACTTATATCTGCGCCCAATCTATTCCATCTACTGTCAGTTTATCCTGCTTCGAGCATTCTCATTTTGCTACTTTGCTTCAGCTAAAATTTTAAACGATTGTTTTTAGAACCGGCCACGTGATGGTCAATAAACATTCTATAAATTTAATCGTAAAAATGTGAAGTTTTATGGTGGAGTCTTTTATGGTATTTTATGGTTCGCATTGTTGCTGCACTATAATATTTTCATAAAAGAGATGGAATTACAAAGCCCATACTTCACTCTGTAACAGGAGCTGTTCTGATTACATACCACACTGTGATCAGCGGTTTCTCTGAGTTCCATGGAGCACGGTTACAGAGCAGTGTGAAGCTTCACTAATATAAGCAGAAGGCTGGTTTACGACGCCAAAAACACACCGACGTCACGCCCACGATTTTCGTAGCAGTCATTTTGTGAGTATTTAAGCAAAGTGAAGAACACTATTAGCTGCCTAGAATGGATCTGGAGCAACGCATCAAGGCGTATCGTTTTGTCGCCTACTCGGCAGTCACATTTTCTGTGGTCGCCGTGCTTTCTGTCTGTGTTACTCTACCCATGATCTCCAACTACGTTTACCATGTCAAGATGACAATGCGCTCCGAGATCAATTATTGCAAAGTATGTGCTAAAATTAATGTCCTTTTGTGCTCCATGATATTCTTGAAAAACTTTCAACTGTTTTAGGGCTCTGCTAAAGACATTTGTAATGAAGTAAACGTTCTTAAAAGCTACCCTTTGCGCAATCGTACTGCTCGACAAGCTGGGTATCAGGATTCCGGAGTATCCGCAATCAACAATGCAGAAGGCAACATCTGCGATGCTTGTTGCCTTCCTGGACCAGTCGGCGTGGCTGGCCTACCCGGAAAACCTGGCCGTCCAGGAAAACCAGGTGCTCCAGGCCTTCCTGGAGCTCCAGGGCGTCCTCCATACCAACCTTGTGAGCCAATAACACCACCACCATGCGCGCCATGCCCTCCGGGTCCACCTGGATTACCTGGACTTCAAGGACCACCTGGGAATCCTGGGCCAAAAGGAGCACCTGGTGCGCCTGGAATTAACTCTCCACCTGGGCCTCCAGGTCCAAAAGGACCGCCGGGAATCAGTGGGAATCCAGGAGCACCTGGTTTACCTGGTCAACCTGGACTTGATGCAGCGTCTGAGCCACTTATACCAGGAGAACCTGGTCCAGCTGGAGAACCTGGGCTGCAGGGAGTACCTGGACCACCTGGCATTCCCGGAAAAGATGGCCTACCAGGTATATTTTACGGAATCATATTTGCGTATGCAAAGAGTGTGCCACTGTGTGTCATTTGTTGTTTTTTTAGGTGAGCCTGGAGCGAAGGGACCAACTGGCCTAAAAGGAAGACCAGGAGAAGACGGAATTCCAGGATTGCCTGGACTCCCTGGACTACCTGGTGTTAGTGGCGAGGCCGGTATCTGTCCAAAATACTGCGCCATCGATGGTGGAGTTTTCTTCGAAGATGGAACACGTCGTTAAGCCTCGTTTATCAGTAGAAATTGATGAATGGTGTTTGTTAACTTTACAATTTTTATTTTTTAAACTAATTTGGAAAATTTGCAGAAGATTTAAAATAATACATATTTATTGTGAGAGATTTTGCATAATACAGACAGAATATCATAAGGATTATTAGGCATACAGAAGAGATTGGAGAAGGAGCACGTAAGCAAGAGTACAAAGAAGAGACATTCTACTGGACCACACAATTTTCTCTAGCCAACAGTTTCTCTGCGGACCGGTCGCACATCTGAGAGTCTTCCACTCTTGGTCCGATATAATAAATCCGACGTTAGAAAGTTGCTGCATTTTCAAAAAAAAATTCGGTTCGATTTCTTTTAGTGTGAATTACGTACGGCGATTTTCTAGTTTTCCACTGTGCTTCCAGTGACAGCAAATTAAATCCTCTGGAACCAAATCCTGATCCAGTTTTTATCCTAGCGCAATAAGTGTCGTAATGCTTGTCGATTCCACAAGCAGTTTGAAAATTTAACTTCTTGAATTATTAAGCCGATTTGGAGAGTTTGGTGAAAATGATTTATTCACCTAACGTTTCCGACATGCTCGTCTTCTTAAGGGCGGGATATAGCAGTGTTCGAAAATGATTTTCTGGCAAACACCTAACTAAATGCAATCAATTTAAAACATTTAAAATCAATTCCAACTTTAGAACGAGATGCCTTCCATGTGGCATTGTTGACCTTAACATCGCGTCGGAAACGTTAGTTTGAAGGCACGATGAAACATTAGGCATCGATCTATCCTTGGAAGATGCCCTATGCATCCAATTCTATTCATAGTATTTTAAAGTTGACTGGATAGACTTGTTTGGTTCGTAAATTTCTATACAGTTATCCGCAGTTCTATAGAAGCGGGGCTTTTTGCAATCCCAGGCAAATTTGGCACTTTTCACCTACTCCAGGAAGACGGTAATTTGTACAGCCCAGAACGTAGGATCGAGTTAAAGATCATGAACATATCACACGTCTACGATAAACGCTTTTTGACCTTTAACTTAAATAATTAAATCCACATTGTCAATAGCAACTAGTAATAAAGCCGATCATGAAAGCAGTGCTGGTTCGATCCTGCTCCAGGCTCAACAACCTCTCCGAGGTAGAGAAATTAGTACCAGACTTGTCTGAAAATCCACTCTCTGCAATCCAAGTGGGGACGCCCTGGTCCGACAGTCTTAGAACTCCGGCGAAAATCGACTCGACCAGAATTCAAGGACATGATGAAAGAGTTATCTTCAAGAGGCAGCCGAAGTCACATATAAAGAGTTAAAACATCTTTATCTATGATGAATTCGATGAAAGGAATGGAATGCGAGAAATGCTGGAATCTGCACAGTAAATGTGAAAGACGGGTCGTTTAAAAAAAACAGCAACATGCCATGCTTGAAGATATAACCATGTAATTTCTTAATGCAACCAGACTAGCAAATCCTACTAAGTGAACGAACGCATTTAAAACTATCCTTCAGCTAAGGAGAGACAATATCAGGATGCGACTTTTGTTGTCAAATGATTTAAATAATCGCTTCATTAATCTAGTCTAGTCTAATTAAGCTGACCATAATATTGACTTGTAGGTGATGGGATTAAAACGTGAACTTTCATGAGCTTTAGAAAAGCTTTCAATTGTCTCGGATCCTAGAACTAGTGAGAGAGTTGCTCACTCGAGTGACACAAATAGCATATTAGGAGCATGTACATATGCCAGGAAGCAAAGACCTTAGTTCGATCCTTTTATCAACGCTCTCCCCAATCCACTTGGAAATCCCTTAGCCGGCTAACTCCAAGATCACAAAGAAAGTCATCTCGACCATCATCCTACAGCATTCATAAAAAGAAGAGGAAATTGTCAAGCTGCAGTCGAACCAACACTTGAAATGTTCGAAGGTCGTAGTGCACGAGATTAATGCGAGAAGAATGTGAAAAGTTCAGGGATCCCCACAGAAGACGTGTTGACGGGTCGTACAAAATAATAAAAAAAACATGTCGTACTACTTCGAAGAATTTTTCGAGGTCTCTATTTCATACTTTTTTTCACTGTGGTTCACCGCTTCACCGATAATATGCTCCTTTAAAAAGATCTATGTCGATGCGCAGTATGGAGTTCATTTTTATGATAGGATTATAGAAGATAGGAAAGAGAACGAGATATTCACATAAAGGCTCTGATGGAGTACTGCACTGGTTAGTGGTGTCCCGAGTAATACACACATGGTTTCTGGCTCGATCCTTCGCCGCTTCAGTAGAACCAAGCGTGCTTCCGTTATGGGTAAGTTGTTCCCATATAAGTGAAAGGAATATGAGCGAAAAATAAGAGAAACGAAAAGTGAAGAATAAATACTTTAACTTGGTAGACCAACATCAATCGAAATTTATTGTTGAAGTCAAAAATGTGTTTCATTCATCTCTATCATACTTAGCCCTTGTTGGATGACATGACCTCTACAGGATTCATTTCTTTAGAAACACAGTGGTCGGTATGACTTCTATACGGGTGATTTTTCCTACGGTGATTTGGTTTAGTACACAGAAGAACTTTTACCTTGCACCTGCAGTAATCAATCATCCATTCATTACAAATGCCGTGATGGACGTCAGGCAGGGAAAGCCCTTAGGGAAAGCATTATATGTACTTCGGAATATACGAAAAACCCTCTCTCCAACGAAATCTTGGCAAGTAATTATTTTCACTGTTAATTAACCGCTACATAAATTCCAATTGCCATATCGAGTCCTAATTACCGTATGAATGGGCGGGTAAAAAAAAGTGCAGAAATAGGCACAAAACTAGCTATACAGGCTGTGGAACAATTCCAAATGTTGTCAGCAACGTGTTACCATGACGGCCTTTAGTAACATGTCGTAAAAATTAGCATGCATCCATTCCATAGCAATGAAGCGTTAGAGCAAAGTCTCTTCGACAGTCTTGTTATGTTCTCAACTCGATAAGTCTCTTGTTTATTGAAATAATGTCGTCTATTCTTTATATTATCATTGAGCAAACGTGAGGTGCTATTTTATTCTTTATTTATGCACAAGCTGACGTTTCGGCGGATTGCGCCCTTCTCAGAGCCTGGAAAGGTCAAGTTGACCGCAAGCTGCCCAGCCAAACACTTCCATAACCAAAGAGAGAAAGTGGTAAACCAAGATTTTAATCACAATGAACACAGAATGGCTTCATCGCATACTCACCGCTTTCTATGAGTCTACCACTGATTATGTCACGTGGAGACCAACCGCACAGAGTTTAGATGGAAGCGTAATGTGCCTCTCACATCAAAACAGCGGTCTTAAATACTGCCCGATATCATGCGTGATAATGAGGCATTCCTCCCTGCGGTTCATTTAAAGAAAATTTGTTTTGTCTTTTCTTTACTTTTTGTTTTTGCCTTTCTACAGTTTAGAGTTCTGCAATTATCAGCATTACTGGGATTGCATCACACATAATATCCTGCCGTGAAAATGTTATAGCCCGGAAAAGGCTAACAGCGCGTTCGTTCCCCGCCGCATACACCTGCGGTCCGGAGTTTTTGCAAATATCTCAGCATCATTGTGGTATTACTGCCCATATTCAAAAAACCTGCAATCCTATGAAGACAGAAAACTAGGCGTCGTCCATTGCGGCACTCAGGTAAAATAAAGTGTTGCCGCTTAAGCATTAATGGAAATAAACTAATGCAACACAATGTATCATCCATCACCTTTTTATACTTTCTGCTAGAAATCGCTGCTTGAAGGAAAGGACGTGAATTGGCGATAGGCCTTCTTCGTTCCACAAGTGACGTGAGATAGTTGTTGTAACAGCCCCTTTTTCACAGGATATATTAGTACTAATGAGAAGAACCCTTTCCAGTCAATGGAATAAATTGAAAATTACAGTAGTGCGCACAAAATGAAGGACGAAAAGAGAAGGACCTTCTATAATTCACCCATCTATCTTAAAGAACTGAATTCATACCAGATAATGTTTCTGAGCGATTATGATGCTTGATGAAAAAATTCTTAAAAAGGCAAAAAAAATGGCAATACCCACGTCCGACTTTCTATTAACCTCGGCATTGATGGAATAATTCTTTTTACTTCTGTTTAGCAAACACGAGGTGTTATTTTATTTCTTCATTTATGTACAAGCTGACGTTTCGGCGGATTTCGCCTTTATCAGAGCCTGGAAAGGTCACGTTGACTGCAATCTACATGGCCAAACACCTCCATAACCAAACAGAGAAAATGCTAAACCAAAATTTCAATCACATTGAACACAAAGTCCCTGCACACTCACCGCTTTCTATGAGCCTTTCACTTAATATGTTATGTGGAGACCAACCGCGCAGTGGTCACATGGAAACGTAATGTGCCCGTCCCATCAAAATAGCAGTCTTATATACTGCCCAATATCACGCGTGATAATGAGGCATTCCTCCCTGCGGTTCATTTTCGGATTCTTGGAATTAATCCAGAATGCCTCGAGAATTTTACGCGCTTGTGTTCTCGATTCTTGCGCGAGGATCGTAACCTCTACTTCAAAATCTTCTCAGTTATGTCTTTGCGTCTTCCCGAGCTAAAGTTTCGTAGTTAGTTTCGTTTCGTTTAGTTTTAAAAAAAAATGGCAATAGTTTACGCAGCAATTTTCTGTTCTTCCAAATGTGTTTCACATATTAAGCGCCTTAAAACAGATTTCACTCAAATTCGATCCACTAAAAGTCGAACCGAGATGATTTATTTTTGTTCCTTATGCGACCTGATATCACACACCCTGTACAGATCCCAGAACTTGCGTTTGACTCGTTTTCACGGGTCCATCATTTTAGAGGTCTTTGAACTTTGCTATATGTGCGTTCCGCTGCTTCTTACGAATTCTTTTGCAATGTTCAAGAATGTCATTTAGTGCGGATCAAGTCGGTTCCTGTAATTATGAGACAACAGGGCTAAAGCATGCCAATGTGGATTAAAGGATTGAGTTTGTTGCAGACAGGTGTGGTAACAGTTTCTCCAAGCCGTGGGATAGCAGGCCTGATATAGCAATTACAGGCTAGAATTAATACTTGGGTAGATTACGCTGTCCGCACAGAAAAGGCCATCACCACCACTGCACTGTCCAATCCCTAAGACAAAAATGATATTGACGATGTAACGATCGGTGTTGATTGCCGCTTAAGGATACAGCATGCCTTCGACTCCATTCGTAACACCATGGAGGTTGCTGGATGCATATTTGGCCCACGCAGTGGCAAACAGGGCCTACCGATGCACTCATTGGTTCAGTGCTCTTTATCCTTCTAGACAAGACAACTTGACGAACCCTTAAGTATAGAAGGTATGATGGGCGCGTGTGACGCAGTCGTTGGAAGTGGCACTGTACCACACACGTGGAATCGATCTTTGCGCCCATGGTCCACCAAGCCTTCCATCCCTCCAGAGTAGGCAAATTGGTGCCAGACTTGTCTAATAGGATCACAGCACTAGCTCGATACATCGGTAGGTCACCGCGAGTCACTGTAAAGGCCAGATATGCATTCAATCTCCTCCAACGACACTTGATGAAGTCGAATGCATGGCGGATCCCTCAGGGATTGGTCAACGCCGAAAACTTTATCCTGCATTCTTTTTATGGAATGGTTACCGCAGTGTGTAATATCGAATCAATGACCATGTGTGCATTATAGGAACCCTCTAACCTCTAATCTATACAAACAGAACAATGAGATCTTCAGAAAGTATTGCAACAGGTAATGGGACTATTGCTCACTAAAAGTCTTCCCATTGTTTTGTGCAGCTTCAGATCTGGAATGACTCAGAAATTGTTCAAGCTGTTGTTCCTTAATATGACTGAAGTCTTATATTATTACAAGACTTTTCACTTGTGAAGAAGACTATGAACACTTCTTTCCAAAATCCGACTTTCACTTAAATTCAGTATAAATAATCAACATCTTCTTAGATCATCAAGCTGACACAACGTTGGTAAAAGTTTTATTGGGCTGGCGTGTCGAAGGTTTCGTCGTCTTCAGAACGGGCTGGTGTGAGGCGATTGGCCTACAGCCGTTCTTCCCAGAGATGTGCGCCTCCGGTGTCGCTTCGAGACAGACCTACTGCCATTCAATATGGCCTACATATCTGCCGATTATGGTGATAGTTTATCCTGAACTGTCTTAGTACCTGATATTTTGCATATGTGCGCTAGCACGAGCGAGTGTTTCACTCTAATCAATCCGGCTTTGAAGAAGGCGAAGGAGCCGGGAAGTTAATCGAATGAAACTTTTTACGAGACTCATGTTGGCTTAATAATCCACGAGAATATTGTGCTCTTATCTTAGTAGAAGCATAGCAAACTGATCTATGCACTAGTAATAATCCTTCTGTACGTTTCTATGTAATTGAGTTGTCCTAAGTCAACCATGAGGATTCGTTGCAGTTTATCTATTCAACGACGCTGTTACTTAGAATTTCCGTTAGAGTTCTTCATATCATTTCACATTTGGTGTCGACCTTCAAGTCTTGAAATAACAGTTGAATGACCCATGCGCTCCACAAGTGAACATGTTGAAGGTCACCAAGGATAAGTTGAAAGGTACGAAACAAGCATGGCCGTCTTCGACAATCTCGAAGCGTGCGGAACGTTGCCAACACTTTCACTAAAAGTTTTCCACTACAAATATCACCTAGTATTAAAAATAAGATAGTGTGAAACGAAAATAGTTGATATTAATAAAGTAACAAAAGGAGAAGAACTGTGTAGTATTTCGTGTAATATATCACTTCTGTGCTCAGGCGACTAAGTACTTTATACATTTGAACCACAGTGATTCCAGAGTAAAAGATTTTACACGAAAGGACCTGAACTTTTAGGATTTTAGGAACTCTTAGGATTGAACTACTCTCCAGAAACTCATTATCGCCACTATATAGATAGTGGTGGCATCGATTCAACAGACTCCTATGAGCGAAATCTGACCAAATCAGTTGGAACTTTTCTTTCATCATAAATACAGAAGGTAGGTGAGAGGTGATTCTAAATGGTTCATCCATAATAGCAAAATTTTTACTGCCGAAGACTCGATTAGAAAAAAGTCAACTAATAGTGGCAGTAATACCGCCTATTGGCTAGCTCACCTGGAGTTATGTTTTGAAGACGAATCCAGGCTTCTGGAGGTCTCGCAGTGCTCTCTGTAAAATTAACAACAAAACAGGAGATGATCTAGTTCTAACATATAGTAAACACAACAAATGAAAGTTTCCATGAATTAGTAATTAAAGCAGTAAAGTAGATTTGCAGCTTTAAAATATTGATCCTACTTAGTTCTTAGAATGATCCATTGTTTAATGTATAACAACAATAATAATAATGATAATTATAATAATAATCCTCTCGGCATTGATCAATCCCTGAGGGATGGTCATGCATTCGACTTCCTTAAGTATCGCTGGGAATGATTGAATGCATATCTGGCCTTTACAAAGACTCGCGGTGGTCTACCGATGTATCGAACCAGTGCTCCTATCCTCCCAGACAAGTCTAGTACCAATTCGTCGACCCCGGTGGGATGAAAGGCTTGGTGAGCCAACCGGGAAGCGATTCACGTGTGTGTTGCAGGGCGCCTCCGACCACCGCGCCACAGGCGCACTATGATGCCTGAGATCAAGTATTCAGAATTTACATTTTATCGGAAACATAACGGTTTACGAGATCTTTATCAAATATTTCTGCCAGCTTCGTCATTCCAAACCTCAACGTAGTTTGATTTCTCATGTGTATCTTATCACATATCGTAACCTTAAATTATTACTCGCAACACTTTTGTGGTTTTCCACAACTTGGCACCGTGAGCGACGTCGCCTTTCATGCGATTACTTTATTCTTCTTCTCATCGGCAAACATTCATCCCTCTTTCGTTTAGTTGTGTTGTCAATGGCGTTGAGTGTGACGAACGTTGCTACTTAGCGAAATAGTAAGAGTATAGAGTAGAAACAAAACTTGCTATGGCAGTAGTTGTCCTTTAACGACACACTATTTAAGAAGTGTTCAAGAGTTTGAAAACTTCACTTTAATGGAGTTGGACTATCGTATTCGTGCGTATCGTGTAGTGGCCTATTCGGCGGTCACATTTTCAGTAATCGCAGTGCTTTCTGTCTGTGTCTCGTTACCCGTGATTTATAAATATCTACACAACGTTAGAAGAGCAATGAATAATGATCTCAATGACTGTACGGTAAGGGATTTTCTTTGAGTTTTCACATTGTTTGACAGGAATCTCTTTACATAGTCATGAACATCATGAATGACATTTTCTGTGGATAAGGAGCATTCCTATCGCCTCCACTCTTCATTCTTCAGGGAACCGCAAGAAGCCTTTGGAACAAAGTAGCTGACATTAAAATAGTAAGCACACGGAATCGTACTGCACGTCAAACGAGCTACGAGGATATTGGTAAAATCGCAAGCACCATCATTGACTGTGAGCTATGTTGCTTACCAGGACCTCCTGGCCAACCTGGTCCCATGGGTCGACCAGGACGACCGGGAAAGCCAGGAGCTCCTGGTGCTCCTGGAAATCCCGGACGCCCACCACAGCGACCTTGTGAGCCACTAACACCTCCACCATGTAAGCCTTGTCCACGTGGACCTCCTGGACCGCCTGGCCTTCCAGGCCCGCCAGGAGATTCTGGACACATGGGTCCAATTGGACCAGCCGGTCCCATTGGAGCTCCTGGAGAATTGGGAGCGCGTGGGCCACCTGGACTACCAGGAAAGCCAGGAATGTCTGGTGTTCCTGGAAAACCAGGCCAGAACGCTATTACAGAGACGATTCGTCCTGGACCACCCGGTCTTCCTGGACCACAAGGACCAGTTGGACTTCCCGGTTCAATAGGCCATCCCGGAGGTTCTGGAATACCTGGTGGGTCATCGTTATGTCTCCATGTTTTTCTTTCAAACTTCGTTTATTTGTTTTCTCTAGGTCCGCAAGGGGCGAAAGGACCACGGGGTGGAGATGGTGAGCGCGGTGCAGCCGGGCTCCCCGGAACACCAGGGCGTCCTGGAAATGATGGCGCTCTTGGTGAAAGAGGAATTTGTCCGAAGTATTGCGCCATTGATGGTGGAACATTTTACGAAGACGGAACACGACGTTAAGTGTATTAGTACCTCAATGAATCGTTATTCATACTATATTTCAATTCCATTAATTCATATTATGTGTCAAATCACTCTTAAAATGATATGATTTCACAGTTCTTATACTGCAGAGAAGCTGAGGCTCACTAAATAATCACTGAACGAGGAAGACATGCTCTAACCTACTTTAAACATGAAATTTGAGAGAATGTAAAGCTAGAAAGAGAAAAAGTAGAAAGGTTAAAAAAAAGGAATTCTAAGGCTGAATGTTAAGCTTCGAAAAAAGTGGTATCTCTACTCCATTGCGCTGTTCTTGACAAACTTTTAAAAAACATAACCTTAAAAAATTTGCACATCCGTTGGAAGTCTTTTGTTCGCAAGTGTACGTTTCTGTTATTCTGTCAGCGATTTCATCTTCTCCTTCTGGTTGTAGATATAATATCTTCTGGGTTGAAACGACAAGAACACATTCTTAGCCTGATCAGTCAAAACCTTGAATTGAACAACACCAGTAGCACATTATATTTCGACCTGCCAGTTCATTGTGCAATCGCAAATCACTCCTGCTATCGGCCGAAACGTTGTCATTTTGGCTTCAGCTGATTCGAAATTCAACGTTGTAGTGTTTTCATTTACTCTTTAGTAAAATCTCACTAATAGACCTAAAACTGTGCGCTTTTGTTCTAATCTACTCGTGAGTGTTTTCATTATAAAATCATAGTGCTTTCCATCTTAATGCTTTATGCTTCATTGTTACAAGGACATGCATGTGTCGGGGTTGCTAGATATCAAGCAGTAACGTGTTCTAAAAGGTGCATCAGTTCGACGGATATCGTCAATGTTTAGAATATGTCCAGCTTTTTTACTGATGGCCACCTAATAATAAATCTTTGCCAGAGTCCCTACCACTGTCACTAAAGAGACCGGTTTCGAAACGGTCAACTTCTTTAAAGGTGTACTTCGCCTCGATTCACAAAGGTTTGAGACAATCACTAGGTATGAAATAGGAACGACCGTTTCACCGAAATCTTGCCATTGAACGAAAGCAAAAAAAAAGTCTAATAAAAAAGAGCTGTTCTATAGGAAATAGCAGTTTTTAGTAAGTCGATATGTAACAGTTGCTCGTCCTCCTACGTAGTACGTGACAGCCTATTTTCTCGCTGCGCGCTGTGCATTTAATTCAATGCAGAAGATTGTTTATGGTGCTTATAGAAAGTGTTGCTCAACAGCTATCATTCAGGGCATCGCCGATCCGATCAGTTTTGAATTTAATTCGCTAGTTTGATGTGAAATATAACCACAAGGATGCAGAGATATTTGCAAAATATGAACCGTAGGTGCCTGCGGTGGGGATTGAACGCATAATTACCCTTTCCGGGGCTAACGCGATCACCACCACTACACCACGCCGGCCCTTTGTTTCGGCTTTCGCTCAGGCGTGTTTTACGCATCTTATACACACACACATTTCATCCCCTTCATGAAAAAAGAATGGACAGTAAATAAAAAGTGAGCACATTGTGATATTCACTACAGCTGCAGCTTATTTGGGCTCACTGTCAATTTTTGATCCTCAGACCATTCCACTTGTCGGGTAATTACTGATGGGACCTATAAAACACGGCTGAGAGAAAGACGAAAAGAGGACAAATATGATGTGGTGGTAAAAAGTTAGCCCTAGACAGGCTAACAGCGAGGTTCAATCCACTCTGCAGACACCTGCGGTCGGGAGTTCAGCAAGTATCTCAGCATTATTATGGTCATATTTCACATCATACTCTGCCATGAAAAAAGAATAGAGAATAAATAAAAAGTGGTTACATTGTGACTTATACTACATCTGCACCTTAGCTGGGCTCTCCAGATTGCATGATTTGTGCTACCCAGATCAATCCGATCCATGAGTAATCGCTGATAGCACATAAAAAACGCGGCTGAGAAAAGGGCGAATGGACCTGCATGGTGTGGTGGTGGTGGACACGCTAGCCTCCGGAAAGGGTAATAGCGTGTTCGATTCCCATCACAGACATCTGCTGTCCAGAGTTTTGCGAGTATCTCAGCATTATTGTGGTCATATTTCACATCGTATCCTGCCATGAAGGAAGAATAGGCAACAAATAAAACGTGGTGTGGTTGCACGACAATGTACACGTAGCACACGCATGTTTTTCCCCTCTAGCCACATAAGTCACTCAACAGACCCCAAGTTTCCTTTAAGGCACTAAGTGAGTAGAAATTACTGAGACCTGCTTCTTCACTAGTTTTAGCCTGAACTATATCTAGTTCAAAGTCCACCACTTTTTGAATTAACTAAAAAAAACTATATGTCTGTCGTCGCTGGTCACTGAGGTATAAGTGACTCTCATCTAATACTAAAATATATTTTTTTCACATGACCGGACATCGCGTATTGAGGGACTCTCAGTTTTTTGACTCAATTCGTTGTCTCACATCTTTCATTGCCGTATTCTTCCGATTTGCTTATGAGTCAAGCTCCTGCTTGACAATGGTGGTTTTCTACAAGAATAGCTTTGAATGCTGATGAAATTGACTCTCTCTGGAATACTCGGGCAGTGTTATGGCATTGAAGGGTCATCACCACAGGCATTCTCCGGTTTTTGTGAATTCGCGCGAGTCTTTCGCGTACTAAATCGCTCCCATTTTAATGACCGGGCAGTGATTCGAGACCTAGTTTACTCTGTACGGTGTCGGAAATGTGATCAGACGTCCATTATTGAACGACATCTCTAACAGTGCTTCTCACGCCTTTGTTGAAATTGTTAATATATAAATATAGAAAGATATAAAGCCACCTACGAAGCCCTGTTGCGCTTCAGAGCTACTTAGTGGCTACCGTTTATTCAATGCCCATTATTAAAAGAGCAAGCAGCTGATTACTTCATTGTCAGTGCCGCAGTTCTCCAATATTCAACACGAGATTTGAATTGGTGACTATGTAGCACCGTGGTCAAGGGTAATACATGGCATACAAGAACATTGGTTCGACTACTTACACCGGTGACTGCAAGCCCTCCATCCTTTTGGCCGATGTAAATTGGTACCAGACTTGTCTGGGAAGGTGAAACCACTGCCCTGATTCATCAGTAAGCAACCGGAACTCACTGCATACGTCAAATATGCATTCAATCACTTGCAAGATGTTGAATGAAGTTGTATGTAGCTGCATGCTTCTTCCTCTGTGTTGTGTGATATATTACTAAAAGTTGTCGTACAATTTAGCTTATACCATTCGATTAATCATTGACTAATGTAACCACACCACTTGAATGTTGGCGTTAATAATAGCTATTGATTAAAACAAGCATTATCGGTTTAATCAAACTGTTGGAGGTTGTTGTCATAATTTTAAAAGGCCATCACAACATCGCGGCATTTGCTGACATTCAGTAAAAATCTCGTCACATACTCTTTTTTCATGAAATAGGCCTCGACTTCGGAAAGTCCACTGGCTCTTCGTACTTGTTAAGTTATTTGCAGGGCTTCATTCACTGCTTTATGGGTCTATTTTTGTGGCTCATTTTACGTCACAAAACGTTCGAATCAGGCAATTGATCTTTTTACCATTGAATGGAAGTGGAGAATTCCTTTTGAAGAGGCGAAGAACCTACTCCATTACAATGATCTGATCGTTTCTTACTACACTCATGTGGCCAATGTTTTCTTACTTTTTTGATTTTTCAGTGCATCTGAATTGTTCCGAAGTTCCTGTTCCACAAAAATTTAGCGGTTAGTGCAAGAACTGAAGTCAGTGTGGCTCACGTGTTGTTCTCTTCCACCTTTAAATGGTCACCATCGTTAGTGTTATATTATTTACTATTCCATTTATCGTTAGGGAGGCTCATCTTCCACGAAGAAATTCTCGAACCCAGTTGAGTCATACGTTTAAAGCACAAAGCCGTAGCACTTTCCTTTAAAATCTCTAAATAAAGTCTTAAGAACATCCGAGCGTCGTTCAGTCAGATGAAGTCTAAAAATCTATTAAAACGTGAATGGTTGTAGTAGTGATCAGGGTGGTTTTCATTGTTCCTTTGTTTTGTCCACACTGATTCCTGTGGCTCTGATCAGCTCAACTTATTGAAGTAAAACGATGTTTTTTGTAGGACGTCTCTACCCATTTTCCCAATTTAAGGGTTTAAAATAAGTTTGGCCGTTAAATTTCACTTTCTTTTTTAAAAGAACGCGTGAAGCACAGTGATTTGGCGGTACACCACAGCATACATGTGGTCACTGGAACGATTCCGCTATCTGGATTAACGAATCCCCGTCCTGCTCTCTCCTATCGCTCGTGGACAAATTGTTACAGAACCTGTCTGGTTGAGTAAAAATGCCGCTTTTATAAGTAGGTAGGAGCCTTTACCTTATTCTATAGGCCAAAAAAACTGCTTTTTAATGGAGTCGAAAACGGTTCCCTTGAGCAATGATTAACGTCGATGCAATATAACTCTCAAAATTTTTTAAGTCTAAATGTTATTCAATACTTTAGAATTGCACTCCACTCGAAACTTCATATCCCTCATTTCTGCCAACTTCGATTTTCGGCTTTTTAACAAAAAAAAAAAAACACAGG
>MQTX01000136.1:456789-478275 GCA_009735665.1 Angiostrongylus cantonensis
AATAGCGCGCGCCATAGTTTTCCAGAAGGAAAACGGTGACAGGTGAGATACGAATAGGTCTCAGATGACTTTACACTTAAACAACCGACTTCCAAGAATTTGAACAGATTGTCTATCTGCTTAGGCAAAGCTACTTAATGGAAAAGTTATTGTCTTGTTTACTTCCCCAGCAAGCGTCAATAATAAAGTTATCAACTTTTAAGAGCTCGTCTGCATTACGTTGAGCACCCCTATGGGTGCTATAGGTACGGATGACCTAATCCTTCCTAACCTCATTCAAACAAATGGGAAAGCGTGACCTGTCGACAAAATTATCAATGGGTTCTCAGTTTTTTAGCCATTTTTTTTACAAGCTGAAATGTTTCTTACTTACACACTCATTAAATCTATATTTATTACCATGTGGTCGGACATTGCTCTGCAACGATCGTTCGCAGAGTTTTTCGTTTCTACTATTTATTGTTTAGCGACGTGTGCCGTCTTCAAAAAACACGCCACCGTCTAACGAACAGTATTTTGGACAAATTCCACGTTCGCCTGGTGGTCCCGGTGGCCCTGGTTGTCCTGGACGTCCAGCGCTTCCAGGTTCTCCTGGTAAACCGTCTTGTCCTCTTGGACCTTTCTCACCGGGTGATCCTACAATGTTGTATCATAATTCGAGAAATTGATTACTAATGTGACATACTAACTCTAGAATAAAACAAACCTGGAGCACCATTACGACCAGGTGGTCCATTTGCTCCTGGTGGTCCCTGAGGTCCTGGTGGACCAGGTGGTCCAGGCGGACCAGGCGTGACTGGCTCCGATGGCGGGGTCATCCCCGGTTGACCCGGACTTCCTGGTTCTCCACTTTTTCCAGGCGGCCCAGGAAGTCCCTTTGGTCCTGGAGAACCTGGCTGCCCGTCTTCTCCTGATGGACCCGGCTTTCCAGGCGCCCCTGGTTCTCCAGGTAATCCTGGTCCTCCTGGGCGTCCAGGTTGGCCTGGTGGGCAAGGCCTACACGGTGGAATTGGTACTTGTTCACATGGCTGAACTGGAGGGCGACCAGGTTTTCCGGGGAGTCCAGGAGCACCCGGATTTCCCGGCCGGCCTGGTTGTCCGGGTGTACCTGGAGGACCAGGTTGTCCTCCGATACAACATGCTTGGCAGGATCCGTATTCGATCTGGCGTACTGTTCTGTTTGACTGTATCGTTATAGTTTTAAGATGATCCACTTCTGACCAAATGTCTCGAGCCGAATCCTAGAGTTTTAACTAATTAGGTTAGTCAAAGAGTTCAAATGTCTTAAATTTTATGTGAAGCAGTTTAAAATATCCGACCTTACAAAAGTTGACTTCTGTGAGCATAAATTGTTTCATATGACGCACATAGTTGTAAGCCATTGGAAGTGTAATACAAGCGGAAATCACAGCTACCACGGAGAATGTGATCGCCGAATAGATGACAAGCCGATACGCCTTGATACGATTCTCCAGATCCATGGCAGTGCTGTCCTGTGGAAAGCGATAGAATGAGGTAGGTGTACGTTCAGCAATGTGAATCACGTTTTGCGCCACCCTTTTATATGAATCTCGTTATGGTTTTTCTTCTTCTCTAACAGACGTCAGACGCAACGCCGACGAGTCGCCGTTGTCGTCACATCGGCCGAGTGGTGCTCGCAGGACAACCGGAGCCCGTATCAAGAAATGAACACGCAAAAATAATAGTTATAACAGTTACGGTCAGATAAATTGCAGGCTAACCTTAGAGCATTATCCAAATGGAAAAAGACGCAAAGAAGCAAAATGAAAACGATTGACACCTCGTTTTGAAGTTTGTCCCATGAGGAGTTCTCGTAGATCGTTTCCTAACCGTTAAACTTCTTTAGTTTTTATGATGAAAAATGAATGAGCACAGAAGAACGTGCATATTGTTTTCATATTTGGCAATAGTTTAGAAGGGGTTGTTCTATAGAGGCTTACTAATCATTCACATACTTTTCATTCCTCACTCCTTCGAAAGCTTTCGTCATCTTTTCTCGTTCAGAGCCTAGTTATTATCGTTTTCGTACTCGAAACACATATATTATTTCTAACTTTATTCAAGGAACATTAAGCTTTTGATTGCTACAATATCGTGGTTACTAGAGGATTCAATCAAGATTATAACAGTAACAGCATTCGAATCTATCGTTCCCACCAGACTTCGAACTATTGATTTTCATCGGCATACTGTATATGGCGCTATGTCATGCCCTACAACAACGCTACAGATTAATAAAATTTTCTCATATTCGCCGAACATAACATAATCGTCCCTTTTTCTCACTGATAGGAAAAACCATTCGTACTTCGTTAAATGTACTCATTCAAACATATTTCGGTCAAACTGGACTGAGACGCACTTATGGGAATGTGCGAGAAGTATATGGCTCCCGTAGATTTTTGTATTGGATTTGTATTACGGGTTTAATTGCAGATAACTATGTTTGTATTATTGTATTTGCCATGTAAATTTATTAAACACTTATGTATGATAATTTCATAGTGTACTTGTTAAGGAATTTATGAAAAAGAAGTACTCATTCGGTATTAATGCTAATATGCTTAGACTCAGCAGGGGTGGGTGAGGGAGAAGGAAGGGGCGTCTCTTGTCCCGACCTAAGCTTAAGCCTAATATCAATATAGGACCAATTTTGGCTATGTTACTCTATTTATTTTTAACTTACTGATCCTACCTATACATTAAATGATCAGTTCTCATCATACTGCATCCTTGGATGTGGTGTTGAAGTGTCGAAACAAAGTCAATGACCTAGATCAGATCAATCACTGTCTACTTTGATGATAATTTCGCTCTAGAAGGATGAATCTCTATGTTGATTAAGCTATTAATGAGATCATAAGGAAAATAACTTAGGAACGGAAGAGGGTGTATCGCAATGGAAACAACACCTCTGCTACACAAATCTCGTTCGTTAGTTCGATCTTGTGCTCCCATCAAATCGGTCCCTTCAGAGTGGAAAAATTGCTACTGTAGCTGTTTTGGAGGATAAGTGCACTAATGTAAATGTTTTCAACAAGAACTATGGTGTCTGTACGCCAAGAATCGAGCAATGTTCATCGATTGATCTCGAACATTCTTAATCGATCAAATAGATTGATGCTGATAATGGTGGAATGCATGTTGAGTCATAGTGTACTCGTTTTCTGGTTTGTTCGACTTCGAAAACCACTTAAAAAGCTGGATTGTAATTGCAGCGTTTGGGTGGTACAGTGAAGTATTCGACTAACTCACTACTTGAATTCTCTAACTTAGTAACAGCGATTGACCACAAATCAGAATCCTCCTTTGTTCTGAGTACCGCCGGCTGAAACTCGTTCTGACTCACCAATGACACCCAAAATCACATCATCGACATGAAGCTATTTAGTGCACATTCTTACAACTTTTCAAATATCGAACGCTATGACAGATGTTCAAGTGGCTTTACTGGGTTGGTTTTGTAGCTAATTTTTTCACGTTACTCTTTTTTCGTATTCTTTCAGGCTTCAATGATTGTTGTATAAGTTTGCAGCAGTATGACAGCGCATGTAGCGCACGATTTATACAAATCCCGTAATTATACAAGTGGTCATTGACTTAATCTTAAGCACCGTGGAAACGAAGCCTCTCATCGCTCAGGATTACGGAAATTTGTACATGACTTGCCATGGAAGGGCTCCTTTTGATCTATAGAGGCTGGGAACGACCGGTATGAACGATGGAATAGAAGAAAGTAATCGAATGAAGGAAGTGCTTAGATCGGCGCAATAGGTGGAGGTGATTCGTGCAAAAATGAAAAGTAAGAAGAAATCAAATTTTCCTCATAATTGCTTCGGGACGACTTCACACAACCAGTTAATGGTGAAAAAAGATTCCAGAGCTACCAATGGCAATTTGAGTAGTCTTTGGGATTTTTATATGATCTTGGGGGTAAATTAAACTTGAAAATCAAATTTTAATAGAAAGGGGTACAGTCAAACCTAGTTCCCTTACAACGTATTTTCAAATGAACACTGATACTGAGCTATTCTATATGTAAGAAAATGATTTATTGATAAATACTAACATCATCAATGGTCGGAGAATGGATACTAAAACAGTCTAACCCGACTCAATATCATTCCCCATATTTTCCAGAAATGAAAACCCTCTTATTTCTCAGCGGAAAAAAAATGCGATTAACCGGGATCTGACTAAGATGAGAAAAGTGCTGACTTTTCCTGACTTTGTCTCCTAGAACTCTGGAACACAATTTTACTATAAAGAGTTTTGAGCTTTTAGCGTTGATCAATCCATTACGGATGAGCTGTGCATTCGACTCCATTCGCAACATTGTCGGGGTGACTGAATCTATATTTGGTGCGCATGCTGGTCTACAAATACATGAATTTTGTGCTTTTTTCTCTCAGATAAGGCTTGTAACAGCTTTGTGAGCCCGCAGTAATGGAACCCGCTCGATATCGTCCAAGCCACAGAATCGAACCAAGGAGGTGTCCATTGCACATCAGCTGTCACCAGTATGCTACGACGCTTATATATTGCTTATAAATAGTAACAGTGCTATCATTAACCTAACTCTTCATTCTTAGTAAGCCGACTGTCTATTATTTAAATTTCACATATTTCTAATCTGCTTCTTCCTTCGCTTCCTTCCAAAAGCTTTTTGACGTAAACCGTACTATCACAATAGTTAAGGTGAGCTTGCAATAAAGATTTCTGCAAACTTTATTAGCTTAATTCTTTTTACTTCTGTTCAGCAACTATTTCTATTTCTTTCTATTTCTACTTTCTTTCTATTCTTTCTATTTATTTTTATTAGCTTAGCCGGTTCATTACATTCGGTTTCAAGTTTAGATAGCGTTATTTTTTTTATTATGACGTTGTAACAGTAACAGTGATATTTCTGATGTTTTTCTTTCCTCGAAACGACTTTGCACCGTTTGAAGTTGACGTTAAGACGCGCCGACGTCACTTGATCACCTTGCTATTTTCCTCTAAATGTTCTGAAAACCATTTCCTAGAAGGACTAGTAAAACCTGAAGTAATTGGAATTATAAAAGATAAAGTGCTACATTGAATTCTTATATAAGAGAAAATGCATAAAATTGGCTAGTGAGGAATAGTGCGTTTCTGGCTTCTTCTAAACAGAGGATTATAACCACATATCAATCCGTATATTCTATTGATTCATTAATTCATGTGCCAGTGAGCTTCACGTTCATTCATGTGAGACTTGAGCACTAACCGTTTATAACCACCGAGATTTCCTTGCCGCTTTTTTCCTTGCTAAGCCGCGCTTCTACTGACTGCGAAAAGCTCCTTTCAATCCATAAAAATTATCTGCAGTGAAGAATAGAGGACACCTCAGCACATCAATTTCAAGACTCCGAAAACCACCGATTCGACCAGCATTTAACAACATTCGTAAGGACACTTAAGTCCTCAAGCAGTCGAATCCGTGCACCAATCCGAAGACCTTCATAGACGATAGACACGGGAAAAGAAGCAAGTGAAAGAAGTGCTGCCTTTCGCACTACACTTGGTGTGAAATCATGTTTTAAAAAAAGTGGACTGAGTTGGCACTTCAGCGAAGCAATAAGTCGAGAGCAGAGGGTGGAATTCCACAAAAGTGATTATTGTTGTAAAACACCAGTTAATAAGGAGGCTTTGCATTTGTAGAAGCAAACAAACTTGTCCATTAACCTTATAAAATGCAAATGTTTTTTTACGCCTAGCTTTTTTTTTTTACTTAGCACGGCTATCTATGAGCTACTTAGCTACCAGCAATCACGCGTGAGATTTGGAGGTAATAATCGGTGGTTCGACGCTAACCTCGGATGCCGCAATTTTGCAAATATCCCAGCTCCATTGTGGCCACTTCCTCATAATTTGTTGACTGGCAAAAACAGGCGACTAGGTCGAAAATATACTGGGCAACTAACATGTCCTATCTGCAGAATGCACGACAGGGATGGGATGCGAGAGATGCGCCATGCATTCGACTTCATTTATCATCGCTGGGGGTGATCGAGTGAAATTCTGGTATTCACAAAGATTCCCGGTGGCCCACCGATCTAGTCAGCAATACGTGAACAATGGTGCAAGTCAAAAAGTGGTTTGCGCTGTTCAATAGTAGAGCGTTGACCTCAGATGCCTATTATGACGTCTGTTACAAAAATTTAGATCCAGATCATATTGACGTGCGGCGCATTACTCAGAGGGGCCCTGCAACACACGTGGAATCCATTCCCGCGCCCATGGCCGTCCGTGTCTTCCATCTCTCCTAGGTCAGCAAATTGGTACCACACTTGTCTGTGAGGATAGCAGCACTGCCTCGATACATCGGTAGGTCACCGCTAGCCATTTTAAAGTCCAGATATGCATTTGATCGCCTCCAAACGATGCTTAATGGAGTCGAATACATGACATATCCCTCAAAGATTGATCTACGCAGAGATCTTTATCCTTTATCCTTTTATTGCATTCAAAATGATGGTATCCTGTGGCAGACCAAATGCGCTTAAGTATAAAATTCGTTAGCAGGATGATAGCACCGTTGCCATACACAGTGGAAAGGATCCTCACACGACTGTATTGTGCAGTGGATTTCGCCGTAAACCTATGATCTCAGCTTAGATGAGCTTCTGGCATTAGGACTTATTCATGTCTGGATGTGCCGATATAAATTCTTTCTCAAAAGAACTTTATAATTCCTAGTTACCACTCAACAATCTGTACACGTTCAATTTGCGGTGACTGATTATAACTGGTAGCGATTAGGTGAAGGAAAATAAAAGTCTTTGTCACATTTGTCATCGAACACTCTAATGTTGAAATAAAAAGCGCTATCGAATCAGAATACAAGGTTTGGCGATCGGAATAACAGATCGGAACCAAAACTCGAGAAACTCTGAAGAAACAAAACAAATTGACAAAGCAAAAGACGACCACAGAAACGCAAAAAAAAGCATCTTCACAACAAGTGTTCCTCAGTGAGGATTCTTACTGTGAAAACTGGGTTCAGCCAAAGGCATGCAGCCAGCCATTGTCGAAAGAATGAGGAAAATAGTGTATTCCAGAATACTAGGAATGTGATGGTTTTTTTTCCATGAGTGAGTTGAAACGAGACATTGCCGAAAACTGCAAGGTAGCTACCAAATAATCCAGAAACTATGCTGAAATACGCCACTGTTTCTTAATGAACAAGTACCACTTAAATCTCCGTACCTTCTAAACATTGCAGTGCTAAGAAATGGACGACAGTTGAAGCATAAATTCAAACTTTAGTAACACGTGGCTTCTGAAAAACCTTTTATAAGAACATGCAGTAGTGCAGGAAGATTATGATATTTTAAATACCTTTTAAAAGAACCTATACAAAGAATATTCATTGACATTTTTATGATTAATGTTGGGCTGTTACCTGATAACTAAAGGGAACAATGCCACTGGCACCTAATCATCAAAGGAGTAAAAGCCATAGCCAAACATTTGCTGATTCAGAACCTTCATTTCAGTCTCCAAATCTTCGTTATGAAAGATGCTCAGTTATCTCCTTAGAAGCTCGAGTTATGACTAAGAAGAAGAATGCACGATTAGTTTGCGTTAACAAACAGTTAAATTCAGGCGAGAGCTATAAAATTCACACAAGTTAGAGAAAAATCCACGGCTTTGTTTAGTGGATGTCGATGAAAAGTACAAGGATTGCGGAGCACAAAACGCTGAAGGAAAACTTTTCCGGATCGCTGCTGATGATGGTCTCTCATAATAGAAGGTCTTCGTTCAAAGTGAAACATTATATTCACCAAGGTCGTGGTGGCAGTTAACCAAACTAGTTCTTTTTGCGTTTCTTCCAATATATTTTCCTTGTTATGTCATCTTGTTAGAATCCGCAATTGATTTATAACTAGCAGTGCGAAGCGATTTGTACTCAGGTCACTTACGTAGATTTTTAGGACAAATTCTTCAGACTTCTAGCAGCACTGGCTACATTGGTAGGGTACTGCGAGTCACTGTAAAGGCCAGATATGCTTTCAATCACCTCCAAACGATGCTTAATGAAGTCGAATGCATTGTGCCATTCCTCAGGGATTGATTAGTGCCGAGAACTTTGTTCTTTATGTGTAACATATGCATAATAAATGAATACAACTGAAAAAAATAACTAACAACTGAAAGTATTTTTGCATATTTTTTAGTTTATAATAAAACTTTCTTTGAGAAACGACGACCACAGAATAGCTGCTCAGTCCAATTAAGCAGTCAGCCATTTACTTACAAGCCACGTGATTTTCTTCCGAGGACAAATGACGAACATTATCGTCGTTCATCTGCACTTTATTCAAAGGAATTATCGCTAATTATTCCTCAATATTTAGAAGAACAGCGACTTACAGTTGAAGCTGTAAAGTTGCGACAGAGTTTTATAGCTAGGGAACGATCTGCTATTACCGAATGGGTTAAGAAGATCCAAAGGTCCTCGCTATCAAATTTTGTGAACTATTATGCGAAATCTACTTCGACATAATTGTGCAAAGGTCATTGTCAAGGGTTCGACTAGTTGCTGTGAAGGAAGTCTTACAGCACTTTCTAAAATCATTTTCGAAACCTTGCGAAGAAACCTTAGGCAAAGTTCATATTAAGATGTTCTGAATAGGGGTTTCTGCGTACAAGGGCTTCGTTCTCCGTATCGGATCATTTTGGTTAAGTTCGGTAATTTACACGGAAAAAATTACTTCTATACTGAAAGCGTATAGACTGTTTGGCGTATAGAAGTATAGAAGTATAGCGTTCTATACGCCAAACAGTCGAAGATAAGGTGGGCCGGACACGTAATGCGTATGAATGATAACCGATGGACAAGAGCTGTTAGTGACTGGATTCCTCGGGATGTCAAACGTACTGCAGGAAGACCACCGGCCCGATGGTCAGAGTTCTTCACGAAAAGCCTAGAAGAGAGATATGATGCTCGACGAGTCCCTAAAGCGAGGAGAACCCACTGGGCTACTCTTGCACGCGACAGGGAATAATGGAGGATTTACTCTGGCGCCCGTTCGTGTCACTCGACGATCAACGGGATTACAGGTGATGCAGGTGATACTGAAAACGAAGTTTCGCAGAAATAACCCCTTCTGTGCTGAACATGCAGGGAATACTTGCTGAAAAATGAAGCTACACGACCCGCTATTACCATGTTGGGTGACGTCTAGGCTGCTGAGCTCCAAAAGTTGGTAGGATGTCATTCAAAGCTATCTATTCAAATGGAATAAAGTTTTCTATGTTTTTTTCTAAATTTTTCTATGCCTATAAATGTTATGAAATTGACGCGCCAGAATATCTCGAGGACAATCTTTTGAGTTTATTAGTTTAGAAACGACGTCTGCCATTTTTTTGCGTCACAATCGCCGGAAAGTCGGACAGATGCCATCAAAGAACTATTTACGTGCTAGATCTATTTTGTCGATGACATATTGTGCCAAGCAAACCTCTCATCATTGCAGAGTAGGTGAACTGATGGATCCATAAATAACGCAAGGGCCTGTAAAGGAGAACTGAACATTCAAACTGAACGACATTTTTAATAAAGATAAAACATGCGGAAAGGTATCGCATCAAAGCAATTATCTGTATCGTTCAAAGTCGCCCATGTTTTCTAGTCGCTCGATGGACATTTGGATATGCATTATGGATTGATGTATTATTTATAATGGCGGAGTGGGAGTTCTATTGTACAGCAATGGCAATAGTGGAAAGTTGTATTCGGGACATTCCTCCCCGCTATTCGTTGTAGGATTTTTGGCATTAATCCAAAAAGCCTCGAGGAGTTTGCACATTGGTGTTTTAGTATCCCGCGCGAGGATAGCGACTTTTATATCAAAATCGTCTCCGCTATGCTTTTGTATCCTATGCGTGCCTAGTGGCGTGTCTTGTCTTGCTTTTTGTTTGCCATCTTAGTGTTCTTTTATGCGGATACATGGAAGTCTGCCCAGTCTCCCTCGAAACTTATCTCGTGGGGTTACAGTTTCATAGCCATTGGAGATGGCTATTTGCCGAGCCAAGTCGCGTGATTCTTGCTTTAGTTCTCTACTTGTGCACACAGAGGTGGCTGTTTGAAACATGTTTCTCTCAAGCGCCCTCTTTGTGTGTGATGGATGGGAAGAAAGGAAATGAACCAGGATGTTTTTGTTACTCGGTTTTCGGTACCACTTTGTCATGTAACCGCTACTTGACAAGTTAATTTGAACGTTTAAAAACTGCGGGAGCCAGTCGTCTTTCGGTTTCTCCCAGGTGAACTTGATGTTCTCTGACTGCTCGTTCAATAATTCAAAGCATTTGTCCACCTCCTCCTGTGTACAGAAGACGACAAAACAATCGTCTATATATCTGCAGTAGAGCAGCGGCCGGAGATCGTGAACGGGGGCTTGCACTTTAGACATAAACGCAATGGCAAGGCTTGGTGCCAATCGCTGTCCCATTGCCAGCCCCCTTATTTGCGCGTAGTATTTCCCAGACCATCTGAAAATCGAGCAGTTTAGGCACTCCTTTAAAAGAGCCATAAGCTGCTGGATGGACAAGCCATGCATTTTTATTTTTCCTTCATGTTCAACAAGAAGTTGGAAGATGGCTTGCATTGCGGAGTCATTCGATACGTTGGTGTGTAGCGCGGTAACGTCGAACGACTCCATCACGCACACGTTAAATCCATCAGGCGAAAAAAGCGGTGTTTTTTCGAGTGGAAAGTTAGTTTCCCGTAAGTTCCTAAGGCAACCTTTATAGAGCAATTCACTTTTGAGTTCCTTTGAGCGCATTTTCCTGCGCTAACAGGCTTTGATGCTGGTCGTGAGAGCTCGCTTCAAACGGATGAGCTTTGTTTCTTTATTGTGAAAATGGGAGCGTCTAGCGCAGTAGCTAGAGCTGCCTTTCAATACGCGCGTGATCGCTGGTTCGACCCTGCGCCTCGAGCTCACCAATCTTCCATACCTTTGGAGTGGCCCAGTTAGCATTGGATTTGTATGGGAAGAGAGCAGCACTTCCTTGATACATCGGTAAGCCACTGTAAATTATTGTATAGACCAAAAATACATTTATTCACCTCTCACGGTGCTAAGGAAGTGAAATGTATGACGCTTCCCTCAGAGATTGGTCAATGCCGAAAACTTAGTCCTTTTCATCGTTGTTTCAGAAATATATGCATTTGAGTTGCGGCCCGAACCACATGAATAAAAAATGAAACATTTCAGTAGAAACGTGAGTTTGGTGTACTTTAGATGAGGGACAAAGGTTAAAGCGCTCAGGCAAATGTCATGGACAAATGTCGAAAGAAAGCTATGACGAATCTATGGTACATAGTGTATAATTTTCTATTTACTACCTAATATTATCGTTTCACGGCAAGTATTACATTTAATACCTTGAGGTAGAAAGTTCATAATAGGCAGAAAATAAAAAGTCAACATTGCAATTTCGACTACAGCCGCGGTCGAACTCGACTTAATGCCGATTTGGGCTCCACAGATCCTTTACGTTGATGGATGATTGCTGGTGGCACCGCTAGGAAGAAAACTAGGTGAAAGGCAAACCAAACCCCCGGTGATGCAGTGCGTAACGTGTGAGATCGCGAAAAAGGTAGACGATGGTTATGATCTGGATAGTGGTTGGGATTTTGCAAATATCTCAGCATAGCTACGGTAGGACGTTAGAATAGGCAATCGTAGATGGGTGTGTTTTTCAGCGACCATCGAAATCTGAAGCACAATATTTTAATGGCTTTCCAAAAAAATTAGATCATCTTAAGCGAAATTTCCAAGACATATTTCTGTTCATTCTTCGATCTTCGTACTTATCTCACGAGCTGGTTTAGTTAGAAATACATAATTTCGATTACAATGTGGCATGTTTTAATAATAGCATCGGTCTCCAAGGTCATCACATCAGTCTGGATGGGAGGCAATTTCAACTGTATAGGTAGTACACTTTCTTTTAATAATGCTCTTTACCATGTCATTTATAAAGATCTGTTACTGGTATGCTTACATTTAGCCATCGAAATGAGGCTTTGCTATATCACTTCAAATTTCTGGTTGAGTTTTTCTTCGTTTGAAAGTGTTCAGTCGAAGCTGTTCACTACTCAAAAAGGAAACCGACATCTTTAAATGTGAATACCACTAGCCACATCTAATTTGTGAGATTTATCTCGTCGTTTGGTAATAAGAAATGAAATTTATCAAATTGAGTTCAAGCTCACTTACTTTTCACTTATAGCTTTCTATCACCATGGGAGCATGATTCGATCAAGAAAAAATATGCAAAAAAGTCAGTCAGTCAGCACTTTATTTATAAATCTCTCGTTAGTAAATTCATAAATGATTGAAAAAGATCCTAAGTGACTTAGCATTGCGAATACAGGCATCGGCACCTGAGGGATGCGCCATGCTTTCGACTCAGTTAAGATTGGAGGTGATTGCATATGCATATCTGAATGCATATCTTACCTTTGCGATGACTCGCGATGGCCTACCGATGTATCGAGCCAGTGCTGTTATCCTCCCAGACAAGTCTGGTACCAATTTGCCGACCCCGGAGGACCCCGGAGGCATGGAAGGCTTGGTGAGCCTCGGGCGCTAGGATCGATCCCACGTATGCGTCGCAGGGCGCCTCGGACCACTTCGCTACACTCGCTTTGTAAGAACTAAATAATTTCTTAAAAATCCGACAATCGTCATGGTATTTCCGAAAATCTTGATAAAAAATGTAATTCTGCAAATATCACACAAGAAATTTTACGAATGTAAAGTAATTCTTTCCATTTTGAAACAACTAGTGATGAGCACCATTGGTGCACAACTAGAAGAGGCCAAAAGCGAAAAAATAACCGGAAAATTTTTTAAAAATAGATCCTCATTTATTCATAATGAGACGAAAAATCAATACCCCAGTTTTTGAGAAGCGACTTCCATTTAACCTCAGCATGACTAATCAGTACATTGCTGTGTTTATGAGATTGCATAAGGTTGCTATTAAAAAAGTTTTTTTTTGGCCAAGGCTTCGATGGTTCGGCCTTCGTCTACGTGAGATGTTCCACTCCGCTGGAGTCGGCTCGAAACGATGACGTTCAACATTGAAAAAAAAAACCGATGTCAAAGTCAGATGGGCATCATTGCGACTATAAAGAAAGCGAATGAGTCGAAACGTCAGCCGTAAGATTGTTTGGTAGCAACTTCACTGACAGAAAAACATGCTTATTGATAAGCTTATTTAAGGAGAAGATCTACTTCGCACAGTTGTATCGAGTGAAACCTTTCACTACGATGATAAGAGAAATAACGAGATAAAAAAGTTGAGCACTGATGCAACTTGTTGTCAACAAATTCTGTGTATATTTATGCTAGTTACTCATAAACACATTCACGAGAGTATGAGTCATACATGAATCATACAGAGCGTAAGCACTGATCGCTTTCAACTTTCAACTAATGTGACTTACCTTGCAGCAAACTGCATTCATTAAACTATAAACCAGTACAATCTGCAATCGCTCGCTTATAATATATAGATTCTGTCATTCTATCAAGTTTATGGACTGATTCTATGAAGCCCAAAAATGTATTCTTTATTTTTTCCCTCTTTGAGACTCACATTCCGCGCGCGAACGCAATCGAACAAGTGCTACGAGCTGTTGTTTTGGCAACAAGTGTACTTTAATTTCAGAAAAACCTTCAGAATCATTTTTTGAATTTACACGGAAGCAATTAGTAGATGGATGTATGACATTGTACACCCATAATGCCTGACGAGAGTTCGGTTTCGCATGGAGAAGCTGATCTAATCAAAGTGTAACCGTTGTAATTTCAAAACGTTGATATTTGTTTAGTGATAGCAAAGAAAACACACAGAGGGGGCGTCGGACACGTCCAGTGAGAGCACTATAAAAGGTCACTGTGGCCGACAGTTCTCGGCATCTGCAGCGATGGAGTCGGACTCGAGACAACGCCTGAAAGCGTATCGCTTCGTTGCCTACTCAGCTGTCACATTCTCCGTTATTGCTGTGCTGTCAATCTGCATCACGCTTCCTATGGTCTATAACTACATACATCATGTCAAAAAACTAATGAACAGCGAAATAAACTTTTGCAAGGTGAGCCGCTTTCGCTCCAGTTTGGCATTCCCAGCATTCCTTTCTGTTCATCATGTCTTTTTTTCAGGGATCCGTTCATGACATTTGGCACGAAGTGAGCTACATCAAAGCCTCACCAGCTTCAAACAGAACTACTCGGCAAAGCAATTTCTGTGGTACAAACTGCTGCCTGCCAGGTCCTCCAGGACAGCCAGGGCCGTCAGGAAAACCCGGTCGTCCAGGGTTACCAGGTATTCCTGGGATACCCGGTGCACCTGGAAGACCTCCGATGCTTCCTTGCATTGAGGTCACACCACCAGCATGTGAAGAATGTCCAGCGGGACCACCCGGTAGGCCTGGACCTCAGGGGCCGCCAGGGGAACCCGGTCAGCCAGGAACACCTGGTTTCGGTGGAGAATTGCTGATGGGACCACCTGGACCTAAAGGACCACGGGGACCGCCTGGATATCCGGGATTACCTGGAGCTCCCGGTGAGCCTGGACCTGACGCTATTCCTCGCACAGAAGGAGCTGAAATCGGGCCACCTGGTGAGCCGGGTCCACCAGGGCTACCGGGTCCTCCAGGGCGAGACGGTACTCCTGGGATTGTTGGAGCCCCAGGTATGGTTTTTAATTGGCAAATGTTGTCGCATATGTATAAGTGAACAGTTTTAGGGATTCCTGGACCACAAGGACCTAGAGGTCCCGATGGACTACCAGGCATACCAGGAAATAGCGGTCCACCTGGTCCACCTGGTGAACCAGGCCGTCAAGGAGAACGTGGTATCTGTCCGAAGTATTGCGCAATCGACGGCGGTGTATTTTTCGAGGACGGAACTCTTCGTCGTCGCTAGAAAAAGCCTTCGACAATTCGTAGCAATCACATGTTTTTACAAAATGATTATAGTAAATGGTAAAACCGGGTGTTGTCGGTTTGCAACACGAGAAATGCTTGTAATGGAACACTTTCAAAAAAAAAAAAAAAAGTTAGAACACCGGTTCCAGATTCCAATTGAACACTTCCTGTTCTCAATTTTGTAGTTTTCGGAAGTATTATCGATATACTGTTTCAATTCAAGGATGTTCCAGCTCCAATCTGTGAGTATTTTTACATTACACCGAAGCATAAAGACGAAACACTTGGGAAATAAAAAAGGAAAATTGGAATCCCTGAGCTCCCAGTAGCCGTCTTCAAAAGTGAAACTCGGCAGATACAACCCATATTAAACATATTCAAGTAACGAAACTGAATAGAACACTTAAGAAGACATGAAGTGGTTAAAAACCCTAGTTTGTAGACGATAAGAGGAATACTATAGTAGTACGTTATAACTATCCCGTAAAAAAAAACACTACAGTACGACTAATGAGAGCAGTGAAAGAGAATGTGGATAAAATTGAATAACGAAACAGCATGAAGAAGATCAGTTAATTACTAGGACTCAATTCATTCAAAACTTTTTTAGTCACCAACGCCAAGGTTTATTGAAAGTCGGTCTTTTATACTTTTTCTACGTTATGAGATAATCTGTTCTCCTTGAACTTCCCCAGATTACTGAACAATCACTGCGATTTCTTTCTAGAGATGAATAATTCCGTCTAATCAATAAAATGTTAGTATGATCGGTGAGTTTTTTTGTGACGTTGATTTAGTCATGACAAAACTATTAAGTAAAGTTTACAGTCAAACAAAATGATAGTGTGACGGTTTCAGTATTGAATATTGGAAGCACGCCATTGATTGAAGAACACAAAGCTCTGACCGGTCATGATGTAGAACTAGAGGGCGTGACCATCTAAGGTTGCTGAGACAAGTATAAAAGTAGTGTGGTTGAGAGAATTTTTCGGTGTTGAATCTGTCGTCAGCGGAACAGCGTCGTCGATTTTCGCAATGCACTTGGACGAACAACATCGGGTAGCCGTCTATCGTTTCATGGCCTACACAGCTGTCACACTCTCGGTACTCGCTGTGCTTTCAGTCTGCATTACACTTCCACTAATCTACAACTACATTTACCACATGAAGAAGTCAGTACATCATGAACTCACCTTTTGCAAGGTACCAAAAACACCTGATTTAACTAATTATATAGATAGTTATGTCGATACTGCTTTAGGGATCAGCAAAGAAAATTTTGGACGAAGTAGCATACATGAGGATAATGCCACCAAACAACAGGACCAAACGACAAGTTAGTAATGATCGATGTACGCCATGCTGTTTGCCAGGCCCACCAGGTCCAAAGGGCCCACCGGGAAGGCCAGGTCGTCCAGGAGTTCCTGGTAGTCCAGGAGCGCCTGGTAGACCTGGTCGACAACCCGTAATGCCGTGCGAGCCCATAACCCCTCCGCCATGTAGACCGTGCCCACCAGGACCACCGGGAGAACCTGGACCACCCGGATATCCCGGTCCGCCTGGTAAACCTGGATTAGGCGGTGCAAAAACTAGTGGTTCCGTAGGACCTCCAGGAGAAAAAGGACCTCCAGGAGCACCAGGAAGACCAGGAGCGCCTGGAGAACCCGGTCTACCTGGAAGAGACGCTATAGCATATGGACTACAAATTGGTCCAATTGGAAAACCCGGATTACCAGGACCACCCGGACCCGATGGAAAGCCAGGCATTCCTGGATTGCCTGGTACGTCATTTTGGTTATATTCTCTTTATATTACACTGTCCATGGATTTGTTCTAGGACAACCCGGACCAAAGGGACCAAGAGGTGAGGATGGAAATCCTGGCGAACCAGGAACTCCTGGCCTACCTGGTAGAGAAGGTCTACCAGGACTTGAGGGGGAGCGTGGAATTTGTCCTACATATTGCGCTATTGATGGCGGTGCGTTCTTCGAGAATGGGAATGTTCGACTGGCAATTGCAAGAGAACGTCACTGAAGTGATTCATCTCTATAAATTTGTTCATTGCCTTATAACGGCAAAAGAAAATAAATACATCAACTTCAAACCTGTATTGGTTATTATTCGTCCATAAGAAATCAAGTTCATATCAAGTTAGGAATTTTATTATCGACGTGAAGTATTATCATTCTTATTATTATTATTAATGTTTTTGCTATCAAAGGAATATTATGCCTTTAAAGTGAAATACAACAAAAACGGCCTCACCTGCACGTAATAAGCAATTCGATAGAGTCACATGGCTACACAGGAAAAATGACAAGCGGAACAGAAACACTAGAAATCAGTCTGAGAACGGAGAATTGCCTCAGTTCTTGAATCTGTGGCAGAAATAGAAAATTCCGTGACTCCCATGAACTCAAGGAAATGGAATGAGCACTAAAGGTGCTGAAATTTGGTAACGAACACATTGATGAAGGAAGTATCATTTAGTACACTGCTAGAAATCACCAGATAGACGATGTCCCTCCCAATTTATAACTTTTATTTACTACCCACTATTTTTTTTTCACTGCAAGGTATTATGTAAAATACAACCATAATGATGCTGATAATGAGCAGCATATAAAAGTTGTACATTGTGATTTCTACTGCAGTATCATCTTCAGTGGATTTAAAGCTGATTTGTGATCTCAGATCATTCCCTTTGATGGGTGATAGCTGATGGCACCGTTAATGTAAAAAAGAGTGATTAAGAGAAAGGCAGAAAGATGGCCTCAGTGGTGTCATGCGTTACACGTGAACCATAAGAAAAGGTCTACAGTAGTGAAAATACTTGTCAGTTCGACAAAATCTGAGAATATTTCTTACCTGCAGTGTTTCGTGCTTAGATTGTATTAAGATATGTTGTATATAAGCTGATTATCTTATCATCTACTTACTTGGATAGTTGGAAAGGCCCATGATCACTGATTGTGTTGGTCCCAGCACATTCTACATTGTTCAGAGTTCTGCTAGTTTAGCCGATGTGTTTTCCTGTAGTCCCGAGGTCAACTTGCCCACAACTTGACCAAAGTCTGCCCTAGGTCGTCACCACCATGAGCAATCGTCGTGGGATCAAGGAGAAATTTGCCACCATGCGACTAGTTTGGTAACAGTATGGTGATGGATCCTAGTAATGGTATTGGTTTACTTTTAGTTGGGCTTCCTGATGGAAACGCCATGCTCCTTTTCGGCTTGTGAGAAACGCCTCTGAATACAGTTTGTCAAGGTTCCAATGTCGTGCGTTTAATCGGATGGCTCGATTCAGAGACCTCGTGAGAGACCTCTGAGACTTTTTTTTATTTTAAAATTAAATTAAAATTGCTTTGCTATTCCCTTTGTGCTAGCTAACATAGTACTGGCTGCTACACGGTGGATTATCCGTTGAAAAACAAACTATCATCAGCGGGTAGTCTTACCAAGCAAAACGCCCTGTATAAAAGGACCCTGCTGGGGGTGCATGCCTAATTCGTGCGGTGTTCAATGAAGAAAAATACCTCTCGATACGACAATAAAGACGCCACATCGAGATAACGAACAACTGTGGACCACCGACCCTGATCATCTGAAGCCCTGATGCAGACGAAAATGTCGAAACTTTAGCCGAAATAAACGTATTTATCAACCTTGTGTAAGCTCAACAAATTAAAGCCATGTGCTGGATACGTTATCGATTGAACACAAAAAGGATAACAAAGAAATTAAACATTTTCATTAAAATGAATAATTGGCGCTATGCAAATACAGTGAGGACAAAACATGAACTCAGCTGGACCATTGGTCTGCCCTATGACACTAAACACAACAAACTATCGTGTTACATCAACCGCATTCCGCTTTAACTCTTTAAAACTCTGAACAATAACAGAAGATTTACGGATGTCTCCATAAGAGTAACTAACAGAGAAAACATTGCATTTTCATAATAGAGGTCATCTCAAATTTCATTCAATTTTCAATAGTATTCTCATTTCTTCTCGTTCTTATTTATGTCAAACTAAAGCACATAATGTGCCGATCGCAGCAATTCGTTTATTCGATTTCTTCCTTCGCATCCATTATCCACGGTTTCTGGATTTGAGTGTTGATTCGGCTGCTGCTCGAAGTTTCGGTCTTAATGAATGGTACCGAATGAGTCGAGCCTTCATGGAATCCTAGCACGAGGGTGTTGACAAGTTTCCACCACAACGCTTCGCATATTAAAGGGAGCACCTTCCAGATAAGTCTGACACGAATTTCCCGCCCCCTAAGGGGTGGAAAAATGGGTCTGCTTGCATGGGGTGGGACTGTGACCTTGTATATATTAAGCGGTATCACGACCACTGCGGAATCCGAGGACCGTTTTAAAATGATGTTACAACAATGTGTTGCTACCATAGTTGCCGTTGTTTTCCCCAATTCATTGTTTATTTAAATGATCTGTTTAAAAAGCGTTTAAAGAACCAATTAGTCATCGTTCTCAATTTAGGAATCATTTATCATTAACGAAGATAACTGTCTTCAAATACGACTCCACCATCCACAGTACAATGTTTGGGACAAATTCCGGGTTCCCCTGGTCGTCCAGGTGCTCCAGGAGTGCCTTGACGGCCTGGATCACCATCAGATCCCGCTGAACCATCTTCCCCGGCAGGACCTTTAGCCCCAGGCTTCCCTGAAATCGGCGCTTTATTTCACAAGCAACTCATAAGAATGTAATCCTATGAGCTTATTGATCGTCTTACCAGGCCCTCCATCAGGCCCTTGCAGGCCAGGGATTCCAGGCGGTCCCTCTATACCGGCATTTCCTGGTGGACCTTGATCCCCAGGCATAACTGTTGTGCATTCAGCATCTTTTCCAAAACCTCCTCTCTCTCCAGGTTTCCCGAACCTCCCTTGTAACCCAGGAGGCCCTTTTAGACCAACCTCGCCAAGTGCGCCGTCACTCCCAGGAGATCCTGGTATCCCCTTCTGACCAGGATCTCCAGGCGATCCGGTAGTTCCAGGAAGCCCCATGGGTCCAGGTGGACACTGCTGGCATAGTGGAATCGATACAGGATCGCAGGGATATGCCGAGGGAAAACCTGGAACACCTGGTAAACCAGGAACTCCGGTTTTCCGGCTTTTCCTGGTTTCCCGGGAGGTCGACGCGCACCTTGGGGTCCTGGGAGACAACAGGCTTCATATCCTTCCAAAAAATTTTTTTCCATAAAGCTAATTTCACGTAATGTTCTGTTGCTCAAATGAAGCTGCTTCAGCTTTCCCACATCATACCAAATGGAATCCGTTGCCTCCTGAAAGCAGAGCTACAGTATAAAAGTTGAGCGAACAACGCTAATGGGTATGCTTACCTTGCACAATGAGACTTCCTTGTAGAGTGATGATTTCACGAGGTATGTGTAGTCATAAATAATCGGCAGTGTGGCACATACACAGATCATGACGATAACGGAGAATCCGACAGCAGAATAGGCTATGAATTGATATGCCTTTATTCGGTGGTCAAGGACATTCATGATAACTTAGGACCTGTTCCTGCTTAGCTGCAGCCTTTATACCAGTGTTCGGTGGGAGGTGTCCATTTCCGTCTCCTGCAACCCGCCCTGAGACTGCTGAACTACCTTCGCGTTTTCGTTCAGACACCATCTCCGCTTCGTTGATGACATCGTCCTTATAACACCAAACATTAGCCAAGCGGAACGTATGCTAGCCGACTTTGATAAAGCGTGTGGAAAGATTGATCTTCTACTAAATCTCACAAAAACGATGTTCATGAAAAGTGGATTGGTTTTGTATGCCCCATTCACGTTCAAAAGAATAAATATCGCCGAATGCTCCAGCTACGACTACTTAGGTCGGGAAATCAACAAGGTGAACGACTTATCTCCAGAGATGAGCAGATGATTTCAAGAGCATCGAGAATGTTGTGAAGAGAACAAAGAACAAACGACTCCGTACTCACCTTTTCGATTCAACGGTACTTCCTGCCCTAAAGTATGCGTCAGAAGCCTGGTCGCTACGTAAGCAGGATGAAAGATCACTCAGCGTTATCGAACGCGCAGTCGAAAGGACGATGCTAGGAGTATCCCGTTTCACACAAGTAAAGGATGGGATCCGAAGCTCCGACCATCGTCTACGATCACAAATCAACAATGCCGTTCTGTGCGCCAAATAGTCGAAGGTAGGTTGGGCCGGATACGTAATGAATAGTAACTACGACCAATTTACAAGAACCGTTATTGATTTGATTTCTCGAGATTTCAAAAAAACTGCAGGAAGACCACCGATGCAGTAGTCAGAGTTCTTCACGAAGAGCCTAGAAGAAAGATATGATGCTCGACGAATCCCTTGAGCGAGCAGAACCCACTGGGCTACTCTTGCACGCTACAGGGAATAATGGAGGATTTAATGGCGCCCGCTCGAGTCCCTCGACGATCAACGGGACTACAGGTGATACAGGTGAATATATATACATA
>MQTX01000136.1:479339-531475 GCA_009735665.1 Angiostrongylus cantonensis
TTTCTCGCATCGATCATCCACGACAGCTTTCCGATTTGCGGGTGGATTCGGCTGCTTCTTGGTGATTTCTGATCTTCTTTATGAGTGTTGTTAAGGGATGGTCGCACCGATGCTCTTCTGAATCCTGAGGTAGTTGTGCTTGAGCGTTCGTACGCAAATTTGAGGGAATGAGCTGGTCTCAATCAACTATGATAAGGATTTTCGAGCCACAGACACCCATGTCTGCTACTAATTTCTCATCCCTCGAAGGGACGCGATATTTATTTGGGCCTTGGACAGCAGTTCTTGTTTGAAGAAACACAAACAAGTAAAAGGATAAATAAAGGATAAAGCTCTCGGCGTTGATCAATCCCTGAGGGATGCGCCATGCATTCGACTTCATTAAGTATCGTTGGAGATGATTGAATGCATATCTGGCCTTTACAATGACTCCGGGTGGTCTGCCGATGTATCGAGCCAGTGCAGCTATCCTCCCAGACAAGTCTGGTACCATTTTACCGACTCCAGAGGGATGGAAGGCTTGGTGGGCCATGGGCGCAGGGATCTACTCCACGTGCATGTGGCAGTGGCGCCTCCAACCACTGCGCCACACGCGCCCTACGCAAACAAGTATAATGTACAAATTGGAGGGTAATCTTATTACATTATGACCGTTCCCATCGCACTGTTTCTGCGACTTTCAAATATAAAAACGCCTAATGATTTGTGAGGAGGAGCGGATGATGAGTCGGGCCAATACTCTTGTTTCCTGATGAACCTTATCATAGGACGAACTCCTATCAGTAATTATGTCAGTGACTTTCTAGTTTATTTTGCACTCTAAGCAAAAAAAAACTTCGCTAATTGGATGTTATGGTAACGACAGTGTTCCAGACATTAGGCGATACTTCTAGCACATTTCAGGCTATCCTTTTTTTAAAGAAATGCATTGAAGTATCTTGGTCAGAGACGAACAACGTAGCAGCACAGATCCGCGAAAACTGAATCGAAAACCGCGGCCTCTTAAACAAGAAGAAAAAACTGTTCGCATTGAGCGAATCTGGTTCTATTGGCGTTCAAAAGAAATTTCCATGCCTTATATATTACGGCTGAACACCGAGTGTTTGTTTGTCAAGATACATATTTAAGCACTCCTCTTACCTTGACTAAAGGTTTCTGCTAATCGTTTTGAAAATAACGATTTGCGTCTCTTGTTTAATACTCTACTCATTGTCAGAGTAGGTGTTAACCATTCGATCATCAACTGAACCCACCAAATCACATGAACACTCGGATCCATCGTAGATAGTTCACAAGGACAAATGTATAAAGCTCTCTACGTTGATCAATTCCTGAGAAAAGCGCCATGTATTCGACTTCATTAAGTATCGCTATAGGTGATTGAATTCATGCTTGGTCTATATAATAACTCGTTCTGGTCCCGATCTATCGATTCAGTGCAGCTACCGTCCCAGACAGCTCTGAGCAATTTGTCGACCTCGAAGAGACAGGTTTGGTGAACCTAGAGTACAAGATTGAACCCAAGTGTATTGCGGAGCACCTCTAATCATTGCCCTACACACTCTCTCGATAGTGTCCGGGTTTGCCAAATAGGCTCATATAATAAATAAATCTGCCTAACACAAGAAATTTATTCTGCTAAATGGTTAAACATCGACGAGAACTTGATCCGTATACGACTTACATATATTTCTATAATTATCACTAAGTAATGTTTCTCCTATTTTCTCCTGGCTACCTCATTCAAGAAAAGAGAACACGTAGATCCCTATTTAAAGATGGTTTCATTCTCTAATTATATATTAAAATCAAGCTAGGCAAGAAAGAAAGCAGGAAAACGAGACCATAATTAATATATGAATAGGGCTACGTACAAAAACTACATACTAGGTGTCAGCTCGAGAAAGAACAACAACAAACACAGCGCACTTGGAACCTGTAGCTCGGTTGTTGGTAGATTCTTATGAGAGTAGATTTCAATCGTTCTACAAAAGGAGGTAACTGATGAACGCGAAGACGAAGAATTCTTATTGTCATAACAATAAATAAATAAATAATTAACAGCATATTGTATACACAACACAGTACATGACTAGGAAGTAGGATACTCGAAACGGTACTTGCTACACAGGTGATCTAGACTTATAGTCTTGCTGCTTTCTCCGATCAACAAGGCGAAGTAACTCAAACAACACCATTGCTAAGCCTTGATCCAGAGGATCGAGCAGTGCACGCTGCAACGCCTTTGGTATGGTCGTACGATGATCGAAGATCTGTAAGCAGTCGTAACATTTGGAGTTAAAAATCAAAGCACAAAACTGAAAGCACGGGAAAAAAACACCGGAAAGTGGATTGTTTAGGAAATCCAATAAGACCACATGCTTGCATAACAGGCCTTTGTAGAACCTTCGAAAGAAAAAGCTTTGAAAAGTAATTGATTTTTGTCAAATTTGTAGAATTTCCAATTGATATTCTATCTAGACGGTTAAAGAAGAACGAAAAACAGTTTTCCATTAGGAGCAGAACTACGATAAACATCTCAAAATTTATGCTATGGATAATGAAAAACACAACAATTTCTACCTGCAATTTCCTCAGAATGTCATCAATAACGGGAGGATTCCAGCGAAAACGATCGATAAATCTGATCTTTGGATCTACCGCCCATTTGTCGCATATATACCGTCGACGGTCCGCCTTCTTTACAGGTTTATTGGCAGGAAGCGCTGAGTCCTAGTGTAAGAAAACATCGCATGAGAGCAGCAGAAAACAGCAATTTCCGCCAAGAAATGCACTGATTAATTGGTAATTAGTAGAAAAGAGTACCGAGACTTGAATGTAACTTTTGAGTAGTTCGGGAAGAAAGCTGACTTGAGCATTGAAGTCCGTTTGCACACAAACAGCGTCCAAGAAATCGCATACAAAGGTCGAATGAACCTAAGTGTAGCAGTATTCACTACAATTCAGGATAACATGACTTATCATTTCTCACTACACAAGCTACCACCTCTGGTTGCTCATCCTCTTCAAAATTATCCACATCACATTCGTTAATCTGGTCCGAAATCAAAATCGCTTCTAGCGCAGGAAATTGGAATAATTCCAACACGTTGTGATGTCCTCTAGATGTCGTTTCAGGAGCCTTAAAGGAAGCGTTTATTCAGTGGAGTATATTATTTATTAAAATAGTTTACATCCTTCGTACTGAGGTCTCGTAGCATTATTTAGTGTCATCCATAGCCTACTGTTTGAAATATAAAGGAAAGTCTTGAGAACTTCGATTACATCGGTACTGGCGGCCAATCCGATTTGTTTCAACACGTCACCAATGAGATAGTCAAGGCTCGTCGAAATGGAAGCATTCTGTCTCATGACGTTGTTGCGATTTTGCTGAAAAAAATTTAACGCGAAAAAACTACACAATGTCAAAAAATACCTAAATCTCGAGAATGAAGTTAAAGAGAAAAAAATGGTCGGAAAAAATATTTCGTATGGTCACACATGCTTAAAACTTTAAAAATTCCCAGGACCGACTTTCTGCTTACCTTCGCGTTGTTTAGGAACTTTAGGTTTTTCTTGATGAGCAGACACGAGAATGTTAACAACGTATTCACTTAAAGAAGATTAAGAATTCAGAGAATTCCTCATTCTTCAAAGCCTGTACAGGGACAAATTGACGTGCAATCTAGTTAGCCATATATTTTCACAAGCATAACAGAACTCAAAAAAAACTCAAAAACTAACCTTCAAATTCATGGAAAATAGCTTCGCTAAACACTTACCAAAAACCAAAATGTAAGCTTTCACTCTTTTTTCTATTATAGTTATGAAAATTCATGTGATTAACATCCAGATCTTCACCTTTTTGTTTGTGTTATTGAAACGTTTAGCATAATAAATTGGAGCTTCACCGGAATAAAGAATAAAGTAACACCTTTTGTTTCCTTAACAAGAATTTGGAGAATATATATTATTTTTGCATGCTCTGAAGAGGGCGATCTGATACGGTCCTAGTACCAAATTCGTCGCATGGTGGTACAAATCTCCCGCTGATCCACAAAGGTGACGACTGCCTATGGTAGTGACGACCTGGGACAAACTTTGGTCTGACTGACCTCGGGACTCCAGTGAACCACAACGGCTAAACCAGCAAAACTCAAAAAAATGGAGTTTATGTTGGGGCTCGCAAAACCAGTGTGGATGGGCTATCCTGTGTCCAAGTAAATTTTACATCTGCGCATCTGCTCATCAAGCAAAGCATAAAGCTACTGTAAAAATGTTTCATGGATTATCTTCAACCACCATTCGAGTTTTAAATGCATGCAATCTAAGGCCCAGGTTAATAATGGTTTTATTAAGGATTTCATTTAATAAATACTTTGATATGAAAATAGTCGACTTATAAATTGAATGAAATCAAAAAGAAACAATTATTTTTTTTCAAGTTATCCTTAAAGACAATGAATTTGAAATGCTAAATGAGCAAGTGGAACGTGACATCTTTAATACAACAGCAAATTGGGAACAATATACCTGTACACGACAAACTGTAGCCATATTCTCGGCGCTAAGATTAGGCATTTCATTAGAAGCGTTAAAGGGCGTCCTCGTAGCGTCTTGTGGACCTAGACGGATGATCAGCTTTTGCCGAAGAGCAACTCCTAGAATGGATAATTTCGTTAGGAAAATTTTGCTTGGCTTTACTGAAACGGAATTAGTAGACCAACCTATTATGTCGCAATCTTTGTCAATGTATGAGAATTTCGCCTCTGGTGTGAAGATGATGCCAGGATGTCGCATGTGAAAAACCGCCCAGCTATAATTGCATTAGATTTGTAAAATATCATATTAGAAACAGAACAGAATTAAAAGCAACAGTTGTCTAGTTATGCGAACCTGACAATACAGGCTATGAGCATTAAATGCAACAGTGGATTGGACCAGACAAAAAAGCTTCACATATTAAACGCTGTATACGGTTATAAACGAAGGAAAGTTCCACGAAACACCAGATACAAGGATGATTAGGCAAAGTTAGTGTCCTTATCAACTTGTGATTGAGCAGACACATCGACTACAACCAGCAACTAACGATCTGAATAGGCGCTTACGGCTCGGAAGAGTAAATGGTTTTTATAGCTAACCTGCCGCACGGACTTGTAGAGTTGGATGAGTTCTGCAAAGTACAGCATACATTTCAGATGATAATCACTGGCGACTTAAACACCAATAGAGGACCTACGAGAACATCTGAAGGACTTCATCTAGTGACCCACGGAGATTACAATGGGATCACCAGTTCAGTGGGCGTATGACTTTACCACGATGGCCACGACCATTCATAGTGACTCACAATTCCAGGTCTTCTTCCAATGTTAGACGCCTGATCCTTCGAAAATATAATGGATGAACGACAAAGTGCACGTCGCCAATCCATCTATTTAGGATGCATCATATATTGGACTGCATTACGCATCTTAGAGGTGTATGAATCCATGTTTCGCCTCTACGATGATTTCCAGTGAACTACCTATATATCTCATTAGTGCTAGCCTGCAATGATACCGACCTTTGGATTGCCCAAAGAAAAACAAGTTATTAACAACGAACAATCACTAACAAGAACAACTATCCTGTACAAAAGAGCATCGAAGGGTGAGGTCTCTGACGAAAATCTAACTCCCTATGATGACGAAAAAACCACATCCAGAGTACGAACGACGGTGGACTACCGACTCGGATTATCGGCTCTGAGGAAGAGGAGATGTCTAAACGCTGGCCGAATAAAGTTGTTTATAATCTCATGTTAGCAGAAGTGGAAACAACCTATTATGGCTCTGCACGGATTTCACGAAGAACGGACTTGACAAGCTAGTTAAAGGATTGGCCGCTGTGACCTTTATAAGTTTCGTTTTCGTTCCGGTAGTTCATTGTGCCAATAGAACTGTTTCCGTATACTTATAATCAATAGACACGATATCAACACTGATGCCAAAAGAGGAGTTCGGCAAGACGACACCATCTCGCTAAAATTATTAACCACCACCCTCGATAACGTCATAAAAATATTGTAAACGAACAACATGGGAGTGAAAATCGATGGTCGGCAATCACACCATATTCGCTTTGCTGATGACATGGTTCTTATAAACACTAAGCATTAGCGAGGCGGAAGAATACTACCCGACTTTGGTAACACTCGTGGAAAGAATGGTCTTCGACTAAACATCACAAAAATGGTGTACACTCGGAATGGACTGATTTGGTATGTTCACGTCCCATTCACGATCAAAAGAATGAATATCGCCGAATGCTCCAGCCAAGACTACTTAGGTCGGGAAATCAACATGATTATCGATTCAGCTCCAGAGTTGAACAGTAGAAAGCGAGCAGCCTGGGAATGATGCAAAAGCATCGAGGAGTGAGGATAACAAAGAATACCCGACTCCATACCTACCTTTTCAACTCTACGATTCCTCCTGCCGTAATGTATGCTTCAAAAATCTGTTCTCTACGTAAGCACAATGAAATATCACTCAGCGTTACAGAACGCGCTGCAGAAAAGACGATGTTTGGTATAGCTTGAATCACACAAGTGAGAGCGGGGTCCGAATTTCTGACCTACATCAACGACCAAAAATCAAAGACGCCGGTTTTTCAGGCCAAATTATCGAAAATAAGATGAACCGGAGACGTATTGGGTATGAACGACAATAAAAGACGAAGATTGTCAAAGCCCGTGTTGATATACATCTTTTTAATCGTAAACGTCCGATTCGAGTTGTAAGCTGTTGGAATGAATCGATGTTCATGGACAAACTCGTGTTGACGAGAACGCCGACACCGCCTACGCCTCAACTGTCGCATGTTCCGAGGAACAGTTCTTCTCCAGTGTCATAGGCAGCGTTGAATGGGTGGCGTCGTCTCGTCTCCGCCAGGCCGATGACGTCGTACCCTGTCATTCTTGCTTGCCTGAGCAAGTCCTCTATCGAGGACTCGGATGCAAGTGTACGTGCGTTGTAGGTACAGATCGTCACCATAGTTCTTGATCCAGGCAGCTTCCATTGGCCCTGAGATTTTAGCAGCCTCTCCGCACTCGTCCTACCCAACGCTGCGAAATCGGGGCTCTTTCGGGGTCAGGGGAATGAGGCCCGTTTTTTTTTTACTGTGTTTGGTATATTCGACACCCACGTATAGCTTGCTGGGCTCTGAACGTGGGTGCTGGTTATACTCACGGGTAGCTTACCAGCCTCTCCCAGAGTGGGCATGGAGCTTATTTGTTGGAAGCGACTCCTAACCGCCTCCCATATACTTCCCTGTCACTTGATTGCAGGCTTTTGACCGAATTGACTCGTAGAATACAATCCGCATAAAGCGAGAACGCACCCACACACGCATGCATGAATACGCCTAGCAAATACAGAAAGTATGTGCCAAATCGGCGCAGCAGAAACAGGGAGTCCATCCCCTGGATCCACCTGCGTCTCAGGGAAGCAAAGGTCGCTTTTAGTCCGCGATTAACCCCCTATCCGCCACCTGGGGACGCGCCACGTAGCCTCGCGACTAACCGGCTCGAGATCCCTCATATGAGGGAGATCCGTGGAGAACATGCATACAGAAATTAGATGCACTTGTGAACTCTCAAGGCGATGAAAGAAGATCTTAAAGACAGAAGCACCTCAGTATATGTTGAAAATGAAGAAATTAGGACAGTATCTGCAACAAATCCTTGATATTGCCAATTACATTACCATGAAAGTCGGCTACCATACGGAGTAACCACAACATCAGGAAATGTAGTGGAGGCGGTTATCCACGAGTTTTATTCCCATTTCTTCGATCACTTCGTTTAAATTCCTCCATAATAAGTGCGGAAGGATAATGGTGGCACAATTCACTGATCAGCTAGTAACACTGCACTGTACATAGAATGGATATCTACAGGTCACCAGCTCCTATGTTCTAACACCTCGGTGTTTGGAGTTAACAAGCTGGTCATTCATTTCCACTGGAATCCTTCGGGAGCTTTATGGCAACTTCACAAGCAGAATTTCGCCATGCCATAACAATAGAAATGATGTCAACAGAGGTGTTCTAGAGATTTCAAAAAATAAAACAAAATAACTCCCTAAAACACCATTCGAAGACTAGGATGGAACAGTTTAAGTGAATTCCAGTAGCGGTAAACTACAATGGTCTTCGATTGAATTTCAAGAAGACAACTTGTGAGAAATAGATTTCGGATTTCCCACCAATTCCCAGCTTGTCGAATTTCTCCGAATGCCCTAGCTGTATTTGACTACAGAAGTCATCGTATTTAGCTGCATAGCTAAATACGAGGAAACAAGGGATTCGGGGAGTTATAGAAGCACTGAAGATGTAGTGAAGCGGACAAATAAGCGGGACTGCCCCTATACTTTCGACTCCATGGGTTTATTTACCTTACTGTATGCGTCGGAAATATGGACGCTACGGAATTAGGATGAAAAGTCAGCGTTATCAATAGGCACAGTGATGTTGGAGGTGTCCTCTAGCAAAGAAGTTAAAGAAGTAAATGGAAGGTCCAACATGCGTTCAAAACGAAAACGCTGTCGTACACGCCAAGATGTCGAAGATTAAATGGCAGTACACATCATGCGTGTTCATAACGTGAAAATAAGCGGTAGCTATTGATCCCCATGGTACATAATAAATCAGATGGAGAATGGATTTATTAGACATAGCCTTTTCTACTACGATATTAACGTTGACGTCAAGAGAGGAGTTAGGCAGGGCGATACAATCTCGCCAAAATTATTTACAGCCACCCTCTAGAACGTCATGCGAACATTGGAATGCGATGATTTGGAAGTGAAAATCGATGGTCGGTATATACATCACCTTAGCTTTGCTGATGATATCGTTCTTATAACACCAGACATTAGCTAAGCGGAACGTATGCTTGAGGACTTTGATAAAGTGCGTGGAAAGATTGGTCTTCGACTAAATCTAGAGAAAACGATGTTCATGAAGAACGGATTGGTTTCGTTTGCCCCATTCACGCTCAACGGAACGAATATCTCCGAATGCTCCAGTTATGTCTATCTAGGTCGGGAAATCAATATGATGAACGACTTACCTCCAGAACTGAGCAGAAGGAAACGAGCGGCTTGGGGAGCTTTCAAGAGCATCGAGGATGTAGTGAAGAGGACAAAGAACACCCGACTCCGTGCCCACCTTTTCGACTCAACGGTTCTTCCTGCCCTAACGTATGCGTCAGAAACTTGGTCGCTACGTAAGCAGGATGAAAGATCACTCAGCGTTATCGAACGCGCAGTCGAAAGGACGATGCTAAGAGTATCCCGTTTCACACAACTAAGGGATGGGATCCGAAGCTCCTACCTATGTCAACGATCGAAAATTAAAGATGCCGTTCTATACGCCAAACAGTCGAAGATAAGGTGGGCCGGACACGTAATGCATATGAATGATAACCGATGGACAAGGGCTGTTAGTAACTGGATTCCTCGGGATGTCAAACGTACTGCAGGAAGACCACCGACCCGATGGTCAGAGTTCTTCACGAAAAGCCTAGAAGAAAGATATGATGCTCGACGAGTCCCTAAAGCGAGGAGAACCCACTGGGCTACTCTTGCACGCGATAGGGAAAAATGGAGGATTTACTGGCGCCCGCTCGAGTCACTCGACGATCAACGGGACTACAGGTGATACAGGTGACAGCCTTTTTTAAAAAAATAGACGAATCTTTAATCCGAAAATAGAGTATACCTATGTGCATTCATTTCTCCATGCATACAAGCAAGGGATATACGTCCTGCTTCCAAACCGACGAAACCACCGACTATAGTATCACCGTGCTTCGGTATAGGAAGGATTTTCTGCTTGTACTGTATCTCAGTAACAGTATCCAACACCTAAAAGCATTCGTTACTAATGAATAAAATGGCAAATGAGAGCTACCTTTTGCCAAAACTGTGTAGCAGGCATAGGTATCTCATCCGAGCACGTCTTCTCCTGTGTATTGTTAGCTGAGCCCTCATCATGTATACCCCACACCATCTTTGAACTCTTTAGTTGCTCCTAAGGAAAATAAAACGAGCCAAATATTGCCTATGAACAATAAAAACAACAAACACAAAAATGGACTCATTGTGCAGACTATGTTATAAAGAGGATACATTGTATCCAAAGAATTTAGATAAACTTCTAACCTCGAAGAATATCTTCAGCTTACTGACAATTTTCAGTATATCGTCTACTGTACAACGAGTGATCACCAACTGTAAGTCTTCCCATGATCCCTTCACAATGAGGCGCACACATGCTCGTATATACTAAAGCCAATAAGTCACTAAAGAATGCTAAAATAAACATTTTCCTGACTACGGAATTCCTATAGGAACGATTTTAAAAAAAACAGTTCTAAGAAAATTGGATGAACATTGGTTGAAATCCCCACCTCACCGGCTTCACTTTTCTCTCCAGAAAATTCGTCGCCAAGAGAAATTGCCGGACGTTCACAATGTCCGATTAGCACTGCGCGGCTCATCCACTCTACACGGGCAGCCAACCAACGCAGCTGCATTCTCACTCCGTTTCGAGGAAGTTGCTGAAATTTAGAGCCTAAGACGCAGTATCTTTACGGAATAAACTCTTAAGAAGTAGCTTTCCATGCCACGAAGTATTACCACTACGCAAGTTAACAGGAATTGATAAACGTACGTTAACTACTCGAATGTGCGATGCGGAAAGAAGAAGTCGACTGAGAGCAATTTCACCACTTATCGCGCCTCCATGAGCCGTCAACTCACTTGAATCCAATTTAAATGTGAGAGTCACATTTCGTTCAGAAAAGGAGTTCAGCTGAATCAATAGCGAATCGTAAGTATAACTAAAGCAGATTTGAAAATTTAAGGAAAGCATCCAATCTTTGAATATTTTATTAGCTTAAAAAGAAACAAGGAACGAAGCATCTAGGGAAACCTTATAGTGCTTATTTTAAAATCGCAAAGAACCGTCGTAGCGAAACAGAAACCTAAAAATCCAAACCTTAGCAATAGCACGCAAGAGACCACGTCGTGCTCTCCACGACGTATTCCCCATTGTATTTGACATCTGAGCGTTCACATTTAGCTCTTTCCACTGCACCGCAAGCAACACAGTAGCCGACCACGGCTTGTCGGATCTCGTAGCAACAGGTCTGGAGCACAAAAAAACATGCTTTTCAATTAACTCAATATTTGTGCAGAAACAAGTGATGTCAACCAAACTTGAAAACACGTACTAAAAACCACAATCGCGTCCAGAAATTTGGATATTTTGCATCTTAATATGCATAAGAGCTGAGCTACACACTCTTCTAAACGAAACTAACTGGGCACGGCAGCAGCTTGAACAAGAAGGGGCCAATTTACGCAAGCTAAGTGACACGTGAGATAGGAGAAGAAAGATCTCTAACCTCGTCGTTACCAAATTATGACTAGCTATGGTACTACGCTGACTAGTTGGTTCACGAGACACAGTCTGATCGCCGAAGAATACACGACGTGCGATTGCTGCCCGATACCATGGCTTGGGAAACGCCATCAGCTCACTAAGGCGTCGCATGTCATAATTGAAGTTTGCTACGCCAATGTTTGACGTAAGAACGAACTGTAAATGACTCACTCACTTTGAAGAAATCACTGGAAAACAGATCTTTAGATAAATAACATACATAAAGTTTCTAGTATTAAAATTGACACTCATTATGTCAATGTGAAGCCACAACAATATTTTATGGATGTAACGAAACCTATTTGTATGATTCCATGTCTGTTCAGTGAAGAACACACGATTTGGGATAGCTGATTAGTCTTGAATCTTTCTTGAAAACGTCCTCGTCATAAACGAAAAGTTCTCCACATGAGCCGTGCGGCTAAGAGGCTGCTATGCCCATCGGCGATTTTCTCCCTTGTCGTGAAATGAATTCCTATGGAAGTGGGATGCTGTGAACGACAGTCCCACGAGACCATACCTATTCCCATTTCGATCTCCACTTCAGAATCTTTCCAACTTGTATTCATTTCCACTGGCCGTTTCTAATCTAGAACTGAAGTCTGTGGTAACAAATTTATAAAACGACTTATCAATGCGGACACGCGTGTGGCGCAGTGGTTGGAGGCGCCACTGCGACACGCACGCATTCCTGCGCCTTTGGCCCACCAAGCCTTCCATCTCTCCGGGGTCGGCGAATTGGTACCAGACTTGTCTGGGAGGATAGCAGCACGGGCTCGATACATCGGCAGGCCACCGCGAGTCATTGCAAAGGCTAGATATGCATTCAATCACCTCCAACGATACTTAATGAAGTCGAATGCATGACGCACTCCTCAGGGATTGGTCAACGCCGAAAGCTTTATCCTTTGTCATTGCGGATAACTTCTTGCAACTAATAGTAGAACGCAACTAATTCATATTCGTCAATTGTACGAGTTACAAATGGTGATAGTGACTCTCTTTTGACGCGGAAGCTGCAGACTAAGAATGGCCAAACGCGATGGTAGGATTTCCTATGAGGTGACTAAATAGAATATCCCTCTACGAATAATAAAGGTTCCGTCATCTACATGGCGTATGTGAATCTTCATGTTTTTCGTCTCTTGCAAGGCGATCACAAGGAATTTCGTGTCACCAGCGGCCTCGAGAAAAACGTAAAAATCGGCGTCTGAAGAGACGGCGCTGGCGTTAAATGTGCAGCGCAAGGAACCAATCTCCCATGGCGTGTCGTGAGCATGCTTCCTTTCTCCATTTCCAATGAAGTCCTGTGCAACCCGACGTTTGATGGACTACAACCGGTTGCCTTACCGCTCAACGTCGTAGACGGGAGCGGGAAATGTGCGGGATACTGAGCACGGATATTTGCTGGTCTAGCCATTGTGGTTCCTAGAAGTCCCGAGGTTAGCGTAGCCGAAATCTTCCTCGGTTGTTACTACCTCAGATACACGCCGCCCTCGTATATCAGAGGGAGATTTCCCACCATGCGACTGCTTCAATACCAGGACGGTGGTATTGGCTTTTTCCTGATATTGGTTTACTCTTAGCTAAGCTTCTGAGTAAAAAAATTAGAACTCCTCAGCTTAGGAGACGCAATTAGGCGATGAACACCACGTTGTACAACGCAGTCCGACACCCAGGAAAACTCCCAGCCACATGGCTTCCTTGTTCTCATTTCTTACTTTTCGCCACACTCTAAACGGAATATTTTCAACACAAGGATTGTTCTGAATACTTGAGATGAAAAACCAGTGTCATAAAAGTAATGGTCAAAACAAGAATGGATATCTAGGATTCCATACAAGAAGACAGCAGGCGTGAGATGCGCTGCCATAATATACGCAAGGCCCTTGTTCCAATCTGGTCTCCCATACATCTAGGGTCAGGAAAATCAGAGACATGCCTGGAAAGTCGCCTCCAATTACAAAGCCTGATGAATGTCTGTGGTTAAAACCTAAGAACAATTCAACACAGCTATCCCAGGAATCCAAGGAAAACCGAAACGCCCAGCCCTTGACCATATTCAGAAAATCAGAACACCTCAAGCTGCATCCGAACCGCCTATTGTGAGTGAATAAACACTGTAATAACAACAGCGTGTTTATATATACATACACATAAATATTATACATGCATACGTATCTGGATATACATATATGCATATCTGTATGCTTGATAGTTGAATGGCTCGTCCTCACTGGTTGTGCGGGCCCCAGCATAATCACCATTTTTCGGAGATTTGCTGGTCAAACCATTGTGGCTCCCTAGAATCCCAAGGTCAGCCTGGCCAAAGGCTGCATCAGGTCTTCACCACCACAGGCAGTCGCAGCCCTTGTGGATCAGAGGAAGGTTTGCTACCATGCGACTTTGATACCAAAACGGTGGTGGATCCTGGAATTGGTTTACTCTTAGATAGGCTTCCTGATGGAAACGCCGGACTCCTTCTCAGTTTGGGAGATCCTGCTGGAGGGATGGATTCCCTACCTCTGCACATCGCAGTCCGACACCCAGGAACACCTTCAAACCACGTTGAGGCGGTAAACCGTTGCGAGGATATCTATCTATATGCATGTATATGTATGAACGTTGGTGGCTAATTTTCAACAATACTTCAGAGCAATTTACAAATACATACTAATACGTACCTTTACTCGGTTATCCGTTTCTGTTGATGAGTTTTTACTACGAGAAATCACAAACGACAAATGGTCAAGGGTAAGAGATAGAGCGTCATGAGCCGTTGACTGCTGAAACTCACCAAATCTAATTCTAAGAATGAATTTTGTCACAAAGTAAGCAGTTCATTTTCGTAAAAAAAAATCGAGTCCTTTCTCTCTACGAGCATTTAGCAATTAAATGCTAAATACATATTAAACACATCCGCGACAAAGCTAGCTTTTCCGAGAACAGATAATTAATCCTTCAATATTGAAATAATGCAACAGAGATGTACAGATATATAGAAGACCCTTGGCTTCATCACACTAACGAGACGTGGGTTATATAATTTTTACAAAATACTCCACCAACTTCAAATCCACTGAAAAAATCGCAAAAAATTTAAAGTGACGTTCAAATTTTTTCCACTTCACACACAAGTAAAGCTACTGCAAAACGATAATACATTATGGGTCATCATGCCATACCAAAAGCGGACAAACATGTCCCGTTGGTTCCAGAAAACAAGAATCCCATCTTACTACAGTAAAAGCACTTGAATTTTGTAGGCAAGGATTTGTACATAGCGTCAAGATTCACGAACGAGAACGATTATTTGTTAAACGGGTGAATTTTTTTTTTACATCAGCCTTCATCACATCTACTTCGAAGGTACCAACACTTCCTGCATTTGATTGCTCGCATTTAACGTCCGGTAAGGTCGTCGAACATTTCGCGTGTTGATTCGGCTGACATTCGTGAATTTCATCTATATGAAGGTCGCAGAATGTTGGCCGAGTCGATTCTCCTTGCAAGCTTGGATATAGCTGAGTTGCAGCGGTCCCACATCGATTGGAGGAGAGCGTTGCGTAGAGGGTCAAACGAGCACCTTGCTTTCTAGTGGACTGCATCACTAACCACTGCACTACCCCTCACCTTAACATGTGATAAATACATCAATATCGATATAGCAGGGCTTTAAATATCTAGGATTTCTTCAATGAAAATAACTAGATTTCGACATGACCCATGAATTGGACTGACATCTGGTTCTATAGAAAAAAAGTAATCGTCTGCTTTCTTACATTGTTTACTCATTAGCTTGAAAGATAACTGACGTACTGGATAGAGAAAACATCTAATGTTAGTATTCATTAGATATGAAAATTTACCGTTTTGAGATTGAGTTTTAAAAACAAAATATTAAATGACTAGTAGTAATAGAAATTCCCCAATCGCTTTCCTACAAGATGTTGATATCCGCGGTCAATTTGATTAGACGTAGTCATGTCAGCCATCAAACGACAACCTTTACGGATGTCTTTCTGGGAGATAAATTTGCACAACGATTATTCTGTCCACTAGGCTATGCGAAAAAAGTTCTTCCTTCTTATGATGTTCATCGATCAGTGTATAATAATAACGAGTAGTTCCAAAATTTTCAATGCATAATCATGCAATGTTTTGAAGATGACATTATTAATAAAAAGAGCTACCATATCAACTACGAGAAATCGATGGAAGGATAAATTAATACATTAATGAGATATGTTTTCTTACCTGATGTGGACTGTAGATACTTAGTGAGAATGCACTCAATGTCGCAGAAAAATCAACACCACCCACGTACGTATCTCCTACGGATCGCCGAGTTGATGCCATTAGTGACAAACAAGGCAGTTTCAACAGACAATCAGCAGCCGAACTTCGCTAAACGCGTTACTCAGGAAATGGTTTCAGATCGCTCTTTAATGGGGTTATGACATTAATTCACTTACTTGTTGCTGACCGTCAAAACGAATAGTACTGCTCTGAACAGTAAGGAAAAACAAAACATCCATAGGTAATACGCTAGTGTCCATTCCCACAATATGTGACATGCCTTCCTGCGCTTCAGTCACGGATGGTGCTGATGTTACTGTTGCACCTGACGATATTGGTAACGGCTCAAGAACCTAAATGCCATGCATGTGGTCAAAAATTATCCGAGAGTAAAAAATAAATTACATGCACGTCTATTGCTATATAACATACAGAATATATGAAGTTAAACGGGAAAACTAGCCTGTTCTAAGTAGTCGGCTAAATGAGGTGTAACAACAGTTTCCGTAGGCATTGAAGCCAACGCAGTGGAGAGATAGAAGCATCCACGTTTCCGGTTGCTCTTGAGAGAAAACAAATACAAATTCACTTGAAAGCTCTTTTCAGTACTTATGAGTAAGGATAGTTGTCTTTTCTTTTGCTAGTATTTTGCTTTTTGGTCTATATATTTAGCAAGGATGACGCCTATAAAAGCAGCAATGAAATGCTTGAGACTGTTTCCAATTAACAGTAACAGGTATCCACATCAAATTTTTAATGAAGTTTAAAAATTTCCAAATAGAGGAATGAATTACAGCGATAACCAAAGGATGCTGAAGCAAAACGTTGAACAGCTGGGCTTCGTTACCAAGATTACCCTTACCGGACGCTCACATGCTATTCACCACACCAACCGAAGACCTTGCTATGCCTTTCTTTCAGCCAGTTTTGTAGTTCACATCTAGCTAGTTAGCTGCAGCTCAGCATCCTTGTGTTCATAGCTCACATAGTATGCTGCCAGGAAAAACAATGGGCACGAAAGAAAAGTTAAGATATAGTGATCTCGACCGTAGTATCGGCTCAGCTGGCTAGGTTCAATGCCGATTTGTGCTCTCCAGATCATTGCCGCTGATGTTTGATTGCTGATAGCATAGCCAGTGCAAAAAACTGTCTGAGAGAAAAGCAAAGTAAGAGGATGGTGGGGTAGAGCGCAAAAGAGGCTCCAGAGCGGGTAAACTAGAGCTCGAAGCCCAACTGAGGTTCCCAGTTCTGTTGTTTTGCTCATATCTCATCATTCTCGCAGTTGTAGTTCACATCGTACCCTGTCATGATAATAAAAAATAGGATAAAAAGGATAAAAGGATAAAGCTCTCGGCGTTGATCAATCCCTGAGAGATGCGCCATGCATTCAACTTCATTACGTATCGTTGGAGGTGATTGAATGCATATCTGGCCTTTACAGTGACTTGGGGTGGCCTACCGATGTATCGAGCCAGTGCTGCTATCCTCGCAGACAAGTCTGGTACCAATTTGTTTCTCCCGGAGGGATGGAAGGCTTGGTGGGCCATGGGCGCAGGGATCGACTCGACGTACATGCTGCAGTGGCGCCTCCAACCACTGCGCCACACGCGCCCGATAAAAAATATGCGGTAACTAAACATCAAAACAACAGTGATAACACACAGAACAGTTTCATCCGACAACCAGACAGTACCACTTAGACATTTGGATACTTGGATGGCTCGCCTTCATTGGTTGTGTGAGTCAGCGTAATTTCCACTTTTTGCGGAGTTTTGCTAGTTTAGTTATAGTGGTTCCCTGGATTCCAGAAGTCAGCCAGTATAAACTCTTCCTCAGGTCATCACCATCACAGGCAGTCATCGCCCTTGTGGATCAGAGATTTGCCACCACGCCACTTTGATACCAGGACGATGGTGGAGCCTCGTATTGGTATACTCTTAGCTAGGCTTCCTGACAGAAACGCCGGACACCTCCTCATCTTAAGAGACCCTGTCAGAGGATGAATCCTCCTCTGTACATCACACTCCGACACGCAGGAAACCCTCCCAGCCACAATGAAGCGGTAAACCGTTGGGAGGATGACATCCCATAACGAAAATAACAATAAGAATAGTAATAATATTATCAGTAGGAGAAACTAGTATTTCCTTGGATTGTAAACCTAGCTCGATGTTGGTATAAAGGTCTAACAGTTAAAAAATAATCTCCAAAAAAAATGTTGATTATTTATGCCAACGCTAAAAGAAACTCAGTTTTTAGAAATAACAATGGTGACAAAATCACTTATAGCAACTATTACAATTGCGTTATCACAACATAGAAACAGAAATCTTACATTTGGTTGAGTCTGTGGACGATTCATCGCCGATGCGGTTGGCTTAAATGGTTCCTTGAGTAACAAGGATGGTGGAAGCGATCCTGTATCTGCCGACAGATAATAGCCTTTTATATCCAAGCTGAATTGCAGAGCTATATTGAGCGGAAATCACTCAGTATAAAAAGATTTCAAGAGGTAAAATTCCATAACTGATTTTTGATATCCCATAGAGCAAATTGTTCTAATGATCTAGAAACGGAAGAAGAGCAGCACTCGAAAATACAAATTTAGTAGGATACAAAGATAGTCAAAATACACCTCGGAATACTGAATCTTGTCAAGTTAGCTGGATGCGAAGAGGCAAATGCTTTGGCTCTTAAATCCTTCGATGATGGTTTTTTCACGATAATCGGCACCATAACTAACGACTCTTGTTTCGCCGTACGTAACGTGCACTGTCCTGATTCTATGCTTATCTAGAGAAATATTACATTATCAGGTGTGTATAACATAAAAGGTGTTTGGGAAGCTCAACAGTTCTCTATCGAGAATATATCCTCCTCACTCTTGAGCACAAAGAGGAGTAAATTTGCCCACGTTACAAAAACAACCAACAAAACGATTCCATTAAAGCGCTTACTTGGACATCAATATGCATTTGAACACTTTCTGTCTGCCCTTTGTTGCTGTCATCCGACTCACCAGCTCGCGCCTCAGAAGCAACTCGTACAAGCTTCGGTAGGTCATCAACTGACACCGCCTAGGAAGATTATATTTGTCATTCTAATTCACCACACGATGACACGTTAACTTCATGTTCTCTGTAACTTTGAAGTTCTCTTTGGTAGACTTAGAAACAATACAACCTTTCATTACTGACTAACACCTTTCGTACACACTTGATCAAAAAGAGCTACTAGCTATAGAGTCAGTGTGCGTGTTTGGAATGTATAGAGACTATTCCCTACTTCTTAATATTATCGTCATACTTTTATGCTGTTTTCATAATGTTCCACAAAGCCAAATTCGTATCTGCAGACTTCGTCCTCATAGCTCGCTCATGTTTTTCCATGCAACTTGCTAGTTAGTGCTCGTAAGACCTTTGTGTGTCGACATCTATACATCCGCAAAATAGTCACGATGATTGATCACGTCTATTTCAGCAACAGTTGCTTTCACTCGCTATAGAGTCAGTATCCCATCGGTATCCTGGTATGGTCACCATGTTTCCGATTCATTTCGCCCTTGTCTATCGGAGATTGAACTATTTCTAACTACACTTGTCTTGCATCTCCGATGCATTGCAGCGATTCTTAAATGCTCATACATATGCTGTACATACTGTTACCACATACTCTTTGTTACTGTTGTAATGCTTATGTAGAAAAGTTAAAGTACCCAAATTAGACGTCCGTTCTGGCGCTATCAACAAAAAATCGGTGGAGTAAATCGTAAAAAATCGAGTATCCTATAGAAAACTGAATAAAACATTTCCCGCTGAAACAGCTAGTTCTCTATTCTTCAGAACTAATTCATTCATTCGTTGCAACGTCCCAATTAACGTAAGAAATCAAATATCCTTTACTGAGTTTTCTAATGCAACATGTACTTTGAACGTTGTTTCAACAAATCTGCCCATAACTTGGAAATAGTTTCTGAGCGATTGTTCTGGATCGTATTTAACGAGCAAGTTCTATATTTACGCTGGAAAAACGCGATAAACTACCCATAACTGTACCCAGATCCCATTAGCAGCAAATTCAGATGAACAGTTCGGTAGCGCCCGCTGAGGTACTCACTTAGCTCTCCAAAATAAAATCGATAAGAACAAAATGGCTCATTCGATAAATATGTGGCTTTGTTTCCCATAAGTGGATGGAGCCTAGCATTTAACCGATGAGGAAAGACTTCGATATTGCCCACTTGAGGTACTGACCGAATAGATGAGTTACATTGCTTACAGTGTCTTAGTAATGTGGTAAAACAACTAACACTTCAGAAGTAGTCACTCAGTTGCACTCACTTTAGGCGTTTTGTCTCCTCCCTTTGCCGTGCGCCGTCGAATTTTGTCTATCATACTACGACGAAATTCCTTGAAGCGAATCAGTTCGTACTGACGAAGCTTACTTCTTTCAGCTTCAACTCGCTTCTCTGATGCTTTACGGGCGATCAAATTCGATACCAAAGTCGACTGTTCATGCATCTAAAAATGCAAACAATACACACTAAAGCTTTTTAATGTTAAAGTTCTAAACGTGGAAACTTCAAATACCTTTATTAAAAACTGAAAAACTTCCTTAAATGCCGTTAAAAACCCTATTCTTACGTGGAATCACATCCTCAATCCTTTCACGATGAGATTGATTTTTCGATAACTGACGACTTCTCGACCACAAGAATATTTTAAAAGTTCAGAAATCTACAGATCAATAGAAAAGATTTTGCTTTATCTCAGTAACAGCATATTTAATTTTTTTTAATATTTAATTTTTGTACAGTGTACTTTCATATTTAAATACTTTTAAAACTAAAACTCAAAAAATTCAGCACACATTTCAAATGTAATCTAAAGCATAAGGATTTCTTAATCGGCAGCGGTAACTGCAAACACAACGAATACATTGAGAAACACCATCGCATTCTGCTGTACGCAATTCCGACTATTCATTTGCTCATGGTCGAAATCTGAACATCGACAGAAAAAAAGTGAATGATACATATGTTATGGCCTCCGAAACATGAGATTTTCATCATGCTAAAACGTAAAACGGGGCACTGTGAATAATGTTCATCTATTTCCTACATCTACTTGGTTTTCAGCTTAACGTCTTCCTTTGTGTTTTTCTTAAGTTTGTTAAACCGTAATGAACAACCGCACCTTCCTTTCCATCCATAAAACCCTTTCCTCAGGTCGTAGCTTCTTTAATTCATTGCCACCTTCAATCTAAAACACTGTACAATAAAAAATCAGCAATACTCAAAAAACAGTAAATTACTGGAAAATGAATCATTTAATCGATTCCAAAAAATACACAATGACAAATGCAGAGAGAGATTATTACATAAGTCTAAAACAATGTTAACAAAAATAGAAATAGTGTTGGTAGGGATGCACCACTTCAATATTATAGCAGAAATCAAGATAAAGGTCTCAATATGGCCTAAAAAAAAGCAAAAAGGTACTGTCGTCCAAAATAACATGTATTGTAAAATGGAGACATTTTCTATGAAACCCCTACCTTGCACAAAAGGTATTTAGATGAAAGTCCTGCAAAGACTACAAGCATTTTGTCTGTTTCATGAAAGATGATCGGGCTGTATTCATAAAATACTTGAGGTGCTCTAGAATAGAATCTACTCAAGCCTTAATTCAACCGCAGTACACCTCACAATACGTGGTGAACTGTAGAACACTCTCGGAGCATCGCAGGAAAGCAGGAGACAAAGATGAGACATCTCAAGAAAAAAGCCAGACAAGTTTTGAAAGACATCACACAGTCAAAGACAGATGATTCTAGATCTGTGGAGCGTGCCGGCCATAAAGACAAAGAAACGCATAGTAAAGATATCAGCATAACTACTATGCTTGCTGAGTGGAGCATTGAATGAAACCCAAAGAATAGAGCAAACAACTGCAGCCATCTTGTTTAGATTACAAATAAACCGTAGATGGCACGGAAGAGTGCATGTTCATCCTTTTTCTGACCTTTGCGGATTGAAACAGAGCGTTTGATAGCGACAACTACCACCCTGTGTTAGTTCAAATTCGCAATAATTCCAGTCAGTTGTTAATGCAGCTGTTGTTCATCACAAAAACACAACTCTTCTATAGCTAGGGCGTCCACTTAACGATCCATTACTACGAACAGACGTTTCTGACGCAAAATGACTACTCTACAAGTCGATGATGTTGACAATGTATGGAAATTCCTTCAACAATATCCTCTTGATTCCAACACGCCCCGGAAATTTTCTCAAAATTCTCAACTTTGAGCCTTTCACTCTCCTTTAATTAAGGAAGCACGCATATGGCACTAGTTAAAGGCACAGTGCAATACAAATATGGTCGTTGGTTAAATCGCGAGCTAAACTAGTTTCATCAAGCCGAGTTCGAAAAATTGGTACCAGAGATATTTGGAAAAGGGCTCTGCATTCGACAACAACCGGCGATTGCCCGTCAAAAAGATTTAAGAAACCTCTGGCAGTACCGTACCGGGATTACAGCACGAGCCACATTTCAGCAGCACTCAGTGATACTCATGAAGGGCAAATCCTAAAGCTGTAGAGGAATAAAGATAGAGATGCAAACCCGAACACGTTATATATGGAGAATGTAAACTAAAGAACCAAGCGAAAGAAGTACTATGCATAACATATGAAGGGCTGTATAAAACAACTGCGATTGGAAATAATGAATTATATCTAACCATATTGTCATCGTCATCCGAAACATTCGAGAGCTTATCATTTACATAATTTTCGCTGTCTCCGAGTGAAGAAAATGTGCTCACAACCATCTTCGCAAGCTTACCTAAACCAAGCTAAATGAAAAAAGAACGATAAAAATACATTATTACAAGAGACAAAAAAAAACGAATAAGGAGCATTTAGCCATTTCAACGCAATATACAACTTGGCCAAAGTCTGTCCCAGGTATTCAAGACCACAGGCGGTCACAGCCTTTCTGTACCACCTGTATCACTTGTAGTCCCGTTGATCGTCGAGTGACTCGAGCGGGCGCCAGTAAATCCTCCATTTTTCTCTGTCGCCTGCAAGAGTAGCCCAGTGGATTCTGCTCGCTCTAAGGAATCGTCGAGCATCATATCTTTCTTCTAGACTCTTTGTGAAGAACTATGACCATTGGGTCGGTGGTCTTCCTGCAGTTTTTTGAAAACACAGAAAATCCAATCAATAACGGTTCTTGTAAATTGGCGTTCTTTACTAGTCATTACGTATCCGGCCCAACCTACCTTCGACTGTCTGGCGTAGAGAACGGCATCGTTTATTTTTGATCGTAGACGAAGGTCGGAGCTCCGGATCTCACCCTTATTTTTGTGAAACGGGATATTCCTAGCATCGTCCTTCCGACTGTGCGTTCGATAACGCTGAGAGATCTTTCATCCTGCTCACGCAGCGACCAAGTTTCTGACGCACACGTTAGGGCAGGAAGTACCGCTGAGTCGAAAAGATGGGCACGGAGTCGTCTGTTTTTTTTTCTTTTCACAACATCCTCGATGCTATTGAAAACTCCACAAGCCGCTCGTTTCCTTCTGCTCAGCTCTGGAGCTAAGCCGTTCATCATATTGATTTACTGACCTAGATAGACATAACTGGAGCATTCAGAGATATTCGTTCCGTTGAACGTGAATGGAGCATACAAAACCAATCCACTCTTCATGAACATCGCTTTTGTGAGATTTAGTCGAAGACCAGTCTTTCCACACGATTTATCAAAGTCCGCAAGCATACGTTCCGCTTGGCTAATGTCTGGTGTTATAAGAACGATATCATCAGCAAAGCGAAGGGGATGTATCTGCCAACCGTCGATTTTTACTCCCATATTATCCCATTCCTATGTTCGCATGACGTTCTGGAGGGTGGCTGTAAATAATTTTGGCGAGATTGTATCGCCTTGCCTAACTCCTCTTTTGACGTCAACGTTAATATCGTTGTAGAATGGTGAGATTTTGGTTGTGAAATTTTTGTACAGCTAACGGAGAATCTTTACGATGTACTGAGTAGGGACTCCTTGACTACCAAGGGCTTCCATGAAAGCTTCTATCTCAATAGATAACTAGGAAATGTTAACACTAGAAGCATACCGATTCTTTGGTCCAAATCAATGACCATGCCACGCATTTGTGAGCGAACACTTAGCACCCATTTTGCATCAGCCGCATCACCAGAAGCCTAGTTTCAGTAATTTACTTGTTAAATAAATGTCTATCATTAAGACAAGACCTCTGCTTCTGCACTCTATATCAAAAACAATAATGTTTGATGTATGGAAAAAAAATATGAAATTAGGATACGTTGTTTTCTTGTTCAGCAATCGCGAGGTTGTTATACAGCATACATTTACTTCCATAGAAAAACACACAATACAATACAATACAACAGTAGATGACGTTTCGGCAGTATCGCCTTCTTCAGAGCCTGAAAGCGTATGTTGATGTACAATTTATTAGGCCAAACACTTCAATAACACTTACAAAAGACGAAAAACTCTATGGCAATTACATGATCAACAGCTTCTCGAAAAACTCACCGCTTTTTTTAATAAAAAAGAATAAAATAAAAATAAATTTTAAAAAGCGGTGAGTTTTTCGAGGAGGTGTTGATCATGTAATAGCCATAGAGTTTTTCGTCTTTTTGTAAGTGTTACTGAAGTGTTTGGCCTAATAAATTGTATATCAGTACACTCTACCCAGCCTCTGAAGAAGGCGATACTGCCGAAACGTCATCTACTGTTGTATTGTATTGTATTGTGTGTTTTTCTATGGAAGTAAATGTATGCTGTATAACAACCTCGCGATTGCTGAACAAGAAAACAACGCATTCATACTCCAATGCCGAAGTTAATAGAAAGTCGATCCTGGGAACTGAAATTAGAATAAAATTAAATTTACGAGCTAAAAAGTTATCACGCTTTGTTCATTAAAGACAAGCTTGGTCCACCTGTGAGCACAACTGATAAGTTCCTTGTGGAAAGAAGAAATAATTCGTCTGCGTTTCTCCAGTCGCCTCTTTTACACTCTCTGATAGCGACTAGAACTGAAGGCATTTACGTGCAATGAAATGCCATGCGAAACGCCATATTGCAAACAGACTTACAAGCTCGTCAAAATTATCTACGAAGTTTAACCTAAATCCATGAAAAGATGCCTGACAAGCCAACTCCTTCACAATGCACACAGTCACATCACTTTTCTAAAAAAGTAGAAGTAGAATCATCTGCTCAATTTCTACGAACACAAAGACATACCTGCAAGGATAGTACTAGCGCTGGCATCCCATCTGTGAGATCTTGACTATACAGAGGCATGCAAACATACATTCCATTATTGATCGCTAATGAGAGATTCACGTCGAAACCCTACACATCGAAAAAAATGAATAGGAAGAAAATTCGAAGAACCAATGATATCTCCAAAATTTTCGTTCCTTTTGAGCATCTTTTCATTCAGTACTTCTCTACAAACCATCGTTCTGAAATGTCGATTTCTACAATAATAAAGTTACGAATTCTGTGATTTGGAATTTCTTCCCATGTTGTTTAACCATAGTTCACTGTACTTACTTGGGCACCTGGATGGTCCATTCTCAATGGGCAAGCACCGGCATAATTTCCATTTTTTCTTATTTTTTCTATCTTTCTTTTTTGGTGGTTTCGCTAATGTGGTTCCCTAGAGTCCACAGATCAGCCTAGCCAAAGTCCGACCCAAGTCTTCATTGCAAGAACGGTCGCCGTCCTTGTGAATCAGAGGGAGATTTGCCAAACATGCGACTACTCTGATACCAGGATGGTGGTGAATTTAGATTTCGGCTTAGTGTAAGCTGGGCTTCCTGACAGAAACGCCGAACTCCTCGGCTTGAGTGCTCCTACTGGGGATGAATCGCCTCTGGACATCGCAGCCAGACATTCAAGAGCACTTCCTAGGCACAATGAGGCGGTAAACCGCTGCGCGGTATACTTCACTATAGTGGCATCAATATGAAGGTAAAGCGAAAATTCAACTTTCGCCCTAGTCAAATTTTCGGCGACTTTTCGATGACGTTTAGGGAGTTTGCTTTCGGGATCCTTGCGGATTTGAACCGGCATGTGGTAAAAAACCAAATACCCTACTTTAGTCAATACACCCGCGAGTGAAAAAGAAATAGGAGACAGGCGTTATGATCAAATTGATCATGTTCGTAGCAAAGCAAAATGTAGTTTTTGTGAACTCTTCAAGTGCTAAACTACCTGGGTCACTTGTGGTTGTGAAAATACTGCATGCTGAAAACTGTTGCTTCGTTTGTTGGCGGCCCGAACTACACGACTACGCTCGGCTCTCCAATAGTCATAAGTGTTCTTGTAGTTCAACCATAAAAGAATTGCCTAAAGAACAAAAAACTCCTTGAAAAGCAAGCAGAATAGACAAACAATACCTACTACCTACTCAAGCGCCCACTATCGACATGTTGCTATAACCATCCATTTGCGTTACTTAATATTCTACTCAATTTATTTTATACGACCCATCTTCACAACTACTTTGTGAATCCTAGCACTTCTCACATTCGATTCGTCTACTCGCATCCATCATCCACCCAGGTCATCCAACTTTACGTACGGCTTCCGCCATTGCTTGAACATTTTCATCTAATCTTTAACGTCGTAAGAATGCTGGTCGAGTCGCTCTCATTGTAGTCTTGAGATAGCCGGACTAGAGCGTTCCCCCTTGGATTGCTGAGTGGTTTTTCGCCTGACAAGTCCTGTATCAATTTCTCGATCCCTGAAAGATGAGAGGCTTGGTGAGGCACGAGCGGGATTGCACCAGAACCGTGCTAATAATAATCGTCGTCACTAACACTGTACTAACACTTACATAATAAGCATACGAAACAACGAAACGAGCGCATATCATCACTTATATCATCTATCCTATCAGTCATCAAACAGATTAGACACATATCAGCTACACCTCCATGAGACATCCCCTTGTGACATTTCTCCAAAGAATTTTACCCTCCAAGACTGTTCAAACCAACATGATCGCTTTCGCCTGAACAAAGTCCTTATTTTTGTTAATTAGTGAGAAACATAGGGCGCGTGTGGCGCAGTGGTTGGAGGCGCCACTGCGGCGCGCACGTGAAAATGCGCCCATAACCCACCAAGCCTTCCATCCCTCCGGGGTCGGTAAATTGGTGCCAGACTTGTCTGGGAGGATAGCAGCACTGGCTCGATACATCGGCCGGCCACCGCATGTCATTGTAAAGGCCAGATATGCATTCAATCACCTCCAACGATGCTTAATGAAGTCGAATGCATGGCGCATCCCTCAGGGATTGATCAACGCCGAGAGCTTTATCCTTTTAGTGAGAAACATGGTGGCATCACTGACAGCATTTCAATGCTAAGCAAAGACTACTTGAAGTAAGCACTTTATGAATCCTATCTACTCAAATGGATACCTTAGATCACTGTTCTGTCAACCAACTGAGAATTTTTCTTGTAAATATCACATAGATAATGGACGACGACTGCCCGACCTCGTTGAAATCAGCATTTGTAGTACAAAAATAATTCAAGTTTCCAAGATTCAACATCCTGCTTTCTTACAAGTATATCATGTGTGCATATTTTTCATGTACAGTGAAGCATTTTCGGACAGGAAACCTATCCAGTTTCACTCAGACGATTTGAAGGTGCATGTGGCTGTCGAAACGTAATCTGTATTCATGTTGTTTTCCCCATCCTAAGATATCGAACGTCTAATTAACTTTGCTGTTCATTGAAAAACCGTCTACGTCATGAAGCTGATGAAAGGCACAGATATTTTACTAACCTTATCAACAGCACTAGATTTGATTAGAAGTATTGGACGATTCAAAGCTATATGATAGGAATACGACTGATGCGATGAGCTTTCTTTATTCTCCACGCGGACCTGAAACAATCTAGACTCTAATAATATTCGTAGATTGTTATCTATTATTCACTACGACTAGGTTACACTAAAAGCCAGAAGATTGCTAAACACTGCTACACAATAAAAAAAATCTATAGCTAGGGCGTTAGCACTGTTTGTGTCATAGCTTTCTCACTACTTAATTTACAGCGATTTAAGATCGCATCAAACACGCTATCAATGCGACGAAAACTTTGCGTTTGGTTCGTCACTATGCATGCTACATGCGACATGCTGTCGCAGAAGCAACATAGTATTCCACTAAAACCTTCGAAATTCCATAGATCTGGCCCACATTGTACACGGCTTGCTCGAAATGTTTTGTATAAGAGATATAAGTGTTGATGGAAATCGTCATCTCGCATCAATAGTTCATGACGAGCATTTCAGCAAAAATCAAACTCTCTCCGGCTAGCTGGAAGCTACTTGAGAAGCACAAGAAGAAATCAAAGTTAGTCAAACGAAAGCTGAAAGAGAAGCGGTCAATTTCTCCATTGCACTGTGATTTTCGATGAAAAGAGGATCATATTCAACTTATGACATTAAGAGCAGTTCTTCTCAAGCGGAATGTGTGCCAGAAGAAAGTTTAACGACCGTGCCTATGATGATTAGGATTAACTTTCCACAACCTTCTAGATCTTGTGAAAAGACCACGATAGAAAATAAAACATTGGAACGTGTGTGAACAACATCCAACACTGCTTAGAAGAACATCTTCTGATTCTTATGTATAAAAATAGTTGTTCCGAAACTCTGCCTCATCCACCATACTAACTGCACCTGTCGCTAAGTCACGACTTTTCTGGGAATGCTCAATAGCAATTGGCTGAGAAATTCTTCAGCAACTAAACGACAATGAAAATTCTGCCGAAAAATTCGTTACTTGCAGAGCTTCGAATTTCGAAATTTCCTGCAATACGTGAATTGATTTATGAACGAAAATGTGCTGACTCCAGTGCTTCCTAAAGGATAAAGTAAAAATCGTTCGGCGTTGGTCAATCCTTTGGAAGATGATCTACATGCATTCGACCACAGAGGTTACTAAGTACCTCAGTGCTCTATACAAATGAATTGTGCTAACCCAGAGATGTACGAACCTAATGTTTCTAACTTCGTAGACAAGTCTGGCACCAATCTGCTGAGCAGTGATGAATGAGATGCTTGATAGGTGCGGGCGTAGATTGAGCCAAAGATACTGTTTACATTGTCAGACATCTTAAACCGAGGCGCTCACGCCACCCTCAACAGTTCGTATTTTAATCAGTAATGTTGCGTTTGTGCCGAGTTATAGCATCTTGGAACAATCTAATGTTTCTATTTGGATAAATAATACATCAGAACACGGCAAGTTTTACTCCTAAACTAGTCAACTGGGCTAACAAAAAAATCATTGACGAGGAAAACTACACCTGAGTCATAAATGTGGCGAACTCTTGTAGTTCAGCCTGCAGCTCCTCGTATTCTGCGACTTTCACAAGTTGACCCAGCTTTGCGTTGAACTGAATCGCCGCAGCACCAAAAAGACGTTCTTTCGCGGAACCGTGCTCCTTCATTACCTAAAATGAATTGCGAAAAACACCTATGCATAGAGTGAAAGAACAGCGATCATACCCAGCGATTAGTGAGTTCTGCATCTAGGCTCTCAATTGTGAAACGAACAGCTGTTGCAGTTGGAGTAGCTGCGGTTAGCTGCAACCATGGTACTCCCTGTCCCATCACCTAGAAAGGTGGAATTCAGGCCAAATTTCGGATAGAAGAAAACTGTTGAGAAGTATGAAGCACTAACGGTTAAAAAGAACAACATCGGTGGTTGTTTGTCAACTTGAGACGTTTCAGTTGTTGCTGGTGACCATCCAGACCTCTCAGCACGTAGGCGACTAACGAGGGCGGAGAGTTCACTACGGAACGACTGCTCAGCAAATAATATCTGATTTAGAAGATCCGTGGTAAAAGAGTGATTAACTTGACCTAAACACTCATATTTTAAGTACAAAGAAAATCTTATTTTATAAAATAGGACGAGCTCATGCATAACTGTCAATCGCGGACACTTTGTTACAAAACAGAACCTTTAATGCAGTATTTGGCTATGCACGGAAGACAACCAGTTGCCAAAAATTTTACAGTGTTCTACTGCATTAAGTGACTTAATTTTATAGCAAAATTTTTTTCGTGTAGTTATAGCGACAACCCTACTCGTTTTACATGTTATACTAATAAAAATTCATATAAGCGGTCATTGTGAACCTTCATTTCCTGATCATATCTGCCCTCTACAGACGCAACGAATCAAATTGCGATTCCATATTAAAAATGGACATACGGTAAATTGGATATATACTGGCTTAATAAACACAACCCTCCCAACGGTTTACCGCCTCAACGTGACAGGGAGGTTCCTGGGTGTCAGGCTGCGACCTACAGGAGGGGGAATTCACCCCTCAGTAGGATCTCTCAAGCTTCCATCAGGAAATTCAGCCAAGAGTAAACCAATGTCAGGATCGGGCACCGTCCAGATATCAAAGTAGTCCCGTGGTGGCAAATCTCTCCCTGATCCACAAGGGCTACGACTGCCTGTGGTGGCGAAGACCTTGGGAAGATTTTGACCAGGTTGCCCTCATGACTCCAGGGAATGGCTAAACCAGCAAACCTCCGGTGAATAGAAATTATGCTGGAGCCCGCACAACCAATGAAGACGGGCCATCCAAGTTCCCAAGTAAGTGATAAACACAAGTCTTCAAGGAGAAATTACACCAATCATTCTCCCCACTAGAACCTCCGTGGTCACATCTCAACGTATTCCTTAACCTACCTAGTGTTACATTCATTTTCAAATAGCCTCCTTCTCGATAGAGCAAAGCTTTGTTGGTTGCTGGAGCAGTATCTCCTTTGTCAACGGTGTACTCTCCATTAACAGCAATTGCTGGTAATGCTAATGTAAAAGTATCCATAGGTTTTCCAGCCGACGAAACACAGAACTCAACATGATGGTTCTCAATGCTAGCAGTCCATTTAGCAGCGTCTCCTTCAATTGAAAAATAGTGTACTGCGTAAAATTAGACATGCCAATGGATATGTTTAAGGAAGCATCACTAACCGGTAACTCCACTACTATAAGCTCTATTAAGCTTGTACCGTGCTAGAAGACTAGGCAAAAGCAGTGCTCGAAGTTCAACATTTGATGTCTCGAAATCGAATTTTATTTTAGCAATAGTTGGACGGGGATGCGCAACCATTTTAGAGCTTCCAGTCGACTGATATTTGGGTGTCGCCACTTGATCCCAACCTACGATGGGCAGCTCCTGAACACAACAGTTTTTAAAATTTAAACGTTTCGCTTATAGTGATAGAACATGTAAGACTATACCGGCAATGATGCATCTGAAATTTGTGGAATGTTAAGTGGTGCGATTGGCTGTGCACTAAGTCGATTGAACTGCTGTTCTAGCTGGAATAAGAGCATTTTCAACAGTGTTTCTCCTCAGTTTGTTGTTTTAGTTTTCACATAAAACACATTTGCACGTAAGAAAAAACACTTTATAATCATCGTACTTGCGGACCATGTCTCATTACAACGTCGTGAAGTGAATGTGCAGCCATGGGTAGTTCACCTTCAATAGCCCCAAGCGAAATACGAAGTGCTATCAAAGGCTCAATGGTACTTGTGATACCCGACTGCCTCAAAAATAAACTAAAGTATAACAACTAGCCTTGAATAGCAGTACGAAAAAAGGCTTAGTATTTGTAACTAAAATAAAACATATACCGATCATAAGTCAATAAAAGTACTTACTTACGCTGTGGTTAGATAATGATCAGCTTTGAAAAGTACAAAAACACTTTTAACTAACTGAAGCAGTGGGGAAAAGTCATGTCCACTAAGGATGTGGCACGTATTTGTACCACTTTAAAAAATTTTATGGAAAAGAAAAAGAAAGCAAAAAAAGAAAAGAGGGAAAAAAGGAAAAGTGAAAAATTTTCTTCCACCATACCCACCTAGTTAGCTTGGCATTGCTTTCGTGAAGTGTACAATTGAGGATATGCATGTTCTGCTTAGAATTATCCATAAGTGTGAGACATGCTTTTCTAAAGGGAAAGCGATTCTTAATGAAGTCGAATGCATCGCCAGTTCACGTCCGAACTTGAAAAACAATACAGATAGACGATAAAAGATCTTGAAGAAAGAAGATCAACTGTTGGTCGAAGCTGTGGCAAAAGCACTTGCCAAGCTCACCAGAACTTTGCCAATTACGAAACTGAGATGACTGCACAACGATGCCCGAACGGAACAGAAAATCATTCTCGATTACTACTCGAATTTCTTCAATAACGGTGACTGATATGTCGAACCACCAGTCCTTCCCTTCGAAACCCGACATGCTACTTCGTCGGTGAATAGAAGAATACCCGCTTCGGACAAGATAAGACCTGAGCATCAGAAAAACCTTTCGCCAATCATCATCAACACACTGGCTCCGATTTCCACATGTTACCTGTCATAATGCAAGATTCCCAATCAGTGCGGGACAAGCAATACCATGCTATTGTTGAAGAAGAGTGACCTCCATGACATCGGCAACTACCGCCTAATCAGCTTGCTCTCTATCGTTTATAAACTCGTCACTCGAGTGTCCAATCCTCCCACTAACAATCTTGTGTGTGCTCCTCAAAAAAACAGCCAAACAGAACGAAACAAAACCACCATTCTAACTATGATGCCGAGATATGACAACAAAAGACCCTGAGCCCGATTCGAACCAGTGATTACCCTTTCCGGGTGCTCATTTGTCACCCACTGTACCACTTAGGCCCTTGCTTTGCCTTTCTCATTCCATAACGATATTTACCACTTTAAAAAATTTTATGGAAAAGAAAAAGAAAGCAAAAAAAGAAAAGAGGGAAAAAAGGAAAAGTGAAAAATTTTCTTCCACCATACCCACCTAGTTAGCTTGGCATTGCTTTCGTGAAGTGTACAATTGAGGATATGCATGTTCTGCTTAGAATTATCCATAAGTGTGAGACATGCTTTTCTAAAGGGAAAGAAAATATAAAGGAAATAAATAGTATGGCCTTACACCCATCTCAAAAAGCAGGTACTTAAATGGAACATACACGACGGAAGAATGTGAACTAGTGTCGACTTTGTTTTCATAGCACATGGCTCAACATCAAGTTATGACGAAAATAAAAGACATCATAGATTCAACACGATCGGCGACAACAACGATATTTTGCTCTGCGAAACACAGTAACACATCGGTGAGGAAGTTCACCCTATCCAAAGTGAACGGCCCCAAATATCTGAAGAAACTGCCGCCAGCTACCCTACGCCTCAGTTATTCCATTGGCTGGAATTTAAGGAATCCTGCAAATTGTGAACGATGCTTCTATTCGCACTTCATTGTAAACTGTTGCCGATTTACCCACCTGTCTGTAACGTGCCACCTCCTTAAATGAACCGTCGTCAGTCGACTTACTGAACATCATTCAAAGGAAGATCACGGATCTTAAAAATGGCTCAACCGACGCGCAGGTTTATTCAAACTAGTTCATATTTAGCTCTTACTTGCCATCTAGTGCTCGCCTCGTAACCTTGAAACTAAATGCCTCTAGGTATCTTACTGACCACTTACAGAAGTGAGAAAAGGAAATCTGAGTTCACAACTATGTCACCAGTCGAAGATGGACGAGACTCCTAAATATCAAAAATCTAGTGGCACGAACATGCCATTTGTCTGACGAACATGTAGACAGAGGTCGTCTACGACTGAATTATTAAGAAGGTAAAGTGTAGAGTCTAGTGGAACCATCGTTCGCGTAACCGTTAATGAAAACCTCCTAAGATGGTAATGTGACGCTTCTAGTTTGACTCAGCTGAGTGGAACACGTTAAGCACGCCTGGTAATCTGAGCTCAGACAGGATTCAGGAGGTCATGTAAGGTTGCTGCTGTATCCAGTGGGATGAAATTCTCGAACATTACTCTATTTCAGCACTATTTAAACTAGTACTAAAGCAAAAATAACCTTTCAAAGAAAGCCTTTAAACTTTATTCAATGTGATAATAAGAGTAGGAACTTACCTAATTTTCATGTCAACTATGTTCGCTGGAGAACGACTCTTATGGACTACTGACTCGGTACCATCGCGAAGAGCATTTAAATTGTGCATAGAATTGTAATGCTGCATTACTTCAGCTAACTGTACCATCAGCGAAACGTAGAGGTCAGTGAGAATAGACTCGAGCCGAACCGAATCAATCTCAACTTCGCCGTGCACTGTTGTGAGCACCTTAAATTGTATAACTATAAGATAACCGATGGTAACAAAAAAAATCATGACTCGTTAATGAATATAGTAAGGTCCTTATTACATCGCTAGAAAATCCTACTTAAAGTCACACATCTACTATTTCAACTTGCTTTAACTGACCAAATATCAATGTACTTACATCTCCTCTCTTTTTTCCAGAACTACGACTTCGGTTTTTTTCGAAATCTCGCATCATGTCCAGAACTCGGTTGTCCCACGAAGCAGATGTACGCGACTGTACAGTGGCGTTTGATTGTATAGATCCGGGTGAAGGAACAGGCTGCTTAAGTATTTAAAAGGCATTTGATATTGAAGTAATCAGGAAACAAGTAAATAGTTAAGCAATTAGTAAGTAAAGTAGTAATTAGTTCGAGCGTACTCGTGAAAAAGGAACACTCTGACGTCTTTTGAACTCATGGGACGAATCGAGACATGTCTTTACCACTAGGGAAATTTCCTTGATAAGACACACAGAGCATAGAGCCACAACAAATCGTACATTTTCAACACGGCCTTTATATATGAGGTCTGCCTAAAATTTTTCACATAAATTAGTACTTTCATAGCTGGGCTGGTGCCTTAAACTCATGGAACCTAGTTTCTTCTACTTTTTAAATTCAGCTTTTGCATTGAACTACACATTCTCGATTGTTACCAAAACCGAGTTACCTTTTATGGCCTCATTGAAATACTCTAAATGCCCGCTTAGAGATGACGACCGTCTACCGTTGAACGAAAAAGGAATGTTGATAGAAAGCCTTCCTAATCGTTCATATAAAGAACTGATCTTGTATGAACTGAGTAATAACAGAAAGTAAAACAAACAAACAACTTGACACACTGTCATCCATATTCAACGGCCCAGCACCTCTCCCATCACCTCGGTAGATAAAATAAAACAAAAACATTCTCTATTAGTTTCCTCATCGCTTACCATTCCACGAACAGGCAGGAGACCTTTATCGTCCATTTCGATATTCCACGATAATTTACCATCCACTGTCACTTTATTCACATGAACCATTTGGTGCACATGTGGAGTGATGAACTTCTGTGATATATCAGCAGCCGAACAAACAACCCTTAATGGCGATTAACTTCATTTTCGTATTAATTAAAAAAGGACGTTAATAAACTACCGTTGCTCCACCATGTTTATAACCACATTACTAACTACGACGGCATAACTTAAGGACAGTTGATCCAGCGGTAACCCGTCAAGGTTTGTCCAGTCCAGACGTCTACTCTGTGTAAAAAGAAATGTGTGAGTTCTACTTTTAGCTATTATTTCACAATAGAATATCACGGCTTGGCAAATTACCATATAAAAGCTATAGAAAAAGGCTTGTGGAATGATATCCATTGGATTTAAGTAATCCTTGCTTAGTAGATCAGCTGATTTCCGTTCCTTACGCTCACGGTGAACCGACAACAGCCAGTGATAGAGGTCAACTGAAATGGGTTATATACGCACGAAAGCATTCATAACAACAAGTATAACAAAGAACTCGTTGGAAGATAAAGAAATACTGAACCTTTTTGGTCATAAGCTGACGGTGCTCGCTGATCTACAGAAGAGCCATCTAATGCAAGATTCTGGAAGTACTAGGATCGGCACAGTGAAAAATGGATCGAAGAAAAAAGGCAAACGGAAGAACGGATGTGGACAAAAAAATTGTCTACAAATAATGAACTGAACTTACGAATTTTTATACCACCGTACTTTCTTAAAGTATAAACCAACTTTTCCAAACAATATTGTAAAAAAATCTTACTCGGCTTCCCGTACTGGCGCTGGGACGGTGTTTTACTTCGTGATGTTTTCCTAAGTTTGTCAACGGTATCCGAACATCTCGTTGTATAGTACTTGGATCGATGCGGTATTTGCGTGCTTCAGCGTTTGAAACAAGCTTAACAATATCGCATCGTGTTCAGCTTAGTATTATAACGAAACATAAAGTGAGATAACAGTTCTAGAAGAGACTTATTAAAACTTCAACATAAACGTGAAATCAATCGTTCTTACTAGTCCTACCTTTACTTGTTGGCAAATATCAGTGTGCCAATGACTGAGTAGTGCCATAAGGGCAGTCTTCCTCTTCGTTTTATCGAAAAACTGAGGATTTATCGCTGAAGTTATAGATGGAACTGCTGTCAATTTTTCATTCGACGACGGTAGAGCACACCACCTGGAAAAACAAATTAACGTCATGAGACAAAATCACTCCAGTGGCTATCCCATAACCGGCTTTATCCAACTTGTCCTCATTCATTTTAGGCTGTGAAGGAACCCTATAACAATAAACATATGCCTACAATTCTAAAACACACCTGTTAAAACAATCGTCTTGATCACAGATGGTCGCCTGCTTTGTAGTTTTACCTGCGGCAGAAACACTTTTTGCATGGAGGAGTTTTTGTTTGCACCTAATCTAAGTTCCCAATTCGTATCTACTAGCGATGACTAGTTTCATACTATGATATTTATTTACCTTCTACAGTACAGTTCCTCACAAATCACTTCTTGGGTGAATGTTTAACATAGTCTATGAACAAGCGTGTATGGTTTAATTACTAGCACCACTTTCAGCGAAATCGTTTCTGAAAGAGGCCCTCATGAACGCTCAAAATTTGAAGCTAATAATTTCCTTTTCATTTCTCGATCGAACCTTAAGTACCTCAATTACTCAACAACTCAAAACATTTTTCCATTTGCTCTTGTGTAGATCAATTCATAGCCATTAGCTTACCACTATTAAGTCATCGATTATATATATATACAATACAGATAGACGATAAAAGATCTTGAAGAAAGAAGATCAACTGTTGGTCGAAGCTGTGGCAAAAGCACTTGCCAAGCTCACCAGAACTTTGCCAATTACGAAACTGAGATGACTGCACAACGATGCCCGAACGGAACAGAAAATCATTCTCGATTACTACTCGAATTTCTTCAATAACGGTGACTGATATGTCGAACCACCAGTCCTTCCCTTCGAAACCCGACATGCTACTTCGTCGGTGAATAGAAGAATACCCGCTTCGGACAAGATAAGACCTGAGCATCAGAAAAACCTTTCGCCAATCATCATCAACACACTGGCTCCGATTTCCACATGTTACCTGTCATAATGCAAGATTCCCAATCAGTGCGGGACAAGCAATACCATGCTATTGTTGAAGAAGAGTGACCTCCATGACATCGGCAACTACCGCCTAATCAGCTTGCTCTCTATCGTTTATAAACTCGTCACTCGAGTGTCCAATCCTCCCACTAACAATCTTGTGTGTGCTCCTCAAAAAAACAGCCAAACAGAACGAAACAAAACCACCATTCTAACTATGATGCCGAGATATGACAACAAAAGACCCTGAGCCCGATTCGAACCAGTGATTACCCTTTCCGGGTGCTCATTTGTCACCCACTGTACCACTTAGGCCCTTGCTTTGCCTTTCTCATTCCATAACGATATTATAATGGATGTCAAAACTGGGGTTAGACCAGGAGATAGGAGATAGCACCTCGTCAAAATTATTTGCAGTCACTCTCGAGAACGTCATCCGAACATAGGAATAGCGCAACACGTGAGTGAAAGTCGATGGTCGGCAATTACACAGTTTTCGTTTTGCTGAATAAAGAGGAATGAATGCTTGCTCATTTCAATAACGTTTGCGGATACATTGGCCTTCGACAAAATCTCACAAGAGCGATGTTTGTGAGGAAAGGATTGGTTTCGTGGTCGAAAAGCCTGTATCGTCTCACAAAAATTGTTCACCACCACTCTCATTAGCACCAAAACGAAAATCTTGATAAGATGACATGGAAGCTCAATCCAGCAGATGACACCCAAAGTACTACCAAAACATCGCTGTTATAAGGACCAACAGTCCTTAGAATGAATGAATGCTGATCGACCCTGATGATGCACATGGAAATACTGGCTTTTACGACTAAAGTTAAAGAATGTATTTGCAAAAAAAGGATATTTACCGAAAATACATATCGGAATTTCATCGGTGGTGCAATTATCTGAGAACTGAGAAGTATGCCAAAATGTAAAGAATCAGACTGGACATGTCATTCATTTTAACAGCAGCCATTTGTGACTATATAATACTGGATGTCAAACCACACACCATGAACAGCACGACCATAATTCTTGGCGAAGAAACTGCTGTGGAAATATAGTACTCCTCTGGTTCCTTGCGCAAGTACCACCTATCGGGTAACTGTAACATAGATGAACAAAGCAGAGGTGAGGTAGCTGAAGGTATACTTGCTTGCCGAAGTGGTATTCCAAAACATCAAAGATATCGAAGTTAATCCACCCAAGCCTACCAAGCCTTCCATCACTCCGCGGTCAGAAAATTCGTACCAATTAGTTTGAGAGGATAGCAGCACTGGCTCGACACATCGCTAGGCCACCACGAGTCATTGCAATGGCCAGATATGCATTCAGTCACCTCCAACGATACTTAATGAAGTCGAAGGCATGGCGCATCCCTCAGGGATTAATCAACGCCGAGAACTTCATCCTTTTTATCCTTCATCGAAGTTAAAAAGCTGGCATTTGAAAGTGAGGAAAAAACCAAACACACTCCTAGGCTAAATTGAGTACTATGATTTGGTGCGAAATTAATGGTCGTTTTCAACCTTAAACCAGCACCCCTCAACATATATCGAAGTTTACTGAATTAAATGAAAGCCATTGGAATATAAAGATCTCTACCACTAAAATATTCTGTAATTTAGGAAACGTATTCTTTTCTCATCTTTTGTCAAAACTCGTATTTTGGACGGGAAATCAAAGGAATAAACTGGTCTTAAGCGTACATTAGGACACGATTTAGTTCTCCAAATCATCGTTTACCTTTTGTTCGGTGTTTTCAAAACATGGCTTCGTTTCCAGTTCCTAGGGAATACAATTTTTAAACACTTTAAATTAAAAGGACAATTTATAAAAATTTGTACGTGTATGTGATGAGAGTCATATGAAGTGAAACAAGAGCCATTCTGGGCGCTTGATATAAGTGATTAAGGCAATAAAGAAGGTTTTTTTCAATTTATATCTGAGTTTTTCAACTCTTTAAGTATTGCATTGATTAGGGAATTACGTCAACTGGTTTGAAAAACAGATTCCAATGTTAACCACTGAAAATATGTGTCGAGATATTGTAGATGAACAGGAATAATCACCATAGCTTAATAGCAGCAAAGTATTAATTTCCGGTTAAATTTAAACTACATTAATTTAAAAGACCAGAAAGAGAACTGAATGGGCACGAAGTAGCCATATAGCTTACCTAAGCAGAGTATGCAGAAGCAGACAAGATGGACAACCCGCTTGATGAGCATCCAGCTCTTTTACTTTTAACATCACATTACGACCACTTCCCATGTTAAATATACGATCATCGGTACAATCTAGCGCCAATTTGAGCACTTGAGCGAATCTGATATCCACTATGGCATCCCAATCAACAGAAAACTGAAACAACAGATAATAAACCAATTCTCAGACTCTCATATACTATGGATAGTTGAAAACAGGAATTACTTCTTCAATTGTATTACTGAGTTTCTCCGACACATGCGACCAAGTTGTTAAACACGGTGAAAGTACGTTATACAGAGGAAATTCATTCCTTCCCGTCATTTCCAAGGGACGGGGCATCACTACAGTTGTATTAACCGCACCAATCTCCATCTAGATTAAACGTGCTAGTTACATCATAAACATAGGCTACTCTTCACAAACACAAGTGCAACAATAAAATATCGCTTTAAGCGACAAATGGATTATATGTCAAAGTTTAAAAGAATAATACTCTTCTAAACGTAGAACTTTCCATCACTTGGGCACTTCGATGGTTCATCTTTACAGGTTGCGCAAACGCCATCATAATTTCCATTGTTTCGGATTTTTTCTGGAATAGCAACTGTGGATCCCTGGATTCCCGAAATCAGCCAAGCGAAAGTCTGCCCCAGGTCATCACCACCACAGGCAATCGCCGCCCCCGGAGATTAGAGGGAGATTTGCGATACGACTCAGACTCGTAGTTCAGGTTTTCAGGGGTAGATCAGAGGGTTTACGACTTTGTTATGGAGACTTCCGAAAGCTAAAAATTTCAAATCTATTAGATTATTTGAAAATTAATTAAGGGTTTACAGTTGCATCTTTCTTTCATATGTGTCAGCAGAGTAATTCTTCCACAAGCTACTTTATTGCACATTAACTCAAAGCTTATTTTATGCACGCTCGCTCTGCATAGATAGATTGCGTGCTCTTGGACCAGATTACCACTACCTCAAACACTTCGACAAATCCATTTGTCAGACGTGCTTCCGAAAACACTATGCAGTTCCCAGGTTCGACTTTCTATTAACCTCGGCATTGGGATATGAATGCGTAGTTTTCTTGTTCAGTAATCGCGAGGTTGTTACACAGCATACATTTACTTCCATAGAAAAACACACAATACAATACAACAAAACAGTAGCTGACGTTTCGGCAGTATCGCCTTCTTCAGAGCCTGGAAGGGTATGCTGATATACAATTTATTAGGCCAAACACTTCAATGACACTTACAGTAAGACGAAAAACTTCATGGCAATTATACTGTTGATCATGTAATTGCCATGAAGTTTTCCATCTTACTGTTTCCAGTAGGAAACCCAGCTAAGGATAAACCAATACCGGGATCCACCACCGACACTCCTGTATCAAATGAGTCAAATGGTGGCAAACCCCTCTCTTATCCACAAAGGCGGCGACTGACTGTGGTGATGACGACATGTAGCGGACTCTGACTAGGCTGACTTCAGGACTTAAAGGAACCGCAATAGCTAAACCAGCAAAGTTTCGAAAAATTGGAAACTACACTGCGGCCGGCATGAACAGTTAAGACGGGCCATCCAATTATCCAAGTACGTAATAATTTCTGTTTCGCTTAATAAAGTTTGTTTTGACCACACATATTCCAATTTAAAGACAAAGATTGAAAGTCCTGCATTAATCCCCGATAATAGAACAGAAGCAAAACGACCTTAGCGGTGTGTTCGACAACTTTCACAACGGGACGGGTTCTCATTTCGTCTAAAGAACCAGCAGCGTGAACACTTCTGAAAAGAAAAAGGTGATTGGGACTGTAAACTCAAACGTAATAAGGCTAAGATTCGAATTAGGCCAAAAAATCCCACAGTATCTTCGATGTAACTACTCGTCGTTCAAGCGTTATTTCAAAGTCGGGTATCTGGAAATCGACTACAACCCTAGGCTCCATATCCACCATACGTGACGCCAATGTTGACTTCTCCCACGCAACCTGCTTAACATGTGATATCACAAATAAACAACATAAGAACTTCCCAAAAGACTCACCGAAGCATCAAAGCTGACCCGATTCACAGCAAAATCTGTTAATAATCGCGGAGTAAAGTGAAGCAGTTGTGCGGATAACACGGATGAATGCAGATTGAACGTTGTTCCTTCCTGATGAACAATTGATTTACGACCAATGTCCAAGGTTTACCGATAGAGTAATATATTAACACACGACATTTCCTTATAGGGGTTATTAAAGATTCTTTCATTCTTCGTGTATGCTCCATTGTATAATATAAGGGACTTAAATCTACGTTTTTTTCCAAATCGATTATTTTCTTTGAAATCTGGAGGCCCTATCAACATGGTTGGATGTCTTACTCTCCAAGAACGTACCCCGGCTTGCAGCATTGTCAAGTTTGAAGATCCGTTTTTAGATTCGAAGATGGTGGAGGATCATGAAAGGAATATGTGAGCTAACGCAAACAAGATCAAGAATTTCCATGCAAAACTAGTGGATACAGGATCTGTAACTGATATACGAAGAAGCGGCCGCCGTTGCAATTCCAATAACGCAAGAGTCCGGCGTTTTCATCAGCAGCTAAGAGTAAACCAATCCCAAGATCGTTCAGCTTCCTCGTACTAAACTAGTCGCATGGTGGCAAATCTACCATTGATCCACAAAGGTGGCGACTGCCTGTGGTGGTGACGACCAGGGACAGACTTTGACCTGGCTGACCTCGGGACTCCAAGGAATAACAATAGCTAAAAAACAGTAAATCTCCGAAAAAATGGAGATTTCGCTGGAAACCGTACAATCAGAGAACGCTAAGAGTTCCTGATGGGATAAACTGATGCGATTCACAGGCGGTATAAGAAGCAGCTGACCAGTGATAGTGCCATATCGAATTATAAAACTCTTTGTTATATGCTTTCGTCTCAAACCCATTTTTTGTAAGGATAAATTGAAGGAATACTTGCTTACTTACCTGATATTTCAATGGCCCGTCCTCACTAGTTGTGCGGGCCCCAGCATAATCACTATTTGTCCGAGATTTCCTGGTTAAGTCATTGTGGTTCCCTGGAATCCCAAGGAGACCCTGGCCAAAGTCTGTCCCAGGTATTCAAGCCCACAGGCAGTCACAGCTTTTGTGTATCAAATGTAGTCCCGTTGATCGTCGAGAGACTCGAGCGGGCGCCATTAAATCATCCATTTTTCCCTGTCGCATGCAAGAGCAGCTGTGAGTTTTGCTCGCTTTAGGGACTCATTGAGCATCATATCCTTCTTCCAGGCTCGTGGTGAAGAACTCTGACCATCGGGTCTTCCCGCAGTACGTTTTACACCCCGAAAAATCCAGTCACTAACAGCTCTTCTCCATCGGTTACCATTCATACGCACAACGTGTCCGGCCCACCTTATCTTCGACTGTTTGACGTATAGAACAGCATGTTTGATTTTTGATCGTTGACGCAGGTATGACCTTCGGATCCCATTCCTTACTTGTGTGAAAAGGGATACTCCTAGCATCGTCTTTTCGACAGCGCGTTCGATAACACTGAGTGATCTTTCATCCTGCTTGCGTAGCGACCAGGTTTCTGACGCATACGCTAGGGCAGGAAGAACCGTTGAATCGAAAAGGTGGGCACGGAGAATTAGTCGAATACCAATCTTTCCACACGCTTTATCAAAGTCCGCAAGCATACATTCCGCTTGGCTAATGATAGGTGTTATAAGAACGATATCATCAGCAAAGCGAAGGTGATGTATCTGCCGACCATCGATCTTCATTATCATATTATCCCATTCCAATGTTCGCATGACGTTCTGGAGAGTGGCGGTAAATAATTTTGGCGAGATTGTATCGCCTTTCCTAACTCCTCTTTTGACGTCAACGTTAATATCGTTGTAGAATGGAGAAATTTTGGTTGTGAAATTGTTGTACAGCTCACGAAGAATCTTTATATACTGAGTAGGGACTCCTTAACTACCAAGGGCTTGCATGACTGCTTCTATCTCACCTGAGTCAAAGGCTTTCTCTAAGTCGATGAAAGTGAGACAGAGCGGTCTTTTGTACTCTCGCGATACTTCAATGAGCCTTGTTAACGTGTGGATGTGGTCCATCGTACTAAATCCTTTTCGAAACCCTGCTTTCTCGCACGGCTCTCCTTCGTACAGTGTTCTGTTAATCCTGTTTGGGATGACTCGAGTGAAAAGTTTGTAGACGACAGACAGCAAGCAGATTGGGCGATAGTTGCCTATATCGTGTAGGTCACCCTTCTTGAACAACAACACGGTCTTGCTGGTCTTCCACTGAGTAGGGACCTTGCATTCAGACAAGTAACGTTTGAAGAGCCGAGCCAGTGTGTTTACGAAGACTGGCGGAAGGTTCTTCAGATGTTCTGATCTTATCCTGTCCGGACCTAGTGCTGTTCGATTTTTCATCGACGAAATGGCATGTCGGATTTCGGTAGGGAGAACCGGTGGTACAACATATCCATCCTCTTTTATTTCATATGATGGGACGTGGACGTGGCTATCGAAGAGATCTGAGTAGTAATCGTGATTGATTTTCTCCATTGCCTTTTTGGACGCTGTTATTGATCCGTCTGGGTGTCGGAGTGTAATCACCTTGGTCTTGTAATTGGCGAAGCTTCGGCGGGCTTTGCGAATGCTTCCAGCCTCTGCAGCTTCGACCATTGCTGCTGCTCTTCTCTCTCTAAGATCTTCTTTTATCGCCTCTCTGCATTGTTTCGCAAGCTCGGACGTTAGTTCGCGGTTGCCTGCAGCTAGTGCGATTCCACTCTGGCATATTAGCTCGAGAGTTTCTGGAGACAGACGTCTTTTGGTGACCTTCGAACTCTCAGCTTTCATGGCGCTAACGTGAAGATGTTGAATGAGCCGATCGTATTCCTCATCGATGTTGTCGACAACGGCATCTTCCCAACAGCCGACTAATGAGTTGAATAAGTCCCAGTTTGTGGTGGTTATGGGACTTCGGTTTTGAATTCAGCGGCTTTCTCTCCTTTCCGCGAGAAATAAAATCTTGCACGAAGGAGATGGTGGTCTGATCCCGTGTAGAATTTTGGGACAACAGCGACATCGGTTAGGCAAAACTTTCTATTCATAAATGCCAAAAATCCGGCAATGAATAGCAAGGAGGAATGCCAAGAGTTTACACGCGACCTGGCCCCATATCTATATATCAATTTCTGATGTGGGGTGGCGCAGTCATCAACCATATGCGACTATAATCAGCTGTTCTAACCTTCCTCATTGGAAGTCATGTAAAAAAGCGGTGACTTTTTCGAGAAGCTGTTGATCATGCAATTGCCATGAAGTTTTTCGTTTTACTGTAAGAGTTATTGAAGTGTTTGGCCTAATAAATTGTATATCAGTATACCCTTCCAGGCTCTGAAAAAGGCGATACTGCCGAAACGTCAGCTACTGTTGTGTTGTATTGTATTGTGTGTCTTTCTATGGAAGTAAATGTATGCTGTATAACAACCTCGCGATTGCTGAACAAGAACACTACGCATTCATATTCCAATGCCGAGGTTAATAGAAAGTCGAACCTGGGAACTTTCTATTCACTACGATGTAGTCTATTTCGTTATGGTACTCTCCATTGAGAGATTTTTGATACCCACGTATAGCTTGCTGGGCTCTAAACGTGGGGGGTGGTTATACTCACGGGTAGCTTGCCAGGCTCTCCCAGAGTGGACATGGAGCTTATTTGTTGGAGGCGACTCCTAATCGCCTCCCATATTCTTCTTTTTCACTTGATTGCAGGCTTTTGGCCGAATTGACTCGTAGAATACAATCCGCATAAAGCGAGAACGCACCCACACACGCATGCATGAATACACCAAGCAAATACAGAAAGTATGTGCCAAATCGGTGCAACAGAAACAGGGAGTCCATTTCCTGAATCCACCTGCATCTCAGGGAAGTAAAGGTCGCTTTTGGTCCGCGATCAACCACCTGGGGATGCGCCACGTAGCCTCGCGACTAACCGGCTCGAGATCCCTCATCTGATCGAGATCCGTGGAGCCGTTGTGTATTAGAGAAAAATTTACCATCATGCGACTTTGATAGCAGAACGATGAAGGATCGTAGTATTGGTTTACTCCTTAGATAGGCTTCCTGATAGGAACGCCGGACTCCTCAGCTTCAGAGATCGTGCCGGGAAAACGAATCCCCCTGTTGTACATCGCAGACCGACACACAGGAACACCTCCTAGCCACAGGTTTTGTAAGGATTAAAGGTAAGAAATGAGTTATAACAATACCAAAGTATTTTGAATCACTTTATGTAAATGACAGTGGGTCTGTACGAGAGAGTTCTACACTATAGAAAAAAAACATATCTCAGTCTAACTGTAATCAGCTGATAGGTATAATCAGCTGGTAATAGATGTTACTTCAATATTACGGTTAAACGTAAAACTCACAAAATCCGCCAGACTTTTTGATGATATCAATGATTTCTGAAGCAGCACAATAGCCATATTTGAAGCGGTCTTTACTTCTCGAGAAGCATCGCTATGAAGCAGAGTACACTCAAACATAGAAACGTGGACGCGCGGAAGATTAACAGATACGTTTAATGAAGGCACCGATTTAACTAAAACGGAACTTCACTTTTCATATAAGACCAAGAACAACTATAGTTCTACAATCATTAGGAAAAAAAATAAAACCAAAAACACCCTCCTCTCAGAAAGAACTTACTGGTTACGAAAAGTGATTCTGTCAGAGGTTGTCTATGCTGTTTACTAACACACTCCCGATAACACATTTGAACTAGCATTGACGGATGAATTAAGGACATAGATCGGGAAACATCCAGTATCAAACGATCCAACAATTCAATAGCGAGAGGGGTGAAGAAAATCTTAAAAATCATTTACATACATAAATCATCTACACCATACTTCCACGGTGTTATTCAACCTTCTTTATCAAACTAAAGAAGAGAAGCACTATCGGAAAAGAAACTGATCCAAAGACTTTACCTCTACCGTACTCGCTACACTTCCATTCACAACTAGCACGCTATTCAGTGATTTCAACGGGACGTCCAGGTTTGGATTCTCACTAATCATTTCACATGAGGCTATCTCATCCGATGCCATTACATGTGTTTTTGGAGATCCTCCTTTCTTTTGTAGATATGTCAAATGCACATCTGCTATACCCTCCTGAGCCTGAAATGTTTCCTTTCCGTCATTTAACCTCACTTACCACTGTTAACTGTTTTAGAGCACTATAGAAACTCTAGAACTTAGAAGAAACTTAGAAAACCTACGTTTATAGAAACAAAGCCTATAACGAGTATATCTATCAAAAACTGAGTGTCTGGTGTCTAGTATACCTGGAAAAACTTGAAAACTCGAGATTGCACCCATCGTCCAATCTCTCCCGGTGAACCAAATTGCGGAGTTTCGAGATCTTAGATAGCAAACAATGAAAACTGAGCAACCAACTGTCATCAAAAGTGATGTTCTCACTTGACTTTGCGATATAAAACTGATTCAGATACGAGCTGTAGACATCAATCAGTGGACGCACAGACAGTAGACACTTGCCGAGCTATACAGAAAAAGATGATGCCGAAAATTGCTGATAGGATAGATCTCCTAAGGTCAAAGAAATAGCTATCAGAACAAGGTTATAAACACACCATTGTAGTCTTTGACATTGCTGAATGGAACGACGCGGTCTCCACTGACGGTACGTCACTCGTTGTACTTGTCGAGTGCGACTGGACACTTGCTTTACGTGTAGGTGTGTAGTATTGTCGGAATTCCTCACGAAAAAGCCTGAAATCAACTACTATTGGCATATACGCTTCCCGATAAACTAGCCACCTCATTTGTTGATCAGAAAAGCGATAGTTTGTCTACTTGAACAAACTTCATCTGTGGATGCAGTATGTCCTGGAAGACACCTGGCTGTTCATTTGCACATGAACTGATTGATAGCACACATAATTTCTTGTCGGGATGAGACAAGAAGAAGTGCCCACTAAAATCGCATCTTCAATACGAGAGAAACCGAAATCTCTATATGACTAAGTGCTACAGAAAATTAAATCCTACAGAGAGTCATCCATGGTCATAAAAGCTGTGTCACCATAGCATGCACAACCCCAAACTGTAGTGGGATTCCATAGAAATTTCAGACGTTTAGTTTCACTGTCGTGTTTTTTAAGGAATTTCAGACGAAGGGTATCAAGATGACTTGAATCTGGTGGTAATGGAAGCTGAAAGAGAAATGTTTAGAAACTGCTTAGAATTTCATGACATTTCGAAACTTTTTTTTTTCTTGATGTTAAATAGATGTCGGGACAAAGTGCACAAATCATAGCACAACACTCTTAATACGTCAACTGAGGGATTAAGTCCTTCCTTTACTTTCTAAAGATATATTTTATGTCATCTTTGTTATCTCAAATGAAACATAGCAGGGAGTCCTACACTTCTAATAAGGTTTAAGGAATTATACACAAGAGGCCGTTGGCTTGATCCCATGCCCTGAGCTCACCAAACCTTCCATCCCTCTTGGATCGGCAAATTAATACGAAATTGGCGATTTATGCACCTTCGTGGACCGGCGTAGCGCAGTGCTTAGATGCGTCTTCCGACACACATGTCGTTATTGGCCCGATCCAGCGCCCTATACTCAACAAGCCTTTCATTCCTTCGGGGTGAGCAAATTAATACGTCTTGCCTGGGAGGATAACTACACTGACTTGATAGATCGGTGTTTCACCGAAAGTACACCGCTACGCAGCTAAATAACAGCGAAAATCAGGAAACAATCGCTTTCATTGACATATGACTTGCGATCACACCGTGTTAAGGCTATTGAACACCGTCATAAGTCCTTTCACTTTACTTGACAGACGATGGGCATACAAAAAGTAGATTCGGTATCGCTATCTGTTGAAGGCAAAAAACTCACAATGTGTAGCAAAAATAAACTATAAGTTTCATAGTGGTACTACTTCATTTGGCTATCCTAGTAGCCATAATACTGGACCTTTGAAGTCGACCTCAAAATTGGTTGTCAAAAACAGCACTCACCTCAATATCCAGTGATACTCCGACTATACTTGTGCGAGCACACTCGATCCATATATTACTTTCAAGGACGTGGAATACTGCAACGACATAAAAAAAAACCCAACATGACCATAGTTAAATATTCTCTTTCAAAAAAATCTCTACGAAAGCTGTAAAGCCATTGAGAAGTCAGCTTTCTCTATAATAAATGGAATAAATCATGTAGTAGTAAGCAACAACAATACGTTGTCGGAATGTGACGTTCGGTACCCTGACGCAGATATGTTCCACGAATCTTTTCTCGTGTACATTGCAAAGAGTGAACCTTATAGGCTCAACCATTGCCTGGAAATTCACTATACTTCGTGCAATCGTCTTCTAGCAATGATACTATAGAGTAAGGCTTCACAGAAACTCACAGTTACCGCTGCACATTCGTCAGCCAGAGATAAGTGTATCCCATCAACGGAAACACGCATTTGACGATACTTTAGTCTGAAGCGATTTCCCCCATCATATCTAATATTTTACAACGTTGTGTTTAGCCTTAGCTCTGTTAAAAAATCAGACAAATCTTCAATGCTTCAAATTAGGAAGTGAACAAACCCACCGCTCTTCTGACTCGCATGGACGACCAGGCTGAGATCCAACAGAACACGTTTTGTTTTTCTGCCCATGTTGGCAGAATTTGAATTTTTCTGGGACCTTTTTTGCTTCATCTTTAGCGATTAGCAACAGCAATAAAGTGTCGAGAAAATTAATCAATGTGATTATCTAAACGGAGAACGTCTTTTAATGATGAAACAACGAGCGTATTTTTGCGACGATAGAAGAGACTAAGAGCTCATTTCATCTGCAGAATTGGACGCAGAACAGGAACAAAATGACGCTACCAGGGTACGTTGAAAATAGTGGACTGGTGCGGAAGGACGTAGCGCATTACGCTGATCAGTGACAGTGAGGTGCTTCATGATGTCAAATCAGTTAAAAATAATATAGTCAATAATGAGGAGCCTACACCAAGAATAAGCTTCGTCTTTGACAAATAACTTAACCAAGATGCTACGGACCGTGTGACCAAAAGCTCCGTTGATCTGCTCACGCATTGTATCACAACAGTTCAGTGAGGCAAGTGACAATCTTGAACTGTGTCAAAACCCTCATGTCGAACGCAATTTAAACAAACATAATGTTAACTTTTAATTTACTGTCTGCTACAATTTTTCACGGCAGAGTATTATGTGAAGTAGAACTACAATGATGCTGAGATATTTACAAAACACCGGACCACAGGTGTCTAAGGATCGAACCTGCTACTACCCTTTCCGCAGGTTAACTCGTTCACTACCGCACCATGAGTGTTTTTCGTTTCTTCTTTCTCTCTGCTAGCTTTTTATGTGGCGGTGAGCGCGCTAGCACTCGCAAAGGCAGTAGTGTGTTCGATGCCCACCGCAGGCACCTGCGGTCCGGAGTTTTGCGAATATTTCAGCACCATTGTGGCTAAATAGATATACTTGTGATTAAGATTTCCGGAATGAATAGTGCCCTCGTATAATGGAAACAAGTGTGGTCCAATCTAAAGCCAGTAAACTTCAAAACTGTAGCGATTCGGATACTCCGAAAATGAAAAAGGTTCTGCTGTTGGGAACGAGAAAAGTACGGATGAGTATACTATAACAATGAATAGGTGTTTAAAAAAAGAATGCTTTATGTAGTTTAAACCGAGGAGAAATACAGAAAAATGTAAAAATTGCGCCAACTTGTAAAGGGCTCCCAAAGCATCCACCAATTTCTCCAACTAAAATCTCCGTAAGCCAACAATATTCCACAACTAACATGTCCCATGGACAATCCACAGGAGAAAACATTGCATGTCCCCTTAATATAAATCATGAAATTGAATGGAACGATTATCAAAATACATACCAGTGAATCGAATGACTGAATGAATGGAAGTGAAGTTCGAAGTACCTGAACTGAAAACCAGAGAGTGCCAAATACCCATCGTTCTGTGCTGCGGAAGCACGCGAAAAATATGCGGCGCAGGGAGTAACACCAACCTAAAACTTCTGGAAAATGAGGAAAGCAAATTTTCAATAACGAGGAAATTCTTGAGGAACACCCTTGTATTGCAAGCAAAGAAGAAACTATGAAGCGTTTTGTAACAGCTGTTGCAACAGCATTAGAAGGGTTACTTAACATACAACAACGGTAGGAACGATGAGGTTATCTGGTTATCTGGTTGGTGGAAACATGCTTACTTGGGATACGAGCTAACAGAAGTAAGTATATAGATAAGGCAAGCGTTAACACGACCCTTCCAAGCTCTATAGAAGGTAGAGTTCCTTGGAACTTCATCACAACCATAAGGTCAACAGAAGATTGTAGAAATAGCTCTTTGATAGTCACTAGCACAGAGATATGAATGAAGAGATCTTAAGAATCGGTCAGGAAAGCGGCATTGTAAAGAGAAAACGCTTGAGAAATTCTTAAATAACCTGAATCAATGTCTCCTTGAATCTTTTCTTTATTTGCAAAGCAATCTCTTCTGTATAGAAGACCGGACAAAACTCTAAAATATCGGAACGTACTGAAAAGAAATAATGGTATAAGGAGTTGAATATGAATGATAAACGGGAAAATTCGGATCAGTTCATAAGACGAAAAGCAATCCAAACCTTGTTCCTCCGAAAAAGACGTGTAGGTGAGACAGTGAGCTCGAATATTGGACACTCTCATGTCTAACGTCAGCTCCATACATCGGTAAGCTTCTACAGGAGCATTCGGAAGAACTCTGTTGTAAACTGATCGCACTGTCGACGGTTCTTCCGGTTGAGTGACGTCAGTCATCTGATAGAAATTTCAATTTGTCGTACACATCAAACCTTGTTGCAGTTTAAATGGCGCAATACTCATATGATTGCCGGCGTTACTGGCACCACTACCTTCGCAATGAATTACTGCATGTTAAACACCTAGTTATTTTTAAAATCGAACTTACCGAGTCATACAACCCAAAGTAGTTGTCTTTAAGTCCAATGATGCACTTGATAAGTGAACCCGTTAATTTCACTTCTGAACCACCAATTTCTAACGTCACATCCATTTTATCAGGGTGAAGCTGCAATAAAATTCCACGAATGCCAACATGCCAAGCTGTAGGGAAAAGTCGATCAACATCAGGTGAAGGTAACATTCTTAACGCAAGCTCACATCCTTAGGATGATCCACCGACTTTGGCAGAAATTCTTGCAACACGTGAGGCGGAAGATCAGAAGCGATTTTCGAAACCATAGGATGATATGAATACTTAATTACAGAATTGATGCTTTCTGTACGCCAAATTTCATGCCATTCGTCCTAAAAGAAATAAATCAGCTGCATGTTACAAAACTGTGTTGACTGAACGTACCTCATTTTTTGAGTGCTTCCCATGTCGTGAAGGGGTGCAGTATGTACCTGTATGTGCACCCCGTGAAAGGGCTGCCAATATTGGTGCCATTGCGCTTCCTACAGGATATCGCACCCGCAATGCGAGAGCATTTTCCAAGCGAATTGTATACGTAGAAGAAACTATTTCAGGAAAGAAATCGTTGAACGACAGTGTAAACGCTAAAACACATTTAATTTCCATTTATTACACAGTATAT
>MQTX01000136.1:531696-613118 GCA_009735665.1 Angiostrongylus cantonensis
AATAAGAAAGAATAAAGCTCTCGGCGTTGATCAATCAATGAGGAATGCACCATGCATTCGAGACTTCAGTAAGCATCGTTGGAGGTGACTGAATGCGTGTCTGGCCTCTACGCAATGGCTCGCGGTGGCCTACCGATGGTCAATGCTGCTATGCTACCAAAGAAATCTGGTGGCAATGTGCTGACCCCGGAGGGACGGAGGACTTGGTGGGCCTGGGGCCCTGGGGTCGATCCTTTGTGTACTGCAGGGCGTCTCCAACCACTGCACTACACGCGCCCCTCATGCCCCTCGCGCCTATGTACAGATAACATGCATGCTGTGTTACAAATAGAATAAGTGAAAAAAAAGAATAGGGCAATTCAATGACCAAAGGTCGGTGTGGTATTTAACATAGAACGGTATAATATCTCTCCAGAAACAAATGTACTATTCAACAAAACCTACAGATATTAAAATGACTACCAACTAAGGCCGCCTCCACGTTTTCAGGATCTTTCTCTGACGGATCCACCCAATTCGACTCATTTAGGAGAAACACACCCTAAAATAATTACGAAGCATTAAAACTTATGATGGAAATTTCATAAATCTGAGGATCTAAGGAAACGACGAACCTCAAAGCTGTCAGCGATATCAAAATCAATCGATATTGTGTACGGAATAAAAGTAACGAGGTCTGAAGCGGAATCCCCAAAAAACTCGTTCATAAGATCCTATGAAAACTTTTAATAGACCTCGTAAAAGAAATCACTATTAAAAGGTAAAGTTTTCACCATCTCTTATAGGCGGAGGAGACGAATATTGGAATAACCTACAGAGATAAATTTCTGGTGGTCCCAAACGAGCCAGCAACAGCATTTGCTTAATTGGAATTTGAAATCCCACGCTTGTTTCGCGTTAAATACCTAAATCACAATGTTAGCCTTCTTTTTTTCTCCATACTATAATATAGCATATAACAAATGCATGTATAACCTATATAGTAAAGCCTAGATACACAGTAAAATTGAACATCGTGATTTCGACTGCAATCTCAGTTTAATTGAGTTCAATGTCACTATGGACTTCCCAGACCAATCCCGTTGAGGAGTGAATCCTGATGGCACCGTTAGATAGAAAACTAGCTGAGGGAAACGCAGACCGAAGGCCTCCGTGGTGCAGTGTGTAATGTGCGAGCCCCCCGAAAAGGGAAACGTGATTTGACCTGGTCCGGGATCCACGTTTTGCGAGTATCTCAGCATCGTTGTGGTTATAAATACCTGAGTTTACCACAAATTATGAAGATTCTAGTAACAAATTCAGAATCAATGTCATCCTTCGAATAAACGTAAAAAACTAAGGATATACCTTTGGGTAGCAAAAATTGGCCTTAATAGTAAATGTCTCCGCTTCCATAAGCTTACGATACGGAAGAGATGACGTACACTCAAGCTTCAAAAGCGAAGTGTGCATATTCCAGCTAAATCCCTCCTCTTTGATTATCCACCAGATTGACAGCTACAAAGAAGAGAAACTCAGATTTTCCAAATTTGCGAAAGCTTCCACAGCAATAACAGATAGAAGTAAGAATAGTGTTCGTTAGCAAGCCAGAACTGTTCGAAAAAGAAATTTTACAACTTAATTATGAAAAAACCTACATCAATCGTGCTACCGGGCTGACATCGACTGTGCACACTTTCCAACTGGTCATCTTTCATAAACCAAATATCAATGGAAGTTTCCTTTAAGAGTGAGATGCGTACATCAAGCATGAGATGTATACGTCGCTTACCGCGTTTAGGAAGCTCATCGGGCACAAGAGTCTGGAAGCTAAATACGTGTAGGCCACGCATATATACATCCATATCTACACACAGATATATATATAGATACATATTTATGTATACATATAATTATACTATGATGTGAAATTCAACCACTATGATGGTAAGATGAAAAATGGCTGAGAGAATGGCTAAATGAAGGAGCTACATGGCGTGATGGTGAACACGTTAGGCCCCGGAAAAGATAACATTGCGTTTGATCCCTGCCGTAGACACCTGCTGTCCGGAGTTTTGCAAGCATCTTAGCATCACAGTAGTTATATGCATACAATTGTTTCTGCATCCTACCTGGTAATCTGATGGAAAGAAGAAACTATAAATTAATGATCGCTGGTGTTCAGCCCATGGGGCATACGAGATTACCGTATTGTGGTCGAAACGTAATATTAATTCCCAAATAGGGCGTTGATCTGATAAAGATTGCTCGTCCAAAGTGACATAGCCTAGAAACAATATTTGGCAACACAATGATATGCTACATTAGAGAAGGCGTGTAGCGGAGTGGTTAGAGGCTGTACTCATCATACACCTGGTCATTGTTTTCATTCAGTGTCCTGTTCTTACCAAGCCCTCCATCTCTATTGGATCGGCAAACCGGTGCTAGACTTATATGGGAGGGTAGCAGCACTGACTTTGTACATCGGCAGGCCACCGAAAGTCATTGAATGGGTAAGGTATGGATTCGTTTACCTCAAACGATGTTTAATGTAGTCATATACTTAGCGCATTAGTTAAAGATCGTTTAAAACACATAACCCTATCTTAACTGATGGTATTACGTCCACCGATGCATCAAAATCTAAAGTTAGACCTATGATCAGTTACATAGGCGGTCCAAGGAATAGAATATGATGGTTCCTAAACCTTTTCCTGACCCAGTTGCTAAAATTCACTCCAACCCATTTACCTAATACCAAAATATTTCTAGATCATCTAGTGCGCGCAACCAAACGGCACGCATGTAATGGAGTCATTCGATGTTACTTTCCTTTATACCAATGTATCGAATGATTCCGTAATGCAAGCAATACTCGAGCTGCTTGCAGAACACGAAGGGAAAATAAACATGTACGGCTTGTCGATTCAACAACAAATGGCTCTCTTAAAACAGTGTCTAAATTGCTTAGTCTTTAGATGGTGTGGAAAACATTTTTCACAAATTCGAGGGTTGGCCACGAGACAGCGAGCTTTGATATTGCAGTTAAGTATAAGGCGGAAGCTCCAGTTCCCAATCGCCGACCCTTACTCCTACTGTCGATATATAGGCGACTGCTTCATCGTCTGTTCCACACAAAAACAGATGGATGAGTGCTTTGATTTGAATCGTTAAATACTCAGTCAGAGTATATTTGACTCACGCAGAATAAACCAACCGAGAACTGGTTTCCATTCTTAAACATCCAAATAAAGCTCTCAGAAGGTGGCTACATAATAAAATAGTATCGTAAGCCAAGTAGTAAAAACATACTAATTCACTACCTTTCCTCTCTCCTTTCACACATAAAAAAGAATTTATCAAAAGCATGTACCGTACATGCTGAAAATGCGCGCACAGGAGAAGAGGAAAGGAAGGAATCGCTAAACCTGGCACGAAAAATAACCATTTCCAATGGCTACGAAGTAGAAGACACTCGAGTTAGACAAAAAAGTAGCATGGTTCCCCAAAGTAGTCCCTCAGACGTAAGTCAGATCCCTTTTAAGCTACCTTTCATATGAAATGAGGTAAATTGCGCCATTAAGAAATGCCTAGGAAAAAATGGTCTTGAGGATTATGTAACGATTATTGACATGATCAACCAATACCTCACGCCTTCAGTTAGTTCGCAGCCGTCTCTATGATCGTTTGTGCAGCTCAGAAAAATGTAGCATCTGTCCAAGAAGAAAGACGGGAATCCCATGAGTTCAAGTACAATATACTTGAACTCATGTGACGCATGCGGTGAGGAATATATTGGGGAAACGGGTAGGCAGCTTTGTGTCCGCATAGAGCATCTAGATAGGAAGTCGAAATTCGTCAAAGAACTCCTCTAGGTACACATTGAGCACAAAAGTACAATGGCAGTGATTTTAACGTGAATATCTGGATCTAGCGCAGGAATCGAAAACATCAACGCACAAGACTCTTGAGGCGTTTTGGATAAATTTCAAAAATCCGAAGATGAACAGGAACGACCAATGCCTCACTATCACATGTAACCTGGCGCCTTATTTCAAAATGGTTTTTTAACCTGGGTGGGACTCACTGGCGATCCCACCTGAACAGTGCATGGGCAGGTCCCACTCGTAACAGCATGGTGAGTAGTCTTTTTGATCAACATGGTGTTTATTTATGTCGTTGATCTTAATTAATACTATAGATATTTCACCAAATGTAAGGCTGGTGTTGAACAAAATACGTTGAGGTTCTGAGGAAGACGAAATCGCCGAAATACGTTAGGCATCGACCAACAACACTAACAAAAACGACAAAGACAACGAAAACCTATACCAACTTCGCATCAGCTCAAAAAGATCAGTTTATAAGTTAGAGATTGACCAATTCCACCAACTTCATGCTTCATCCCTTTATAATAATATAAAGGATAAACCTCTTGGAGTTGATCATACCGTGATGGATGCGCCACGCATTCGACGTCAGCAGGTATCACTAGAGGTGCTTGAATGCATATCTAGCCAATATAATGATTCGTGGTGACCAATTGATATATTGAGCCAGTGCTTCTACCCTCCCAGACAAGTCGGGTAGCAATTTCCCGCTTCTTAAGGGATGGAAGGCTCGGTGGGCCATGGGCGCGAGGATCGATCTCATGCGTTTTGCAGGGTGCCTCCGACCATTGCGCCACACGCACCCCTTATAGTAATACAGACATCACAACATATGAGCCTAAAGCCCTAGCTCGACCCTGCCCAGTGTTAAAAAAGCCAGAATGAACAAGAAATGAACGCAAGAAATGCTGAGATCCACCCAATATGTGATGTAGGCTCGTGCAATAAACGTATATGTTTGATACGGCAAATACTCTACATGTAATATTATATATTACAAGTTACTACACCTCAAATAATACATCTTCTAAACAAATGACCAGAAGTAAAATTACGTCAAAAATACGCACCTAATATATCTTGACGGTAGAAAAAGTGTAAGAGAGCACTTTGTAAGATTGCAAAACCGTCACCCATAGTACGGGGTGGATCCTGTAAAAAATCAAAGTCTTTTTCTTAAATTCTTCGGTAGAAATCGTTAAAAAACCAACTTTATAAGGTTTCCCTGTATAGTCGGGGTGCTTTAGAAAGGCAGCACGTACACTCTCCGCTTGCCCTTCTACTGAGAGTAGTGCTCGATCTGCTGCTGATTCGCTCAAACGAATCCTACCTACAGAGGTATATGCCTTCGAAATAAAGCCTATTAACTTTTACGTTAGCTATAAATCTCACTATTCATGTTTTCCATCGAAATGACGAGCATATATGGTAGAAGCTTATTACCAATTACAACTCGCCCTGACCATATGTCTAGTTTAATTACGCCCACCAAGGACCACATATGATCCCAATAAGCCGAAGGAGCAGCGCTAAAGTGAAAGTAGTTAAGAGCTATTTATGAAACAATTAATTGATAACACAGATTTGCAAACTGTGTAGTAATGCCCTTTTAAAGCTGTTCCTTCCAATATGGGCGATTTTACCACAAATTTCCATGGCCTATTTGCTACGTAGTAAATTTCAACTTTATTACACCGCTTCAAAGAAAACAAAACAATGGTATATTTTGAAGAAAGGGTACCCTATACCTTAGATAATTCCTTACATGATGAAGTAAGCATGGCTATAAAACGATGCCTAAAAAAGGGCAGGTCTTGAGGAGTCGGTAGAAATAATTGAAATACCACCGAATACTCTTCGTCGTCAATTAGTTCGTAACCGCTTGTATGACCGTCTATGTGAAACAATAAATTGCGTAAATTGCCCTTACGGCAGGGACGGTGACTGCATGAGTTCAGGTACGATAAACCTGATCTCTTGCAAGGATTTCGGAGATGATTATATTGGCGAAACGGGCAGACCCTTGTGTATCCGCATAAAAGAACACCTAGATGGTAAACGAAAAGCAGGACAAAGCACGGCACTAGGAACGCATAGGATAGAAAAGCATAGCGGAAACGATTTTGAAGTTAAAGTCAACATCCTCGCACAGGAAACTAAGACACCAACGCGCAAACTCCTAGAGGCATTTTGGACAAATGCCAAAAATCCAGCAATGAATATCAGGGAGGAATGCCCAGAGGTTACACGCGACCTGGCCCCGTATCTTTGGATCAATTTCTGATGTGGGCTGGCGCAGTCATCAACCATATGCGACTATAATCAGCTGTTCTTACCTTCCTCATTGGAAGTCATGTAAAAAAGCGGTGAGTTTTTCGAGAAGCTGTTGATCATGCAATTGCCATGAAGTTTTTCGTTTTACTGTAAGAGTTATTGAAGTGTTTGGCCTAATAAATTGTATATCAGTATACCCTTCCAGGCTCTGAAAAAGGCGATACTGCCGAAACGTCAGCTACTGTTGTGTTGTATTGTATTGTGTGTTTTTCTATGGAAGTAAATGTATGCTGTATAACAACCTCGCGATTGTTGAACAAGAAAACTACGCATTCACATTCCTTATATGTTTTAGTACTTGAATACTTAGACGGCAAATCTTTACTGGATGTGCGGACCTCAGCACAACTTCCACTTTATCGGAGTTTTGCTGGTTTAGTTACTGTAGTTCGCTGGGATCCCGAGGTCAGTCAGCCTAAAGTATGCCCCAGGCTGTCACCACCAGAGGCAGTCGCCGACCTTGTGGATCAAAGGGAGATTTACCACCAGGCGACTACTTTGATACCAGCACGGTGGCTGATTGTGGTATTGTTCTACTCTTGATTAAGCTTCCTGATGGGAACGCCGGACTCCTTCTCAGCCTGGGAGACCTTGAAAGTGGATGAATCCCACGCTGTACATCGCAGCCCGACACCTAAGAACATCTTCCAGTCACGACAAGGTGGTAAACAGTTGGAAGGATTTGTTTAGCAAACGTTTTACTATATTTTGTGTTAACTATTTTCAAGAAAACATCAAATAAGTAGCAAATTTTAAGGAAAAGAACCGTTAAAACCTGTCTATAGGCATAGCCTTCTTAACATCAATTTCGTCGCTAAAGATTTTCTCCATTCGAAACAGCTTAGCGATTTCTTTATATCGTTGTAAGCGGTTATACACGTGAATTTGCACACCGTTCAAAGAGAAGTGAAGCCGAGATACATTGCTGTAAAAGTACAGGAAAATATTCAGGTTCCAGTACTCCATTACAAAAGATATTTAAAAGGGAGGAAAGGGGATACAGTGCACAAACGGACCTTGTGAAACATACTTTCCGTCCTGGAATAAATCTCCAGTACGAGAATACCACCCAAGCATCGTTAATTCGTACTGAGTAGTCTTCATTTGCAAACAAGAACTAGAAGACAAATGAATAGTAGACACAATATACAAGTCTGGCCACACCACTCAAATAAGACCTACATCTTTGAACATAAGTTTTCCACTCAGGAGGCTAATAGAGAAGCTCGTCAACTTGATGTGTCCTGAAGTTTTTGTGAAGCGAAGGTATCTGAAAGCGGATGCTAAAAGGAAACGTTGTTTTCCATATGTCGATGGAAAAAAACCATTTCTATAAAATCTCCAATAAGTCCTTTTCCTCCTCCTCAATTTTTTCAATCTTTTACTGATTATTATTACCGAAGAAGCCTTCAGTACAATAACCAATATAATCACCTAATTAAAACTAGGCTTGCAAACCAAAAAATTTGTATAAAAACCATATTTTGTTTCCCATCCATCAAAACTTTGTTCCACACAATCATATGGTTTAATAATGTAACTGTTGTGAGTACTATTAGAAAAAGGATAAAGCTATCTGCGTTGAACAATCCCTAAGGAGATGCGCTATGCATTCGACTTCATCAAGCATCGTTTAGAGGTGACTGAAAGCAGATTTGGTTTTTACTATGACTCGCGGTGCCTACCGATGTAACGAACCAGTGCTGCTATCCTCCCAAACAAATGTGATACCAATTTGCCAACCCCGAAGAGATGGTTTTTTCCAAAAGCTCTAGTATATCAATGCATGTTTATTTTATATGCTTTCGCTCTTTATGATTGAACTGTAACGAGTTCTGCATCACCATTCGCTATAAATAACCACAGGTACTAATTCAGATTTAATACCCTGAGACTTCGGATAGAATTTAACAATATCAACGGTGCATTCATAAACGATTACCTCTCAGATGAAGGAACGATACAAATCGAAATTGAGATGGAAGCGGCACACTTTCACTTTCATCTGCATTTATATATACTAGGCATGTATATATACATATATATATAACAAGGATAAAGCCCTTGGCGTTGATCAATCCCTGAGGGATGCGACATGCATTCGACTTCATTAAGTATCGTTGGAGGTGGCAGTGGCGCCTCCAACCACTGCGCCACACGCGTCCCATACATATGTATACATACCTATATATATATATATATGTATATATACGTGCTTACATATGTGTATAAACGTATATATATATATATGTACCCCTCTGTATATATAAATGCAGCTAGGAATACATGCGCATCCAGCAAACTGCGTTTAAATTTGAAAAAAAAAATACTTTGTAAAAAACCGATGGTGCGAGGACAACAATACCGAACTGGATAGTTGTCTTATCCACACAGGCTACATCTTAGATCTACCTGGAGCTACCCATGGATACGGAAAACGATAGAAGAAATAAGGAATTGTACAAAAGTGCAGCACCAATCCCGTCTCTAGGCCTCTCAGAGAAGCCACCTACCTTACAACAGACCCACATGTCATGCAGACTTTTCTAATCCAACGGTCCAAAGTTGCGCTATGCAGCGAAGATGTAGGATGACACTTTATCACGTCAACAGTTCTGAGCATGAGCCACAAAACCCTTCAAATATTGTAATCTTAAATGCAACCGGCAAACTCAACATGTACTAGTACTTCGCAGTTCGCATCATGGAATGTTCTCCCATAATCTAAACACAGGAGAGAACGCACTTCTGGAGACGACGAAGTCATTGAACGAAGTCACTAATTCAGGTCCTTTTCTGGATAATTTCCAGCATAGCAATTTGTCCGGATGCTTGTAAAAAGGGTAAGCGATAGGCGAGCGGTCGTTTGTGTATGGTGAATAAGGCAGTTTTGGTGCCCAACTCCTTCAACTTTTGAAGAGTCAGGAGCGCCAAGAGTAGCAGTCCTTTATCGTGGAAACGGACCGTACAGTTCGTATAGGATCCAATTGTCGGTCATTTTCGACTTTGCAGTTCTCTTCAAATGCTTCGAAACAGTTGCAATGCTTAAAATGAGTTGACCTGAAAGTTCACAAACATTTATGCGTATATTAACTTCCATCGAAGCTTTCAATGCATCGTGGTCAATGGCAGAAGATGTCCGCCACCTTCCTCATAGTCAACATCGAATTCCTTATGGCGAAGCATTTGAAACCAATGTGCTCCTTAGCTCCATACAACATTAACGCTTAGAGCCATTTTCATTGTATTATGAACAGGTTTAAACTCGCGAAGAACAAATTTGTCGGAATGGCTCTTTCGATATCTGAATTCCTAACTTCTAAAACTAATCAAAAATACAATTCACACCGTGATTCGGTCATGCGGAGCGAAAACTCATAAAATAAGCTTTGCATTGGTAAGTAACACCAGAGCCTTTGAAAAATTACTGCTAAAATATTTCAATGAAAATAAATCCACAAAACCTGCATTAATTCCTGACTCTGACATATGTACTTGTATATTATATATGTATATATATGTATATGTACATATATGTGTATATATATCACATATATATATATGTGCAAAATCGAGCACATGGGGAGTTTCACTATCGACGGATTCGTAAGCGTCAATAAAAGCTAGATTCAACTTAGACTCTAGGCAGAAGGTCACTTTCTTATACAACCATGCAAAATTATCTTAATCAATACAAAGGAAAAGCTATAATTAACAGCGGTCATAGCCTTTAACTTATCGTAGTGGTCAACTTAGGAGTATAATTGGTGGTGCATTTCCCTGGATTAGTTGAACATAAAGTAGCCTTGGAAGGACTTTCTAAAAATGAGAACATACCTATTCAATAAAAAAGAAACAATTGAACCAGTTATTCTCGACAAATAATATGTGAGAAAAATAATCCACGCCTCAAATAGCATCAAAGAAGACAACAAGACCCAGAACGATCTCTGAAATAATGAACAAAATTTGCAAACGTCCAATCACTTAGATGAAGGCGATAGGAAATGTGGATTACCTTCTCCGGATCGATCGTCCCGTCGTCAAGCTTGAACTTGATCGTGCCGAAAATATCGCCATGATGTCCATGACTAACGTTCATTACGACATGAAACCTTACAAATGGCACACTCTATTCAGAAATCAATACAACGAATAAACTAATTACATATTCTATAAGATCAAAATAACGACGAATACTTCTTGGTACTGCATAAGACAAGGATGGTAGATGGGATTGTGACCAGAAGATTTCGGCACCACATTCATACTTCGCAGACCGCGAAAGCGACAAAACGCGTGGGAAAACCACTGTACAGGTTACACGATCCGCCATGTTTGAACGTGTATGTTCTTGCCGATGGTTTTAACTCGAAAATATTTTCGAAAATAAAAAAGTTCCCTAGGTTACCACTATGACGTGGTGGGTTTCTTACTAATAAAGATGAATTTCATCTTCAATTCAGTGGAGAGAGGATTGGTGAGAAAGCTCATTGTTCGGGAACGATGTAGACCAGCCGTTGACCATTGTTTTCCGTCTTCACAGAAACCCCACACTAGCCCCTTGGTGGTTCAATAACAGTATCCAATCAAGAGGAGTCATTTCATCGTGTTAAAAGCTTTTGTAATCGACGACGTTCTCTCAACAAAGTGCAGAAGCATCGATTCATAGAAGATAAACTACTTTTTAGCACTGGACAACTTTCGCCTCCAGGTTTGTTCCAGACTTAGTAAAATAACAGCTCGTTTTTCTTCACAACAAGCTTAAATATATACAGAACAAAAGCAGTAATTTGGTGAGATCACGTAAAACGACGAGAATAGTCGCATAATAGAAAATATATTCTACTGAGAATGAATGCTACTGGAAATTTACTTCACCGAAGGCAATCTTAAAGGATACGCACCATTTATTGACATGACTGGCACGCGCTTTGGTTTCGGATAACAAGACCAGCACAGAGAACAAAGATAATGTGGTCTAATCGATGTTGTGGTGCTCTGGGAATGATCCAAGTCATTGTCCGAGGTCGACAGCTGCACGAGGGTCTTGTAGCTTTCAACTCTAAAGAACCTGCTACATTGAGTCCTTGGGAAGCAAATGTTCTCCTTTGTACTTTTTAAGGAAGTTTTGTTAAATTGCCGAAAATCATTTTTATTTGTATGACCGCAGACTGCAAATATTCTGCAAATCTCAGTACTTCTTCCATTCGGTTCGTTTTTTCGCATCATCATCATCCATGAAAGTTCTAGACTTTACGTGTATTCAGCTGCTTTTTGAGGATTTTATCTTTCACATCAAAATGGCAGTGTCGGTTGAGGCGATTCTCCCTGAAATTCTGCAACAGCTCTATTACACCGTTTCCATGTCTTCAACACAGAGGCATTCATGAACCTTTGTCGGTGGATTTGATGGAGCTTTTCACAGACGAAATCTGGCGCTGACTTGCTGAACCCGCGACAATGGACGGCTCAGATGGGCCGGTGTGTGTTCGAAACAGCAAGCCAGCATTCTGTAGTGGGCTCCTTGGGGCGACATGGGTTCATTTCCACACATACGATGCGAAGAAAACGGCATGTTTAAGCTTTCAACCAATCTATCTAGAGCTCAAAGTGAACTTTATTGGTTGTAATAAATTGTATTATTGTGTTTATTTCACATCAACTGTCATCTATACAACACTGTGCGGTTTCCAGTCCGTGTTGCATTCGATCCTTGCATCTGTCACGTCCATGAAGTCTTCGAAAAAAAATTTTTTTGCGAATAGCTTCGGTTGCAGCTTAAGTATTCATCTTCTTCACGAGTGTAATTGAATCCTGATCGAGTCTATTCCACTTGGAATCCTGGGATAGCCGTGCTAAAGCGTCCCCATGAACAATGGAGGAAGTCAACTTGTCCCAGACAAGTCTGGTACGAATTTCTTGGCTCCAGAGAGATGAGCGATTTGGCGGACCGTGTGCAGGGTCGAAGCAAAGTCTCGGTGGCTTTGGCCGTACGCGTAATGAACAGGGCATTTTTTTTCGATTGGATGACCCGTCTTCACTGGTTATGTGAACCCTAGCTCATTACCTTGCTTTGGAGTTTTGCTGGTTGAGCCATTGTGGTTCTCTGGTGTCCCGGTGTTAGTTAGGCCAAAATTTGCCCTAGGTTGTCAGCAGCACAGGCATTTGCCGCCCTTGTGGTTCAGAGGGAGATTTGCCACCATGCGATTTTGATCCCAAGACGGTGGTGGATCATGGTATCGACTTACTCTTAGCTGGGCTTCCTGATGCAAACGCTGGATTTCTTCTCAGCTTGGAACGCCTTGTCGGAGAGATGAATCCCACCGCTGTAAATCGCAACTGAAAACCCAGGAACACATTCCAGCCACGAAAACGCGGCGAACATGCCGGGAGGAAAGAAAGCTGTCAGAATCTACAAATTTTTACCTACAGGATAAATGCTCTCGTGTTTTACCACAATGAAACCCTATTTTTCTGGAGCTTAGTAAAGTTGTTTTAGTCAATTTTTTCATCGAGGCTCATATTTTGTAAATGGAAGCAATTTTTTCAAACTGTGTTTCATCCATCAGAACACCATGATATGATCGAATGTGTTGTTGATGTTTATGGGTGCCAGAATTTCGTGTGGAGTCTTGAAAATTTAAACTCGTTTCTGTTTCCTTTGCAGATTTTAATTCTTAGCAACTATAAAATCAAGTATCAATTTTAAGGAACCATGCTTGGACTTAATAGATAGGGCAAAGTCTCTTCTCCATGTTGGTCATGTTTCCAACTCGTGTGCTCTAGTTACTGGAATATAATTAGCAGTTTTTGAACCCTACCGGTTCTAAATATTAGGAAATGGGAAAGCTTGTTGAGGTTCTCTTTGTCCCTTGTTCTTCCTACGTTTTTATCCTACTGTGGCGCTCGAGGGACCAGATATCACAGTATGTGACATTCACATGTGAGATATTATGTGTAAATAACAACCATTAACTAGTATTGATATGGTCATCCAAGGTAGAGTTCCCAACAAGGAATTTCGCGGCGATTTTCTAGGATAAGGAACGTTGTTTAACCCTCACTAGTAAATACTCGCAACCATATTAATACAACCACAATGTTACTACAGCCTCAACTTAAATGGCTTCAATGCCTATTCCTTCGGTTCCCAAATAAATCAAATCAACAAATAGTCGTTGAATACTCGTTGAGGGCACTGTTAGATAAAAACTGGTTGATAGAAAGGCGAAACGAAGGAACCGCATGCCGTGGTGGTGAACGCGTTAGCCCTCGGAAAGAAAAATAGTGTATGTTTTGCAAGTCTGTCGGCATCGCTGTCGTTATGTTTCACATAACCTGCTATAGGGGCGCGCGTGGCGCAGTGGTCGGAGGCGCCATGCGACACACGCGTGGAATCGTCCCCAGCGCCCAAGGCCCATAAATCCTTCCATCCCTCCGGAGTCGGGAAATTGGTGTCAGACTTGTCTGGGAGGAAAGCAGCACTGGCTCGATGCATTGGTAGGCCACTACGAGTCATTGTAAAGGCCAGATATACATTCAATCACCGCAAACGATGCATAATGAAGCAGGGTGAATGGCGCACTCCTTAGGATAGACCAACGTCGAGAGCTTTATGCTTTTCATCCATTTTTTACCCAGCCATGAAAAAAGAGTGGGCAAAAGTGATCGCATTACTACTTAGTATTTCGCAAACCGGCCGTCGTCTAACCTCGGTAGGAGAATAAGCAAAATGTGTTTAAACATCGGAAAACGTTAGACAAAAAAAGCTAGTTGAGGAAGTGTTTTGGAGAATTAGAGCAATAAGGCAGCACGTCTTATACAGGTTTGTTAAGCTCTCGTCCATTTTCCATTTTCGTTCCCATCCTAGTGTACCCGTCTATTCCATGGTGACAGGTGAAGGCAGCACGTCTTATACAGGTTTGTCAAGCTCTCGCCCATTTTCCATTTTCGTTTCCATCGTAGTGTACCCATCTATTCCATACGAAAAGTTCAAAAGAGATCTCACAAGATCTTTGTTGAATAAGCTATCTAATTATAAGAAAAACTGCAGCAAAAAAGCTCTATGTGGCAAAACAAAGGATCGAACAAGGAAAAAGAGTCACGTATAGCTCAAATTGGCCAGTTTCCGTGATAGCACTTGATCCATTTATGGGCTACCTCGTCGCCGGTATGTTACCGTTGTCGGATATACAGTGCTTGGAGATTTGGATACAAGCATTGTGTGAGACGATTTCATAAGATTTAATTTGGATTATGCTGAAAGCCTTGTACTTCTCCTTATCCGTTTGTTTTTAGAAAACAAACTCGTTGCAGTACAAGTAGATCTAAAATACTGCGTCGTCTCTACTTGAGCTCTATCTTCTATTAGTGGATTCAAAATACCATTAAGTGTTGAGGTTTGGTAAAAAAAAAAAAAGAGTTATCTGCCTATGTTGTGTACGTAATTTAGTGGTTAGAGGTGCTATAAAATGCACTCGTCGTCGTTGGTAGGGCCTTTCGCCTTTGCTTAGTCCTGCCCTCCCTGTCTCAGGTTTCGGTGGATTAGTATGAGGTAAACCACAAAGCACTGACTTCATACGTCGTCGGACCTTGTAAGTCGTTTGGGGTGATTATACATGCAGTCGCCCCAGGAGTTAATGGAGTCTAACGCATAGCACATCCTTGAGGGTTAAATAAGGGATAAACGCTTTTCCTCTTTAATACAGAGATAGCCTTGAGGTCTATATTTCAGCCATGATAAAATTCATGTTCAGTAAGCCTTTTGTCTCGAACTTATCACCTCTTTGAACAAAATGAGATAGATATCCAGGTGTCTGGGTTGCTGGACTTCTTGTTAGAATGTGATTTCGGTCTGTTGCAGATCACGTTTACATGGATGGAACGAATATTACATGCCGGACAGGTGTTGGATGATGAGAATGTGGACACTGTTGATGTAGACAAGATTTCCTTTACTAGGTAGTTTTCTTTCCTTACACTACTTAGTGTTTGCCTTACACTACCTAGTGTTTGCTATTAGGTATTTGTTAACAAATGAATTAGTTTGCTTTTCTCTTGCAGTCTAACCAGTTCTAATGATAGCGACTTACTGATGTCAGTGAATCAGAGCCCAGTTTTTCCGAAGTGTTCCGCTGAGAAATGTGCATCCGAAGTTTCGCTACACTGCCTACACAGGTGACATTTCTTCCGTAAGTGACCCATTATAAAGGCGATCACTATCCCTTCTGATCTTTAGTCATTAAAAAATTAAATAGATGCCCACATAGGTTCAGATAAAGTGAAGTCCTCTCTGCTCATAGTAGCCCAGGCCGATATTTTAAAATCTTTAGAACAAATTCTGGAGGTGAAGCACAGAATGTCATTTATCCTTGTCTGAAGTCAACCGATCGGTTATGTGAAACTTCCCAGTCAAGAGGAGCTTTACCTAGTGAACTGGAACTTGCTTCTATTCTGACTCCATTGAAGTCCTCGTCACTCACAGCTAGTGAATTTGACGTGAGTCTTATGGAATTGCTAGAGACAGTGGAAATATAGGTCTGCCTTTTGCTTAGGCCCATATATAAAGGCAATAGGTACTCGATCACGATGCATTATTACACTAGCACGGGGTTACTAGGAAACTTTTTGTGACTATAATAGAGTTTTGTGGTAACCGCATTAGCTTGTCAATATTAAGCTCTCGGCGTTGATCAATCCCTGAGGGATGCGCCATGCATTCGACTTCATTAAGCATCGTTGGAGGTGATTGAATGCATATCTGGCCTTTACAATGACTCGTGGTGGCCGGCCGATGTATCGAGCCAGTGCTGCTATCCTCCCAGACAAGTCTGGTACCAATTTGCCGACCCCGGAGGGATGGAAGGCTTGGTGGGCCATGGGCGCATTTTCACGTGCGCGCCGCAGTGGCGCCTCCAACCACTGCGCCACATGCGCCCTGCTTGTCAATATTACAAGTTTTATTATTCATACTGTGGTTAGATGATAGTCGGTTTTCACAGTTAGGGACTGTAGTAGATATTACCGTGTTTATAATCATCGAATGGATAATATACATCATATATATTGTTCCCATCAAAAATGTCGCTTTATTCCTAGCCCTCGATCTGGGTTCAGTAGACATGGACATTATCCCGTCAAATGCTATCTTTTTTAGACCTTCGCTGCTATTCATTTATATGGTTTCGGATGAGTCGGTATCAGTAAAGCCAACTCAGCCAACTCTTTTGCTACGACAGGCTCTACGAGGGACTTCTTTTGTTTCAAAAACAACCTAATACTTGCTTCCTCTGTTCGAACACTTGACGTGAAGCTTGTTTGCCACAGGGCAGAACGATTAGTTCTGCTTTGGGACCTAAGCGCCAGAATGAAAATGGCACGACAAAGCATTCACGCTACAAATGAGACTAAACGTTGTACGGTATCCGCACCATTGTGCGAATGCAGTTTGCTGCTTTCTACGTAATTTCACCTCAAAGCTGAGAATGAATATTGATGTAGGTAGTAGTGTCCCAAATGAGGGAAAATACCGCTGCTGATTATCACCGTAGTAGTGATCCTCCCAACCGTTTAGCGCCTCTTTATGGCTGGGAAGTGTTCCTGGGTGTCGGGCTGCGATTTGCACTGGGAGGATTCACCCCCCAGCAGGGTCTGCCGGGCTGATAACGAGTCCCGCACTTCCATCAGGAAGTTTAGCCAAGAGTAAACCAAAACCAAGATCCACAATCCAGAATAACGAATACCAGAGTCCATAACCATCCTGGTTTCAAACTAGTCGTGTGGTGGCAAATCTCTCTCTGATCCACAAAGACGACGGCTGCCAGGGGTGGTGACGAACTGAGGCAGACTTTGACTAGATTGTCCTCAGGACTCCAGGGAACCACAAGCTGAGGCTCGCACAGCAAGTGAAGACGGATCATCCAAGTGATTAGAGCAGAAAATGGTACGACTATGGTCTTTTGAGTAATAAGCCATAGAAAATTTATATTAAACTGGTTATATTAAAACTTTCTCGAATTTCTCACTAACTGTTTTGGTGGTCTCCTGGAAGAGTTTCGTGTCTTATGGGTTCAACTTATTTCGATAACCTGGTTATGGTCATCAATATTGAAAAGATTAACATGAGTCCTCAATTCAGTAGCTGTATTTTTGTAGGATCACTGGATGAATGAATTTCGTGTGCACTACCGATTAGATGATTTACCTGAAGTCGTGCCACGAGAACCATACTGGAAAAAAGTTCAGGAAGACTTAATAACCCTTCTAAAACGCGACGCTAGCATATCCATGGATTTGGAAGAGGTTGCTCCGTATTATGTTCTGTGTTGTTTGAAAATATTAGGCAAAGGTTTCAGTCAAACATTCTTATGTACGCTTTGGAACTTTCGTTATGTGTGATAGAAGAGTCTCGATGGCTTAATGAAATATCGAAAGATCCAGAATTATCCCGTCTAGTTCATGAGGTTAGCGGATTATACCAGATTTATGAAACAGCAAGTTTTCGTTGGAGTGCTTACCAGAAATCTTTTATGAATTTTTGGACCTACTTTTTACTAGATAGACCCAAAATTTCCTCTTGCCATGAACCGCATCAGTGGTGTTCTGGCTAACTGTGGCCCAGCTAGTGTTGATGAGTTCGAGAACTGTAGTACTAATCAGCCGGACGTTCCTTGTTTCGATCTAGCAGATGCTGTCAATACAAAGCCGACATTCTTCTTCAACAAAAAAAGGTGGCTTGATTCATCATAAGGTCACTTTGTGTCAATTTTTCAGTTGATTATGTTTTGAGGGCAGCGCGCCGTTCTTTGATTGCTAAAGGAGCTGATGCCGATCGGTCCTCGAGAAGTCCGGAGCACGTTTGGAAGAAAACAATTCTGCCTATATTGGAAAGGTACTATTTGATTTAGCAAGGCACGCCACTAGGCACGCATAGGACACAAAAGCATAATGGAGACGATTTTGATATAAAAGTCGCTATCCTCGCACGGGATACTAAAACACCAACGCGCAAACTCCTCGAGGCTTTTTGGATAAATGCCAAAAATCCTACAGTGAATAGCAGAGAGAAATGCCCCGAGATTGCGCAGGATCTCGCCCCTTAACTTGGCATCGATCGTTGACGGGGAGTGCTGCAGTCGTCACCCATATGCGACTCTGAGCCGCTGTTCTTCCTCGGTGGAAGACAAATGAAAAAAGCGGCTCTGAATAAGGCGATTCTGCCCAAACGTCAGCTACGATTGTGTTGTATGTGTGTTATTGCATGGGAGTAAACGTATGCTGTTTGACAACCTCGCGATTGCGGAGAGAGAAAACGACGAATTCATAATTCAGTGCCAAGGTTAACAGAAAGTCGATCCTGGGTGCTATTACGAGATGTAGCTTGAGTCATGAATAAGTTCTGAACTGCGTCAGTTATCAAGGAATTATCAGTAGTTATCGAAAAAGCAATACGCTCGTAAATTCTTTAGTTTCATCAATTGTTAATAATTAATTAATTTCAATTAATTAATTATTGTTAATTAATTAATTAATTATTTAATTAATATCCACTATAGCTCCTGTCGTTAATTCCTTTCTATCCGTACTTTACACCATATACGTTTTTCCCTAGTTGTCGTGGTATGTCTAAAAGGCACTGATACGAAGAGATAGCTTAAGGTTAGGTCGTTATTAATCTTTCTTATAGCTTTGTAGAGACGGAGTCTCTACGTGATCCACGAGTTGCTCATTGGATAGAGGACATGGTCCAAAATCATGACAAGGTGAGAGATTATTGCGCACAATATTGTCACCTGTTTCCAGGGACATTAATATTTGCTTCTATTGATGAAGGAGATTTACTATTTTCAGCTAATGTTGTTTCAAGGAACATCACACGACAGCACCACCGGGAATTTTGATAGGAATCTTAATCGACTTAACGCAAATTCTGAGTGCGGTCCTCTTCGTGAGTCATGGATATTCACGTTGTGGAAACCGGAGAGGTTTTTTCAAAAGCTATTCTACTTATGCCAACGTAAAAGTGGTCTTGTACGCTGTGGTGATATACGATATCGTCATTCCGCTGGCACTATTACAAAGATTTTCAGCGTGAAGGTGCTGCTTGAAGCTCAGAATTATCGATGCAGTGGATGCGGTATTCGCGTGGAGAAAGAGTATATTAAGCGGGTCAAGTAAGCTGTATTCTTACTAGTTTTTTCGAGACCATGAACTATAACCACAGCGATGCTGAAATTTTCGCAAAACTTGCACCTCGGGTCAAATCGAACCACGATTACTCTTTTCGGATAATCGCGTATTACACAGCGCACCACTGAAGCACTTGGTTTGCATTTCTCTCAGCTAATTTTCTACTTAGCACTGCTATCAGCAATCACCCGTCGGTGGAACTGATTTGGGGAGCACAAATCGACATTGAACCTAGTTAAGCTGAGGCTGTAGTCGAAATCACAATGTTGACATTGCTGTTAATGTTAATGTTAACATTGTGATTTCATGAAATAAACCATGAAATCACCTGTATCACCTGTTGTCCCGTTGATCGTCGAGTGACTCGAGCGAGCGCCAGTAAATCCTCCATTTTTCCCTATCGCGTGCAAGAGTAGCCCAATGGGTTTTCCTCGCTTTAGGGACTCGTCGAGCATCACATCTTTCTTCTAGGCTTTTCGTGAAGAACCATCTGACCTCTGACCATCGGGTCGGTGGTCTTCTTGCAGTACGTTTGACATCCTGAGGAATCCAGTCACTAACAACCCTTGTCCATCGGTTATCATTCATACGCATTACGTGTCCGGCCCACCTTATCTTGGACTGTTTGACGTATAGAACGGCATCTTTGATTTTCGATCGTTGACGTAGATCGGAGCTTCGGATCCCATCCCTTACTTGTGCGAAACGGGATACTCCTAGCATCGTCTTTCGACTGCGCGTTCGATAACGCTAAGTGATCTTTCATCCTGCTTACGTAGCGACCAAGTTTCTGACGCATACGTTAGGGCAGGAAGAACCGTTGAGTCGAAAAGGTGGGCACGAAGTCGGGTGTTCTTTGTTCTCTTCACTACATCCTCGATGCTCTTGAAAGCTCCCCAAGCCGCTCGTTTCCTTCTGCTCCGCTCTGGAGTTAAGTCGTTCATCATATTGATTTCCCGACCTAGATAGACAAAGCATGAAATATCTTTATTAATAGGAGTTCATCGTCTTTCTTTCGCTCTAATATGCTAGGTTTTTTCTCTTTCAAATTCACTATAATAGTTAAGATCTTTCTTCAAAGTAATGGTAACGAATTGTTCCAGTCCTTTCGTTCCAGTCTACCACTTTAGTCCGCTAAAATTCCCATCAGAGAAGATTCACTGTGCATTCATTTTTCTCAAGTTGGTGTTTTGATCAAGAGTTTATGTTAGCTGTATATGTTAAAATATGTGGAAGGTATATTAACTCAAATGTATTTTGCCTCTTACTCTGGCATAAGAGCGAAAAGGTCATTTTTCTCTACCATATTCATGCAATGGTTTGTTTCAGGTATTGCGACTATTACGGCAAAGTTTTCTGTCAGTGCTGTCACCAGGGTGCGAAATCTACAATTCCAGCTAGAATACTACACACATGGAATTTCAAGTATGTTCGGAGCTTCTCTGTTAATTAATTAGGATTCGCACATGTTTATTCACACTCTTCCCAACTCAGGCCGTGTGTAGCTTATATGAGTGCGCAATAATTTAATAGTTTCATGTCAACTTCGCATGCTGCGCAGTGGTCGGAGGCGCCCTGCAAAACACACGAGGTCGATCCTCGCGCCCTAGGCTCACCAAGCCTTTCTTCCCTCCGGGGTAGGCAAGTTGATACCGGACTTGTCTGCGAGGATAGCAGCACTGGCTTGATACATCGGTAGGACACCGTGAGTCATCGTAAAAGCCGGATATGCATTCATTCACATCCAATGATGCTTAGTGAAGTCGAATGCATCACGCATCCCTCAGGGATTGATTAACACCAAGTGCTTTCTCCTTTCATTTTAATTACAGTAATAATGGTTACTGACGTACTTGTACGAAGAATTCGGTCTGTATCACAACGTGATTTTAGTGAATATCCTGTGTGTGACATTGCATCACATTTTCTACAAGAAGTTCAGGACGTGCCTGCAATCCATATACTCCATGTAGCGCCACGCATTGTAAGGAAGCTGTAGTTGTTTTGTTGGTTTAAGGAAAACAGGCAATTGAACTAACTCGTTCTAGGTCGAGAAAGTACGCATCCTTAAACATGTGATCGTGCTACGGGAAAAATTGTCATATATGTGGGATTTTGTGAAAGATTGTCCTGATGCTGAGGAGGCGGTCACAAAATACGGGAAGTGAGTTTGTTCTAAGAGTTTTTTCTATCAGTTATCATACTTTATTCTACCTGGATTGTTTGTTTTAGCCTTCGCACATTGTTCACTTCGCTAGAACACCATTTGCTTCACTCTCTAGACTTGTTCTCTCTATCTGACCTCATCCGTGTACATAACAAAGATATGACTTCGCTACTTGAACCAATAGTGTACTACGCTAGATGTCATATAGAAGCTTGTGAGGTACGGTATTTTGTCAATTGTCCAGTAAATGCTGCCGAATATTTACGAAACTAGATCTTCATAAACATATTCAAATCTGCTTCCCATGTTCGAAATTTAGTAGTAGTAGTACTAGTAGTATTAGCAATCATAAGAACTTGCTTATCACCAGTATCACCTGTAGTCCCGTTGATCGTCGAGTAACACGAGCGGGCGCCAGTAAATCCTCCATTTTTCCCTATTGCGTGCAAGAGTAGCCCAGTGGGTTCTCCTCGCTTTAGGGACTCGTCGAGCATCATATCTTTCTTCTAGCTAACGTTGACGTCAAGAGAGGAGTTAGGCAGGGTGATGCAATCTCGCTAAATTTATTTACAGCCACCCTCCAGAACGTCATGCGAACATTGGAATGGAATAATATGGAAGTGAAAAACGATGGTCGGTAGATACATCACTTCAGCTTTGCTGATGATATCGTTCTTATAACACCAGACATTAGCTAAGCGGAACGTATGCTTGCGGACTTTGACAAAGCGTGTGGAAAGATTGGTCTTCGTCTAAATCTAGAGAAAACGATGTTCATGAAGAACGGATTGGTTTTTTTGCCCCATTCACGCTCAGCGGAACGGAATATCTCCGAATGCTCCAGTTATGTCTATCTAGGTCGGGAAATCAATATGATGAACGACTTAGCTCCAGAGCTGAGCAGAAGGAAACGAGCGGCTTGGGGAGCTTTCAAGAGCATCGAGGATGTAGTGAAGAGGACAAAGAACACCCGACTCCGTGCCCACCTTTTCGACTCAACGGTTCTTCCTGCCCTAACGTATGCGTCAGAAACCTGGTCGCTGCGCAAGAAGGATTAAAGATCACTCAGTGTTATCGAACGCGCTGTCGAAAGGACGATGCTAGGAGCATCCCTTTTCACACAAGTAAAGGATGGGATCCGAAGGTCCGACCTGCGTCAACGATCAAAAATCAAACATGCTGTTCTATGCGTCAAATAGTCGAAGATAAGGTGGGCTGGACACGTTGTGTGTATGAAGGATATCCGATGGACATGAGCTGTTGGTGACTGGATTCCTCAGGGTGTTAAACGTTCTGCGGGAAGACCCGATGGTCAGAGTTCTTCACCAAGAGCCTGGAAGAAGGATATGATGCTCGACGAGTCCGTAAAGCGAGCAGAACCATTGCATGCGACAGGGAAAAATGGAGGATTTAATGGCGCCCGTTCGAGTCACTCGACGATCAACGGGACTATAGGTGATACAGGTGACTAGTGAGATAGACATAACTGGAGCATTTGAAGATATTCGTTCCGTTGAGCGTGAATGGGGTAAACAAAACCAATTCGTTCTTCGTGAACATCGTTTTGTTGAGATTTAGTCGAAGACCAATCTTTCCACGCGCTTTATCAAAGTCCGCAAGCAAACGTTCCGCTTGGCTAATGTCTATTGTTCTAAGAACGATATCATCAGCAAAGCGAAGGTGATGTATCTGCCGACCGTCGATTTTCACTCCCATATTATCCCATTCCAATGTTCGCATGACGTTCTGGAGGGTGGCTGTAAATAATTTTGGCGAGATTGTGTCACCCTGCCTGACTCCTCTCTTGACGTCAACTTTAATATCGCTATAGAATGGAGAAATTTTGGTTGTGAAATTCTTGTACAGCTCACGAAGAATAATTGTGTACTGAGTAGGGACTTCTTGACTACCAAGGGCTTTGATGGCTGCTTCTATCTCAATTGAATCAAAGGTCTTCTCTAAGTCGATGAAAGTGCGACAGAGCGTTTTGTACTCTCGCGATTCTTCAGTGAGCCTTGTTAACATGTGAATGTGGTCCATCGTGCATCTTCCCAACAGCCGACTAATGAGTTGAACAAGTCCCAGTTTATGTTGGTTCTCGGACTTCGGTTTTTAAATTTAGCGGCTTTTTCTCCTTTCCGTTAGAAACAAAATCTTGCGCGTAGGAGACGGTGGTCTGATCCCGTGTCAAATTTTGGGACATCATTGTTTCGCAAGCTCGGACGTTAGTTCGCCGTTGCCTGCAGCTCGTACGTGTCCACAATGGCGTATTAGCTCGAGAGTTTCTCGAGACAGACGTCTCTCGGTGACCTTCGAACTCTCAGCTTTCATGGCGCTGACGTGAAGATGTTGAATGAGCCGATCGTATTCCTCGTCGATGTTGTCGACAACGGCATCTTCCCAACAGCCGACTAATGAGTTGAACAAGTCCCAGTTTATGTTGGTTCTCGGACTTCGGTTTTTAAATTTAGCGGCTTTTTCTCCTTTCCGTTAGAAACAAAATCTTGCGCGTAGGAGACGGTGGTCTGATCCCGTGACTTGCTTATAGAATTTAGAAAGAGCTTAGAGGTCATAGAGTACATTGAACTTAGAACTTGCAGCGATTTTTGTCATTGGTTCACTCTTAGCTGGTTCGTATGGAATTCGTATGCAGTTGTGGAGTTCCTCTTCTTGAGTCATTCTTATGACTCACATTTGACTATTGTAGAAGAAAATTCGCCACCGAATGGTACTATATAGATGAGCTAGTATACACATGTTGGTATTAGGAGTGAATTTTTCACCTATAATTTTGTTACTACAGTAATATCACCGTTACCTACTGTGGATCATCAAGTAATTCGAGCGAACATCGATGAAACTTCCATTAATATCTATCCTTATCAAAACTGACCAGTGTGGTACAGCCACAACGTTGCTGAGATATTTGCAAAACTCCGGACCGCAGGTGTCTATGTTGGGGAACGAACGCGCTACTGTCCTTTCCGGGGAGTAACGCGCTCACCACCACACTATGCGGGTCCTTGGTTTCGCCTGCCTCTCAGCTAGTTCTATCGACCTTTTGCCATCAGTAATCACCCGTCAACGGGATTGATCTGATGAGCTTGAACCCAGTTAAGGTGAGGCTGTAGTTGAAATCACAATGTTTTACCTTTTATTTTCTGCCTACTACAATTTTCACGACAGGTTACTAAGGACAATAGCTCGTTCGTTCTCCACCATAGATACCTGCAGCCCAGAGTTTTGTAAATATCTCAGCAGCGTTGTGGTTGTATTTCGCTTAGTTACCCGCCGTGGAAATTGTAGTAGGCAGAAAAATGAAAGGTAAAACTAGCCAGTGTGTTTACGTGCTCTTCTAGTAAAAAAGGCACCTTTTTCGTCGAAATTCACTGTCTACATTCATTGGGCACCTGTGGCGCAGTGGTTGGAGGCACCACTTCGACACACAAGTGGAATCGATCCTCGCGCCCATAGCCCACTCCAAGATCGGCAGATTGGTCCTAGATTTGTCTTGGAGGATAGCAGCACTTGCTCGATAGTTCAGTAGGCCAACAGAATTCATTGTAAAGGCCAGATATACATTCAATCACTTCCACACGAAACTCAATGAAGTCGAATGTATGGCGCATCCCTCAGGGATTGATTAATGCCGAGAGCTTTATCTTTTATACTTATTGTACCCATTCTGTGTTGATTCCTGTACTGCGGTTGTCTTCCAAACATATGGCTGCTTTGGCCCACGATATCTTACTAAATCCTAGCATTGTTGCCAAAACTGTGTTGTTGACGGTGTTTTGGATGACCAACTCCTTTTCTTATTATTGTGATCTGGGATACCGGAAGCAATGCTCTTCGCACTCTTGTAAGGATAGTGACCTCTGTCATCTTGTTTACGTTATGTCGAGGTACTCTCAGCGTATGTGAATTAGAAAAATTCGTGATATCGAAGAACATTTAGCAAAGACAATTGTGTTCCATCTTCTTCATTACACCTTAGATGCTCTTATGAACGTCCCAGGTCAGTTCGCACTGCTCAGCTTGAGAGTTAAGTTGCTCATCATCTTAATGCTGTAGTCCAAGTATGCATAAATGAATCAGTTCATTCCGCTGACTGGGCACCAAGAACGAACATGTGTCTCATGAATGTCTCTCACATGTCACACTGTTTACTTGGATACTTGTATGGCCCGTTTTCACTTGTTGTGTGGGTCCCAGAATATTTCCCATTTTTTCGGAGTTTTGCTGATTCAGCCGTTGTTTCCCGGAGTGCCGAGGTCAACCTAGCCAAAGTCTGCCTCAGGTCGTCACCATCACAGGCACTGCCCTTGTGGACAGAAGGAGGTTTAGCACCATGCAGATAGGTTGATACCAGGACGGTGATTGATGCAGATATTGGTTTGCTCTCGGCTGGCCTTCTTAATGGAAACGCCGGACTCCTCAACATGGGAAACCCTTCTGGAGAGATGAGTTCCTCCGCTGTACATCGGTGCTCGACACTCAAGACACTTCCCAGCCACATGAGGCGCTAAACTATCGAGAGGCACATGTCATGTAGTCTACTGAATGTCCAACAACTGTTGGTGCTAGATGTAATGACGTACTATTTTTCCACTTTTACGATGTAAGCTTTTCCTTCTCGGAGCATAATGCATGAAGTGCGTAAGTGATTTGTGTCAATTGTTTCAGCACTGCAAACAATTTGCTGCAACCTGTGCATACTGCGAAGACTCACAAGAAGTGCTTTTTCCTTTTCAGTTGGAGAAAGTTTACAAGTGTGCTAAATGCGCGTCATTGTCACATCTTAAATGTCAGGCAAAATTTAGACGGAAAGCTTCATGCCAAGATGGTTGTAAGAAGTGCTTGAGAGTTCCAAAAGATAAATAGGTTATGGATTTCTATGTGCACTAATATTCGCAGCGTATTTAATACATCTGCTTTTGTGTTTCTTTTTATTTTCACTTGTCACTAAGTTCTAATCGTTGTTGAGCACGCCATAATCCAACGCTATGTGATGCAAAATCCATTTTCACTGTACTGTAATAAACTCTGAATTAAAAGCCTCGCGGTCTTTTACTGTGATTTTTTTCCCATCTATTAATAAGGTGGTTTTAGTCATAAAGTCAGATGCCTTATTGTTGTATTATATTCATTATTAAATTTTACAAAGATTAATATTGATTGCTAATTCCTCATGAAGTTTGGATGTTAACATTGTTGAGATAGGGCGCGTGTAGCGCAGTGTTCGGAGGTGCCGTTGTCCATTGTTATGATAATACGATGGCACACAAAGGTGGTAAGGTGTTCATTAGTCACTTTGTGCGCCAGAACTACTTCGTAGGCTCGGTTTGTTCAAGTGATAGAGGGCATCGCAGCTCTCCTATTCGATGTATTTTATTGTGAAATACAACTAGTATGGTGCTGGTTGGGAGAAAAGCAAAGCAAGTACCTCAGTGGAGCAGTGGGTAAGCACGGGTTGGAATCTGGCCAGGAGTGGTGCAGTGGAGAACACGTGAGCTCCCGGAAATGGTAATCGCGGGTTAGAAACTGGCCGGGGTTCCAGATTCTGCAAATATCTCAGCATAATAGAGGTTGTTTTTTACCCAGGATCGACTTTCTACTAACCTCGGCATTGAATTGTGAATTCGTCGTTTTCTCTCTTAGCAATCGCGAGGCTGTTAAACAGCATACGTTTACTTCCATACAACAACACACATAACACACACGCTTAACCGCATTCCAGCCCACCTCACGAACACCCAAATGTTCCTAGAACGTCTACGGGAAGCGTCTCCTAATAACGCATGCGTGATGGAGTCGTTCGAGGTTACGGCGCTGTACACCAACGTATCGAATGACTCCGCAATGCAAGCCATCTTCGAACTTCTTGTTGAACATGAAGGAAAAATAAAAATGAATAGCTTGTCCATCCAGCAGCTTATGGCTCTCTTAAAGGAGTGCCTGAACTGCTCGATTTTCAGATGGTCTGGGAAATACTATGAGCAAATAAGGGGACTGGCAATGGAACAGATACGACAAAGTGGTACCGAAAGCCAAGTAACAAAAACATCCTGGTTCACTCCCTTTCTTATCACCCTTCACACACAAAGAGGGCGCTTGTGAGAAACATGCTTCAAACAGCCACCTCTGTGTGCACTAGTAGGAAACTAAGGGAAGAATTGCGACTTGGCTCGACAAATAGCCATCTCCAATGGCTACGAAATTGTAACCCCACGAGATAAGTTTCGAGGGAGACCGACGCTCCAAAAGGAACGGTTTGGCCAAAACAAAGTCCCGGTTATCTTGCCTTTCATTAGCAATGAAATAAGTGTAGCGATGAAGCGATGCTTAAGAAGGTCAGATCTAGAGGAATCGGCAGCGATAATTGAAATACTACGGAATACTCTTCGTCGCCAGTTAGTTTGTAACAGCTTGTAGGACCGTCCATGTGAAACACAAAACTGCATACTCTGCCCTTATGGCAGCGACTGTGACTGCATGAGTTCAGGTGCGATATACCTAATCTCTTATGTTACTTGCGGAGGCGAATATATTGGCGAAACAGGTAGACCTTTAAGTATCCACTTAAAAGAACACCTAGATGGCAAACGAAAAGCAAAACAAGGCACGTCACTAGGGACGCATAGGATAGAAAGGCATAGCGGAGACGATTTTGATATAAAAGTCGCTATCCTCGCACGGGAAACTAAAACACCAACGCGCAAACTCTTCGAGGCTTTTTGGATAAATGCCAAAAATCCTACAATGAATAGTAGGGAGGAATGCCTCGAGATTACTCAGGATCTCGCCCCTTACCTTCGCATCGATCGTTGATTGGGGGTGCTGCAGTCGTCAGCCATATGCGACTCTGAGCGGCTATTCTTCCTCGGTGGAAGACAAATGGAAAAAAAAGCGGTTTGTTTTTTTGAGAAGCCTTAGATCTTGTAATTATCGCTCAGATTTTCATCTTTCTGTTTGTGCTGTTGAAGTGGTTGACCTAGTAAGTTGCGTATTGGTGTACCCTTCCAGGCTCTGAAGAAGGCGATTCTGCCGAAACGTCATCTACGTTTGTGTTGTATGTGTATTATTGTATGGAAGTAAATGTATGCTGTTTAACAACCTCGCGGTTGTTTTTTACGTTATACAATGCTGTGAGTAAATAGGGATAGGCGATAAATAGAAAATAGACAAATTTTCGCTTTTTTGGCGAGAAAGTAGCCATGGGTAGTTTATCTATTCTAGAAATAACGTTGCGTACCGGAACTTCATTCTCTTTAATCGCTATATATCAATATTTGAAGATTAGGAGAATGCACTAGTATCTTTCAAAACGAGAAATGTGGTCAAATGTACAAAATTTCGAATACTGGGACAGCAACACATTTTATTCGTTGTATTCAGTAGATAGTCGGATAGCAGTGGTAGTGATGTCCGATACCACGAGCATGGTACTACTTATATTCCGTTTCCGTCGAGCAAACCCCTCATTCCTCCGCGGTCAGGAAATTTGTACCGGACTTGTGTGGGAAGGAATAACTCTCTGTATCCATTTGGTGATGTACTACTCTTCTATCTCAGGACTCCAGGGTGAATTGCTCGACCAGCACTCTTGATACTTGGAACTTGATATTTGGACGACCCGTCCTCACTAGTTATGCGGGCTCCAGCATAATTACCATTTTTCGGAGATTTGATGGTTAAGCCATTGTGGTTCCCTGGAATCCCGAGGTCAGCCTGGTCAAAGTCTGCTCCAGGTCGTCACCGCCCCAGGCAGTCGCAGTCCTTGTGGATCTGAGAGAGATTTGCCATCATGCAACTTTGATGCCAGGATGGTGGAGGATCCTGGTATTGGTTTACTCTTAGCTAGGCTTCCTGATGGAAACGCCGGACTCAGCTTGGGAGATCCTACCGGGGAGACGATTCTCCCCGCTGTACATCGCAGTCCGGCATCCAGAAATACTTCCCAGTTACAACGGAGCGCTAAACCGTTGGGAGGGTAGCATTCTACGACACTCAGGAAGAAATGAAGGTACTCATGCAGCAACCGAAGCCACACGTAAAATTGGAAGATCTTCGTGGACAATGGATGCGAGGAAACGAATCGAATATGAGAAGTGCTGGGGTCTGCACGGTAGATGTGAAGACGGATCGTATAAAATAAAAATTTTAAAAAATGTGTCCAATAGAACACTTTTTACTTCGCCCAAGAAGTAGTCAGTTGTCGAGCATGAACTTAAACCTATTTTTGTTCTCGATTCCCTTTAAACATCAAGATATTGTCATCGACAAGTGGTGTAGAAAAACAAAATGTTGAAAGTTGAAGTTGAGTTGAAAGAATTCAGTAGTGAGGAGGTGCTCGAAATACAGACCGTGTATTTGTGTAAAAATAAGAAAAACTGGTTACCTTCCTTACTGTGGAAGTTCAGTTCTTTTCAATGCGCAGATTTTTTGTTTTAGCTCGTGAACTAGGTCTTTTTTGGTACCATGAAATATTAGCCAAACAAAAAATGTGTCAACTCAATATTTTCTCCTTGTAGGCGATTTAACACCAGTTTGCCCTTATTGGGGAGATCGAGTGTTCGGCTAACCCAGGCCGTGGGATCGAACCGGTAACCACGTGTGCATTGCAGGTTGTATCTAACCACTTTGCCGCGCGCATGCTTAGACAATAACGTCGAGTTTAGTAGCAAAGAATTCGAAATTTTCTGTGAAGAAAGGTGGTATTCCCAAAAACCTTGATAACCCTGGAAATGGGGTGGGATATGGGTTGTGCAGCAAAATCTCTGTCGAAATACTGCGTGCTCAACTGTTTGCGTCAAGTCTTTGAAAGGCGAGACAGGGCAACCTTCACGAAGAACCTGTAGGGTACGCTCAGCAAGCATATTGGGCAGTAGTTATGACGGCAATGCCTTCGGTTACCCTTCGTGGGTAGGATGACCTTGCTCAACCCCCTCCACTGACTGGGCTGGAGTTTTTTCTTTCTGAAGGTGAGATGTTATGTGGCTTGCTAGAAATACAAGTATTAATTTGTGATCTACAGCTCTGAGGAAATCGGCGATGACAGTATTTTAAGTCATGGAGCTCTGCCTCTGTACTATTTATCTCAACTCAAACCTCTGAGTGTAGAATCTTGGGCAACTCTTCACCAGACAGGATTTCGGGATCCGAGAGCTGTGTGGAGAGGCGGAAAAGATTGATATACAACTTTCCTGTTGTCGGTTTCTTGTTATAGTGGCGTGTGGCGATAGTCCTATCTCCGTTCATTAGGGTGGATAGCGGAACATTGTAGTCACTAAGATTCCAACGGTACTTCAAACTAGATTGTTTTTGAGCTCCTTTCAATAACTTTTTTTTCTGCCTGTACCGATTTAGATCCTCCTGTGTCTTCTACAAGTGACATTTATTATCAGCCGTGTTAAGTGTGTACTGGTAGAATCAAGCTTTAGTTTGCTTCTCTTTTCGAGCAACTCCTTAATGACGATGAAGATGCAGTTTGAACTTCTTGTTTGAGGAACCTAGGTGAGATGTGAGTAAGTTTAAAGTCCCTTGACAAGCAGTTTGCTGTCCTCGGTCAAGTTCCCGTTTATCTGCTAATCACGTAAGAAGAGAATTTTTATTGAGAATTTCATCGCCATGCACGACTTGCTTTGCTTTTCTTTGGCGATGACAGTATTTTTCTAGGTTATGGTTGAATCGAGGGCGCGTGTGGCACAGTAGTTGGAGGCGCCACTGCGACACGGATGACCCACCAAGCCTGCCATCCTTCCAGGGTTGGCAAATTGGTACCACACTTGTCTGGGAGGATAGCAGCACTGGCTCGATACATCGGCAGGCCACCGCGAGTCATTGTAAAGGCCAGATATGCATTCAATCATCTCCAACGATACTTAATGAAGTCGAATTCATGGCCCATCCCTCAGGAATTGATCAACACCGAGAACTTTATCCTTTTATCTTTTATATTGACGCCGACGTAAAAAGAGAGGTTATCTAAGGCGATGCCATCCCACCAAAATTATTTACCGCCACCCTCCAGGATGTCATACGCACATTGGAATTGGATAATATGGGAGTGAAAATCGACGGTCGGCAGATACATCACCTTCGCTTTGCTGATGATATCGTTTTTATAACACCATACATTAACCAAGCGGAACGTATGCCTGCGGACTTTGATAAAACGTGTGGAAAGATTGGTCTTCGACTAAATCTAAAGAAAACGATGGTCCTGAAGAACGGTTTCATTTAGTTTGCCACATTCACGCTCAACGGAACGAATATCTCCGAATGCTTCAGTTATGTCTATCAAGGTCGGGAAATCAATGTGATGAACGACTTAGTTCCAAAGCAGAGCAGAAGGAAACGAGCGGCTTGGGGAGCTTTCAAGAGTATCGAGGATGTAGTGAAGAGAGCAAAGAATACCCGACTCCGTGCCCACCTTTTGGACTCAACGGTTCTTCCTGCCCTAACGTATGTGTCAGAAACCTGGTCGCTGCGTGAGCAGGATGAAAGGTCACTCAGCGTTATCGAACGCGCAGTCGAAAGGACGATGGTAGGAGTATCTATACGAAGCCGACAAAAACAGATGTTCGCCAAGTGGAAGAAGTGCGAGACGAAGGAAAACCATTGTGCTCAGTATTTGGAGGACCGCCTCTGGAGGAGAATATTGGGTGGGTCAGTGTTGATTTGCATGCAACTCTATTAGGTCCAAGGCCAAAGTAACTTTGCAAAGAAAATTCGAAGACCTTTTGAGCAAATCGCATAACACGGCTTCAAGAGCGCACAGAAATGCCGCTGACGAACACCAAACAGGTCACAGTAGGATAAATAATGTGCAAGACAATGCAAGGCTAACCGTGTTAGGGGGCATGACTCTCCCTGACGGTGCGCGCTCGTTATTAGAATTGGGACCGTGTTTCTCACCATCTGAACCCATTTCTAAGGTAACCTTGCGTAGGGTCGCATGTAGTTTACATGAGCTTCAAGATAGACTCCGCAAAAAGGCTAGAGATGAAACGCCAAATAGTTGTAAACAGCACCAAGTGGGGGTCTCACCAATAACACCATTTCCTCAGCCGTTCTTTAGACAGCAAGAGCCCGATAATGAAGTTGATGTAAAATTTCGGATGTTTACGAACGAAACTTTCAAGGTCCTTAATCACTATCGCGCGAAACGATACAGCTCAAACCTCACGGAAGTGCAAAAACGCGGCATGCGAGAGGTAGGAGAGCTGATTTGGTCGAAAAACATAAGACTGACCGTTAGTGATAAGGGTGGAGAGTTTGTTGTAATTCCCCCATCAGTTAGATGTAGATATAACGAAAAAGCATCTTAAAGATGCTTCACTTTATCGCCCATCATCTGTGTCGACAAGTCGACCAAATAAGCATTATCTAATGGAAAAATAACGCTTTCTAATGCAACGGTATTCTTTGTGTTTTGATGGTGCTGAGTGCCCTACATTCATATTCCATCCTAATCATCGGGCACCGTAGTAAATATGGCAACTATAACCAACAGACACCACCTGGAATAATAACAAGCACGACGCATTGCTTAGGAGCGAGACCTTGCGACCTATGATGCGACCCAGCGACCCACCCCACTCGCTCGGGTCTAGCCACGCCTCTTAGCACGGATATTTTCCTTCTGACGACACGTGGACATCGCCGTCGTTCCTCTTCATCAATCTTTCTCCAGCTTTATCTCCTTTCATCATAACTGATTTCGTTTTATTAGATGGGAATGTTGTTAAATAAAGACTCATGCTCTTGCCTCACTAAGCTCGGCTTGTAGCCGTGCATCTCTTGGCTAAATATCACCTCATCAAAGCATACCTGTGTTTCATCGTACTGGAACACGATTTACATATTATTACAGCTTCTTGTACCATGCTAAATTACCGCCTTAATAATAACGCCGCTGCAAGCCATAATGTTTGCTCATCATTCAATTGGCTTTATTGTAATCTATTCTACTGCTCGCATAATCGTTTCATTCACAGCTGCTTCCAATCCACCTAGGCGCTAATAATGTTAACTAAAATATGTAGCTTGCACTTCCAATACATATTACAGTTCCATGATCGCTCACAGGCATCCTAACCAACAATTCTTCGTTCCTATTGCTAAATCATCCTTGCAACCGCTATTGACATTCTTGCACTGTGAGCATGTAAGCCTTAACTCTTTCATAATTATAGCAATATTCTTACAAAATCAGTATTAGCTAATCACTCATATACTCATCACATTGTTTTCACCACTTTGCAGTATCGAATGTTCACATGTACATTCTATTGTATCCAACCTCTTATGACTTATCCTTCCCTTAGTGAGCAGCATAAGAGTACGGTAACATGTTTAGTGCTGTCAGGGGTACATGTCATTAACGACGTCACACCCGCCTCCATATTGTACAATTGTATAATGTACATACATTTAGAATCTCATTACGTCGTTGTGTAAATAATGAATATAAACGGTTTAATTTCCCAAGTTTGAAGTATCCAGCATTGTGACTGCCAATCAAGAAAGGTCTCGCGTGGCACAAGCAAAGACCAGCAACTATTCCGATCGAGTCTTCTCAACTACTTGGTATTCACATAACAGCGAGCTGTCCCCAACAGTTCTGGTGCGTTGGCCGCTTGAAAGGAAATCCCCAAGCCGCGTGGGAATAATATGGACAATTGCTTAGGAGTAGGTGAGTGTTGGAATGCTGTACATAAGTATAGTATTTTGGGTTGAAATTTAGCGTCGAAAATATAGCATAGTTGAGATGACCACGAAAACGATAATGACAGACGATTGAACGCAGTAATGTCGATTAATCGAATGTCGGTTATTTTCCACTGAATACTATGATCGTGAAGTTTTATTGATAGAGGAAGACTTATGACTTTCCTTGATTGTGGTGTTTCCACGATTTTACAGTAACCATCCTCACATTATCATCATTTATCATTCATTATCATTTTGAAATGATAACCGATGGACAAGGGCTGTTAGTGACTGGATTCCTCGGGTGAAAAAAGGTGAATTCTTCCGCTGATGCGTTTTGAATGTGGTAAAGTCAAAGGTTGCTGCGAGCTCATTTCGTTAATGTTCACTCCAATTGTTGTACAGTGGTAATTTTCGAAAGCTTGGCATCCAAAAAATATTAGCATGGCTATAGCTATGATTAAGTGAGTAAGGGAAAAGCCGCTTCTAAGTTTTTTGGCATATAGGCTCCCAGTGTTAGGAGTTGCCAGTAGCTGCTTTTTGAAGACATTTTTGCTGTGATGATGATTGAACACGGCCGAATTGTCGATATCTTCTGGTACTTTTGCTTGTGATATTCGTGATATGGTGCGTACATCGTTTGGTAGTTTTGTTTTCCGTAGAGGAGATGCCTTATATTCGTCTATCCATTTATCATGTTCGACGATTGCGGTATTGATTTTCACATGTAATAACCAATATCGATCCCATTTATCTAATTCATCTTCTTCTTGCTGCAGATGCAGCAAGTTCTCGCTTTCTTTATGCTCTGATTCTAGTGAATTTTTGAGTTTTCCTGTCAACAAGTGTCCGAGACGTGTTGGCAGAACATGTAGCCCAGAAGGCAAGTGTAGGGTTTTTCGATTCTTATTAGAGTCCACAATTGGTCACAGCCTAACAGGATAGATGGTTGGATTTTCGATTTATTTTTGTTGACTTCGATTTGAAGATTGTGCCTTCGAATGAAGTCTATATCTTCTGGACGGGTTGGTGGCGTCTTGAGCGGCTTTGTTATGGCTTTGTTTGAGAATAGTAATAGTGAAAGTTGATGCCCATCTGCGTCCCATACTTCTAATGGGACTTTTCTTGATATATCTTCTTTTGTTTCATGTGATCCGAATGTGTGTAGTCGTAATTTCGTTTCCTCCATTGTCGGCAGACGAAGTTCTTCAGTAAGTTTTTTGTCTACAACGGATAATTCTGCTCCAGTGTCCAACAATACGGAGATCTTTTTTAACTGTTTGGTCGTTTGATCCATTACCGCCATTCCTCCTGTAGGTAAGAAAGTTGACTGTAGTGTTCTGTCTAGTAGCGTCGATGTTGCTCCTTCGTCCGGTGTCGTTTGTCCGACTTGGTTTATTTTTGTTGTGGATTTCCTTTCTTTTAGTTTTCTTTTGTTACCCATTACATCTTCTTCAATTTCATTCCTGGAAGATGATGAGATTTTTCATGGGTTTTCCTTTTGGAGAATAGAAGCAGCATGATGTATGGTGCCGTTTTTGGCAGTTGTGACACCATGCTTTGCTGCATTGAAATGTGTTGTGAGAGGCAGATGCACATATGTGGCACACTCCGTTCTTTTGAAGGTATTGCGATCTTTCTTGGGGTGCTTTATATTTGTCGCAGAAGAATGGTTTATGGTTGCCCCTACAATACATGCATGAAAGCGATGAATATTGGGGTTTCCATTGTTTTATTTTGTTCTCAGAGTTAGTGGTAATTGCTGGAATTGATTGGTTACTTGTGGTATAGCGCGAGATCAATTCCTCGTTGATGATCTCTTCTAAGAATTGTAGAAGTCGTTTCATGTCGAAGAGTTCCTCAGTTGTCGTTTTCTTGGCAAGTACTTTACGTTAAGTATCGATGGGAAATTTCGACAGTACTTTCTTGTATATGCGTTGATTGTTTACATTTTCTCCTTTTTCGATTAGTTGGAGCATTATAGCTTGTATATGCTGTAGTAGTTTCCTTTGCTCATACAGGGTCGATGAGCGAGAAGCGGTTTCGTCTAGTTTCTCGAGGAGTTGAAGAACAAGTTCCTCGGAGTTGTCCTCGGAGGAGTTCTCTTTGCTGATCCGGAACTTCTTTATAGCCTGAAAGGGTTCTCCTTTCAAGAAGCTAATGAGGTAATTGAACTTTTGTAGGTCTGAGACTTTTTGTGAATTTATATTTATATTGAAGAGCTCCTAAAAGTTATCCTATTCTCATATGTCACCACTGAATGTTGGGATGGGAATTGTGGGTAGTTCTAACTTCTTCACGACTGCAGTGACGATGGATTCGTCGTTCTCACTGCTTGTATTGGAATGTTCGTGGGATGTGTTGAGAAGCTCTGCGTGAGCCTTGAAGCTATGGATTCGAGCATGGAGGAGTACTAGATATTCGAATGCATTGCCAATTGCTTCTTCAGCAACATTCGAGTATTGTGCGAACTCGTCTTCAATATTTTTTAGCGTCATATTTGTTTTTCGAATATGGTGGCGAGTTCGTTCAGCTCGTGCTGAATCTTTGTAGTCATATTTTCTAGAGCTGCAGTTCCTTCTTCTAACTGCTGCAGTCTTGAGTGAATGACAGCGGGCTTATCTCATCTTGTAGGTTTTGAATGCTGATTTCTTCTAACTTCGCCTTTTTGAACCGCTTTAGAGCTTTTTGTAATTGGTTAATATACCGCGTAAGTATCCGTTTGTGAATTGCCAGTGTTAGGTTGGACATGATTATAGAGTTATCGCACTTGGTTGTAGTTTGCTGACGTGACGGATCCTTTCAGCGGCCAATGCAATGAACTGACCACATCCACTGTATTCTGCTGCACGCACGGTACTCTGTCCTATTCTACAACACACAAAATGTTTTCCACCTAGTCTTTCATAATTGTAGCAATACTCTTACATAATCAGTATTAGCTAATCACTCATATACTCATCACATTGTTATCACCACTTTGTAGTATCGAAAGTTCACATGTACATTATATTGTATCCAACCTCATGCCTTAACTCACCCTTAATAAGTAGTATAAGAGTACTATAACATGTTTAGTGCTGTCATGTGAACATGTCATTAACGGCGTCACATATTGTACAACTGTATAATGTGCATGAATTTATAATCTAATTGCGTCGTTGTGTAAACAATATTATTTAAAGGTTTACTTACCCAAGTTTCAGGTATCCAGCATTGTGACCGCCAATCAAGAAAAGTTCCGCGTGGCACAAACAAAGACGAGCAACTATTCCGACCTAGTCTTCTCAACTAGTTGGTATTCACATAACAGCGAGCCGTCCCCGACAATCTGAGGAGTTTAAAAGTAAATACCGAAAATTGAGCCACGAATGGGCCAAAATGGCAAGGGCTGCTGGTTTAAAACCATCAGTTATCTCTCAAAGTTGACTTATCAACATGCCCCGTCTTGTACTTATAAAAACTCATAAGTTAGTGTCCATCTAGCGTCTACCGATCCATCATTGCATAAGGTTAGACCGATCATTAGCTGTGTAGACGGGCCAACGGATAGGATAACATGGTTTTTAACCTTAATATTTAACGAGTTCTTGAAACACATTCCAGCCCATTTTACAAATACCTAGATGTTTCTGGATCGTCTGCGTACTGCGCAGCCCAGTAGCGCGTACGTGATGGAGTCATTCGACGTTACCGCCCCTTATACAAACGTGTCGAATGACTCCGCAATGCAAGCCATATTCGAACTCCTTACACAGCACGAAGGAGAAATAAACATGTATGGCTTCAAGATAGAGCAGTTGATGGCACTCTTAAAAGAATGCTTGAACTGCTCAATCTTCAGATGGTCCGGAAATTACTACGCTCAAATAAGAGGGTTGGCAATGGGACAGCGACTGGCACCAAGTCTTGCCATTGCTTTTATGTCTAAGGTGGAAGCACCAGTGACCGATCTCGGGCCACTACTCTACTGTAGATATATAGATGACTGTTTTGTCCTTTGCTCAACACAAGAGGAAATGGACAAATGTTTCGAGTTGTTAAATGAACAGTCAGAGTATATCAAGTTCTCCCGAAAGAAACCGAAAGAAAACTGGCTTCCATTCCTGAACGTGCAAATTAACCTGTCCGAAAATGGCTACATTACGAAGTGGTACGCCAAGTAGCAAAAATATCTTCGTTCATTACCTCTCCTCTCACCCCTCTCACACGAAAACGGCGCTTGTAAGAAACATGTTTCGAACAGCAACCAATGTGTGCACGGGAAAAGAACAGAGAGAGGAGTCGCGGAGCTTGGCACGGCAATTAGCCATTTCTAATGGTTACGAAACTGTAGCTCGGTATAGGTACAGGGGAAACGCTAGGCCTCCAAACGACAACTCTAGTGATAAAAAGGTCTCGTTTTTCCTACCCTTCATCTCAAATGATGTAAGCGCAGCTATAAACCGCTGTTTAAGAAGGGCATTTAGGGCATCACCTGTAGTCCCGTTGAACGTCGAGTGAATCGAGCGGGCGCCAGTAAATCCTCCATTTTTCCCTATCGCCTGCAAGAGTAGCCCAATGGGTTCTCCTCGCTTTAGGGACTCGTCGAGCATCATATCTTTCTTCTAGGCTTTTCGTGAGGAACTCTGACTATCGGGTCGGTGGTCTTCCTGCAGTACGTTTGACAACTCGAGGAATGCAGTCAATAATAGCTCTTGTCCATAGGTTATCATTCATACGTGTCCGGCCCACCTTATCTTCGACTGTTTGGAGTATAGAACGGAATCTTCGATTTTCGATCGTTGGCGCAGGTCGGAGCTTCGGATCCCATCGCTTATTTGTGTGAAACGGGATACTCCTAGCATCGTCCTTTCGACTGCGCGTTCGATAACGCTGAGTGACCTTTCATCCTGCTTACGCAGCGACCAGGTTTCTGACGCATACATTAGGGCAGGAAAAACCGTTGAGTCGAAAAGGTGGGCACGGAGTCGGGTGTTTTTTGTTCTCTTCACTACATCCTCGATGCTCTTGAAAGCTCCCCAAGCCACTCGTTTCCTTCTGCTCAGCTCTGGAGCTAAGTCGTTCATCATATTGATTTTCCGACCTAGATAGACATAACTGGAGCATTCGGAGATATTCGTTCCGTTGAGCGTGAATGGGGCAAATGAAACCAATCCTTTCATCATCAACATCGTTTTTGTGAGATTTAGTCGAAGACCAATCTTTCCACACGCTTTATCAAAGTCCGCAAGCATACGTTCCGCTTGGCTAATGTCTGGTGTTATAAGAACGATATCATCAGGAAAGCGAAGGTGATGTATCTGCCGACCGTCGATTTTCGCTCCCATATTATTCCATTCCAATGTTCGCATGACGTTCTGGAGGGTGGCTGTAGATAATTTTGGCGAAATTGTATCACCCTGCCTAACTCCTCTTTTGACGTCCACGTTAATATAGTTTTAGAATGGAGAAATTTTGGTTGTGAAATTTTTGTACAGCTCACGAAGAATCATTGTGTACTGAGTAGGGACTCCTTGACTACCAAGGGCTTTGATGGCTGCTTCTATCTCAATTGAATCAAAGGTCTTCTCTAAGTCGATGAAAGTGAGACAGAGCGGTCTTTTGTACTCTCGCAATACTTCAATAAGCCTTGTTAACGTGTGAACGGTTTAAGAAGGGTAAGTCTAGAGAACTCGGTGGACGTAGTTGAAATGTCACCAAGTAATCTAAGACGCCAGCTGGTTCGTAACCGCCTATATGACCGTCTATATGCAACGCAAAATTGCATAATTTGCTCTAATGGTAGAGACGGTGTTTGCATGAGCTCAGGTACAGTTTATCTGATCTCACGTAAGGCGTGCGGAGACGAATACATTGGCGAAACGGGCAGGCCCCTCTGTGTCCGCATAAAAGAACACCTAGTCGGCAAAAGTAAACCAAATGCCACACTATGCACGCATAGGAGCCAGAGACATTACGGCGAGGGCTTTAAAGTACGCGTCACGATCTTCTCACCGGAATCGAGAACACAAGCGCGCAGAACTCTCGAGGCGTTCGGGATTAACTCCAGAAATCCGAACATGAACCGCAGAGAAGAATGCCTCATTATCACGCGCGAAATTTGGCAGTATATAAACCTGTTATTCTGATAGGAGGGGCACGTTACGCTTCTGTGTGAATTTTGTGCTGTTGGTCTCCATGCGACATACTCAGTCGAAGCCTTATAGAAAGCGTTGAGTGTGCAAAGCTGTGTTCATTGTGGTTGAACTCTTGATTTAGCGTTTTCTTTGTTTGGTTATGGAGGCGTTTGGCCGAGTAGATTGCTCTCAACTTGACCTTTCCAGGCTCTGAGGAAGGCGAAGTTCGCCGAAACGTCAGCTTATTTGTGAATGAAGGATAATAATAACACCTCGAGTTTGCTCAACAAGAATACGAAGAATAAATAGAAAGAATTCTTTGTGTGAACAACTTCCTCCAACTGGCTGTAGAATGAGTCCTCTTCGCTCTAATCTGCTGTACAAGTTAGTGAGCAGTATTTACTAAAACTGACTCTCTTTCGATGAGGAACTCGATTTAGAAAATTAGCCAATAGGATTTTGTATGTCACTAAATGGAGAATCAATGCGTGCACGACAAAGCCAACCCCTCAGACATTTCTTGACGTGAATTTTCCTACAGGAATGATAAGGGTTCCACCATCTAATTGACGTTTGGCGAGAGCGATCAAATGGAATTTACTGCAATCGGTGGTCTCAAAGAGAACGTAAACGTCAGGGTGTAAAGGGGCTGTTCGGGCGTTATAGGTGCATAGCAAGAAGCGGTCTCGACGTGTGTCCTGGGCGTGCTCGTTCAATCCGATCCCAATGACATCCTCTTCAACCCGAGATTTGGTCACCTCTCGCCGGTTGTCTCATCGCCCGAGGTTTTAGATGGAAGCGCTCAGTGTGCAGGGTACTAGGGTCGGAATGTTGACAGTTCAGCATTGTTGTTCTCTGGATTCCCGAGGCTTAGCTGATGCTTTTTTCAGGTCGTCGCCACTTCAGGTAGACGCTATCTTTCTGCATTAGAGGGATTTGCCACCATGTGACTAGTTTGATATCAGGACAGTAGTGATTCTTGGTATTGCCTTACTCTTAGATCGGATTCCGGATAGAAACGTCGGATTCCGTCTCAGCTTTGAAGACCCTGCTAGAGAGATGAACAACCTGCTGTAAATCGGAATCAGATACCCAAAAATACCCCTAAGCGACGATGAGGCGGTGAACCTTCGGGAAGATTTACAGTATACTAGTTGCAATAATATGTTTTCGTTCTATCTCTGAGGATAGCGGTGTATCTGTTTAATTGCACGTATAAAAAACTTAACTGCAAAAGTTTGGAAGAACGATTGAGCTCTTCATGGTTGCTTGGGCTGTTGAGCTTGGTCGGCTAATTGCGGGAATCGCTGACATGTAGTTCGAGCCTTAGTAGCAAGACAATAAGCCTGCTAACTCACGGTGGTCAATCAGCATGTGGCAACGACCTTCCCACAGCGATTATCCCGAAATCGAAAACTATTTCAAGATTTTGGAAAAACCAATCTCATCCAGCACCCAACACATTGCAACACACGGCTTCACAGAAAGCGAAAGACGTACGGGATTTCTGCAATGGTTATTGCTCCCCATTATGTAAACACGGCGTATAACTTTTTATTATTACTGCCCAATAATTTTCCATGGCAAGGTATTATGCGAAATACAGTCACAATGATGCTAAGATATGTAAGCAGAGCTTCAGTCAGTTTTTTTTAAATTGTGGTCGTCGTGTTCTTCCAAATGCTGCAGACTACATTAAATATAATTTTTTCACCCTACAAGGAACTATGGATATGAAGACTTTCACTCGATGGATGAAAAATATCATCTTAGCGATTAAGAGAACCGTGCTGGGTCTTCACTATATGCAGTTGCTAACATTCGTGGATTAGAAAGAGCTCCTAACTGGTGATTGTAGTGCCAATGTTCCAACCTTAGAGGGATGGGAAGACTGGTTTCTCCCGCGGGCTCGAACCAAGGTCTTGCATAGATTATTGAAATTAATCTCTTCATCGGCTGCGCTATCTGCGATCTTTATAATCAAAGCAGGTGAGTCAAAAAAAAACTGATGATGATGTCGTCGACACGTTCGAGCGAGCTATGCGTAGGCTCGAACTATGCGTAGGCTATCTTTTTACACGCGATGTAGTGGTATCAGATGTTTTATCATCTAAGTCCTGATTCCGAAAACTAATCCGGCTGGTATTTTTGTTACGGTTTTGTTAGTGGTTGGTTGGTTAACTTTCTATCACTTTTTCCTTTGTGTAAGCGTAAATGTGAGAGACTTCATCGTTAACGATGTGAGGAAGCATAATGAGTTGTCCTTGTAGTGAAGTGCACACAACATCTTCAAAGAGCATCGATAAATTCGGACATTTGGTAGATATAAGGTAAGCTGAAGTATAAATAAAATAATCCTATCCTTATACCTGAATGATTTTTAGGAGGCAAATATAAATGAAGCCCGATAGAAGTGTGAGTATAACTGAACTTTTTTTAAATAAGCAAGTGAACGGTGATGTGAAAAAGTAACCTCTACTTAAGCATCTACCGCTAGACCTTGAAAAGCAACCACATTATACAAGACTACGGTAGTCAGTAGCCATTACCAAATGATTACGTTATAATTTCAATTCGACCTTCGTGTAAATAATGTGTCCAACTTTTTTTAAACGTGTAAACTAAGTCCCATTCATATCTCTTTAGCGCTGATCGTAGCATTTTGGTACAACTCTGGAATATCGTACTGGGCTGTTTCCAGGTGAAGTCGTATTGCCATCTGGTGGGAGTGACTATTGTAGTAGCTCGCGGCTCAATGCCCAGAAATAACCGGCAGCTGTGTGGAGATGGAGCACAGTGATTATCTTAGTTTATTTATGAGCCTAAACTAGGCTGATATGAAATGTTGTTTTGCCAAACGTTTCTGCACCATCGTCCTCAAAGTGGGAGTGATACGAGTTTAGTGCCAATATGTTACAGCTATTTGTTCTTCAGCTGCGGGTCTTGGTAGTCACATTGAGTCAAGCCTAGTACCATGAAGCTCAACACGGATGAAGTGAAGTGATAAACTAAAGTGTTGATTGTTCATGTTCTGAGGTAAAACGGAAACATGTGTGAACATGTATTCACAGAGTAATTTTGGATAAAAATTCCAGAGAAGAAGCTTCGAATCGTCCGGTCTTTATAACGGCAAAAGAAGTTGAGCTGCTAGTAGAAAACTTTGCCAAGAAGAATATCGAAATGCCTCCACAGAATTTTGACTTCACATAACTCACCTAGTCATGAAAATGCAAAGTGGATTTTGAGAAACGTCATACTACGTCAGACGAGTTCAAGTATTGTTGTGCTTCATTTCGATCATGAGCAGGCTTTCGCAAATGTCATCGTCTGCGATTAATTTGTCGTTGTCTTTAGATGACAGATTAACGAAGTCGCTCATTCACCCTAGTTTCTTGGAAATATGTTGATTGAATATCAAATAGGCGTAGCTTTCTGCAAAATGAATGGGACAAGTTTTAGCAATAACACCTCGCGTTTGCTCAACAAGAATGCGAAGAATTACTTGATCAATGCCGAGCTTAATAGAAAGTCGGTCATACAAGTTTCAGCCTTTTGCAAGTAATATCGATTTTTTTTTTATTTGACCCGTCTTCACGTCTACTGTGCACTACTCACATTGAATTCGTTTCCTCACAAACATTGTCTACGAAAATCTTCCAACTGTTGCGCGTGACTTTGGCTGCTGCTTCAGGATTTTCATTTCATCCTGGATGTCGCAAAATGCTGGTCGAGCAATTCTGCTTGGAGTTCTGAGATAGCCTGGTTGAAGAGTTCCTAGTTCGATTACAGAGAGTGGTTTTTTTTCCCAGAGAAGTCTTGTTTCAATTTCTCAATCTCGGAAGGATGAAAGGCTTGGCTGGCCCGGTGCGGAATCGAACTAGCAGCGTGCTCGTGATGATGGGTGTCATTACCACTATGCTATCCACCTCCTAGTTACATCAAATGAACCCACAGATACAAAGAATTTTATTGCCTTCTTTAGAAATCAACGACTAACGTTAAAGAGAATATTGATATGCGAGAGCTTATGAAAGCAATTAAAGTCGTAAGAAAAGCCAAAGAACGCAATGTAAGTCATTTCAACATTTTTGCAACAAAATAAAATAGAAGAACGCTAAAACTACAATGATATGTTAGAGATAAAACTAGTAACCATCCACATATGGAATAACGGCATATTGCCTAAACATTTTGCAGATCGACTTATCAACATCAATGGAGTCTTTGGCGATGGCTCAGTTAAAGCCACGTCCCCGACGTCGTTCCCACCATGAAGACTACGGATGGCAGCGCTGCCGTTGGATGCTTTATGTAACAATATGGGTGGCCGCTATAGTGTATTTGATCGCTCTTATGAACAGAAGTAGTATCTGCCCATATATCGTTGACGTTAAAACGACTGAGTTCTGAGCAATCTTTTCCTTGAATTGGTAGCAACCAATGACGTTTTGATAAACTCTTTAAACCTATATTGGCAATACACCAATTGTTCCTTTCATTCAACTGTTTCACGCAGGAACCAATAAAATCATCATTTCTCGCTGCGTCGTCCAAAAATAGCACAGCGTGCTCTGTTCGCCCTACGGGCTCGCTGAGCAACATATTCTTCATCTTGGTTCACTGTGAAGAATTCTGACCACCTAGTTGGCGGTCATTCTTCTGAACACTTGACATACATCACCTGCCGTTCAAATACCTCACGTGTCTGACGCCTGTTTTTCAACATTTTGACGTGCACAACGGTGTCTCCGATTTTTTTATCGTTGACGTAGATGGAACCTTCAGATCCTCCATCTCATTTATGTGATATAGGATGTTCCCAGTACCGCCCTCGCAGGCGCTTTCAATGACCTTGAGTGATCCTTTATCTTCTTTAGATAACGACCACGTTTCAGATGCCTACGTTAAGACAAGAATCTCAATGGTCTGATCTGTAAAATTTTGTGTGGATGGTTATAACGGTTAGGCAAAACCTTCGAGTTGCCATGATGTGCCTATTTCTCCATGATGTCGTGCTCTATTAGGCAATGAATAAAAGTTAAAACATATCTGTGAACAATCAGATATGTTTTAACTTTTATTCTGATATGAAAGTAACGATTGGTTTACTGCCAAAATACGTAATACAAATATCATAACATTGCTGAGATATTTGCAAAACTTTGGATCGCAGGTGTATATGGTGGGGAACGAACGCGCTATTGTCCTTTCTGGGGAGTAACGCGTTCACCATCACACCATGCGGGTCCCTCGTTTTGCCTGCCTCTCAGCTAACTCTATCGATTGTAAATTGTACATGTAGTCGGCAGAAAATGAAAGGTAAAACACTCTGTGAACAATTTTTACATTTTTATTTGCTGCCTTTTATTTTACCACGGCAGAGTACTATCTGAGACATAGTTCTACCCAAAAAAACTAATTGTGGGTTCGAAGCTGGCGTGGAGTTGAGTTTTGCAAATATTTCAGCGTCATTGTGGTTCTATCTGGGAACATTTCACTTTCTACAATACAAGTGGGAACACTCTAGTCCAGCTGTCACAGAACTCCAGAGGGAATCGAATCGACCAGCATTCAACGACACTCATGAAGAAAGCGATAATCATCAAACAGTATTCGAAGCCAAACACGTAAAAGTTGGAAGATCTTCGTGGATAATGGGTGCAAGGAAACGAATCGAATGCATGAAGTGCTGGGATCCACATACTAGATGTGAAGACGGGTTGCGTAAAACGAAATTTATTTAAATGAATAATAAACAGATTTCGAGAACGGACCTATGGAACTGTGAGTTTTCATGGATCGTCTTCGTCACCATGAGCCACTCTCTCGACCTATTCGTTACATGTTAGTCTGTAGGCTCTAACGTAGTATTCATCAGACATTTTCTGGTTCCGGTAAGCATTTAAATGTACATAGAGGCATTGTAGAAGATATATTTTTCGTGGAACTTTTCTAAGTTCATAGAGAACTTTTCAATTGTGTTTTAATTACACTTGATCTGGAAACATGGATAACAAGGATAACCAGGGTCGGTGTTGGCTCACATCTCTTCAATCATAAGCGTCCAATCCGCAGTATTTTTTTTCGAAAGAATTAATGTTCATGATTCAATTTTAAGAAGGTACCAACGCCGTTGATATCTGTACGATCGCATGGTCTAAGAAACGGTTTTTCTACTGCATCATAAACTGCGGCTATGGACGGTGTTTTCTCGTATAGGCTAATCCGATCACATCTTACTTACATTTCCTAGCTTGCTACACCAGGTCTTCGCTGGAACAATCAGTTGCGAGTGTATATTGTATGTACAGATTGTCATCTTAGCTGTTACAGATTTAAGTAGCCTACAGCCACTCCTTAATTTTAGTAGCATCTTCGTACTATTCATACCCTATGCCGCTGTATCGGGCGCCGTTTCGCGGTGAAAATGATAAGGTCTATCTACCATACAGTGTCTGTCGACATGATATCTACTGCATATGTTCAGCGGTAGCCGGTTGTTTATCTCAGAGAAGTCGAGGAGCTTATTTATTAGAGTTCACTAACAATCACCTTCTATGTAAGTGCACTCGTGAATTGGCATCTACACGTAGACGCAAAGTGTATGTGTTGCATCAACAGTAAACATTCCATCACTTAGATCGACCTGATTTTCAGGAAAGCATCTAAATCATCTAGGAGCATCCCACATAGCCCCTCGACCAACCTCACTGATGGCGATTCGTGGCTTTCTCATTATCTTATTTTTTCTATATTTTTTCTTGCTGTTTAGTTAACATAGGGGAGCGTGTGACGCAGTGTTCGGAGGCGCCCTGCAACACACGCGTGGAATCGATCCCTGCGCCCATGGTCCACCACGCCTTCCATCCATCCGGGGTCGGCAAATTGGTATCAGACTTGTCTGGGAGGATAACAGCAACGGCTGGATACATCGGTAGGCCATTGCAAGTCATTGTAAAGGTCAGATATACATTCATTCACCTCCAAACGATGCTTAATGAATTCGAATGCATGACGCATCCCTCAGGGAATGATCAACGTCGAGAGCTTTATCCTTTTTTATCCTCTTCCTCTTACTACTGTAATATCTGATACAATAAAAGAGCTCTTTAAGCACCAAGCATGCTGCAATCATTCTCATTAATATGCTTGAAATTCAGTTATCCACCAACTGGTATTAATTGTCACATTTTGCAGTGTACGTCCTCATGAGTCATATAAATCCTAGCACGGTGTTTAATCGTTTATTTTTCTGTGAAGTAGGCGAAGATGTCGAAACGTTAGATGCACGGGTATTGTTTTACAACAATTATGCGTGAGCTCAATGATATAGAAAACTGATGATTATAATTACCACGATTGACTTTCTATTAACCTCAGGATTGATCTAGTAATTCTTTATATTCTTGTTGGGCAAACACGAGGTGTTATTTTTTTATTTTTTATGCGTAAATAAAGAATAAAATAACACATGTAAACTCTGTACGGTTGGTCTCAACGTGACATATTCAGTGGTAGACTCATAGAAAGCGGTGAGTATGCGATGATGCCATTCTGTTTTCAGTGCGATTGAAATGTTGGTTCAGCGTTTTCTCTGTTTGGTTATGAAGGTGCTTGGCCGAGTAGATTGCTGTCAACTTTACCTTTCCAGCCTCTGAGGAAGGCGAAATCCGCCGAAACGTCAGCTTGTGCGTGAATAAAGAATAAAGTAACACCTTGCGTTTGCTCAACAAGAATATAAAGAATTACTAATGATTATTTTTACCGAGGTTCAATGAAAGTTAGTTTTTAAGATACCTAATCAGTTAGTTGCAGTGGGGGATTGCATAGTTGTCAGTGATGCAGTACATCATGAGGTAAGGCACTGGTTCGACTACCTCCCAACGTTCTTCTCTGGTCCATGTAGGAACGCTTTAGCCCTGCTGTCTTGAAGATTTTAAGGAGAATCGACTTGACCAGTATTCTACGACATTCATAAAAAAAAGACCGAAAGGAAACTACGAAGACTGTATGCTTAAGCAGCAGCTAAAACAACGCGGGAGATGTGTGAAAACCATTGTGGACGATGAATGCGATGAAAACGAATCGAATGCGAGAAGTGCTGCGGTCCGCACAGTAGATGTGATGATTTTTTTTATGTAAAATCACCTGTATCACCTGTAGTCCCGTTGATCGTCGAGTGACTCGAGCGGGCGCCAGAAAAAAAATAAAAAAATAAAGTCACTTAGATCCTTGCAATCTATTCTAATGTCGACTGCTGAAAGATGGATTGTCCGTTGAAAAATAAATTACTATCGACGGACAATCATTGTTATCAACAACCGCCCTGTATAAAAGAGCGCTGCCTGTGATGTTGCCTCATTAGAGTGGTGCTCCACTTAAGAACATCTAAGTCGATACGACAGCAAAGACATTACATCGAGAAGACGAACGACTGTGGACAACCGACTCGGATCATCGGCTCTGATGAAGACAGAGACGTCGAAACATTAGCAAAATAAATGTTCAGTAACAATCTAGTGTTTGCTTATCAGCTAAAGGAGGCACATTGATCACTCATACCGAGGCTAAATAAGAGTCGCTTTACATCATTAAAATCACTTACTTTGCTAAACCGGCTTTCAGTTAACCTACGCGTTGATAATCAATACATTTGCCTAGATTGCTCAGCTTACACGAGACTGTTATGAAGCTTTTTCCCTAACGCTTCGACGTCTTCAACTTGTCCAGAGCCGGTGACACGAGCCGGTGGTCACCAGTTGTCCGAAATCGCGATGAGGTGTCTTCACAGCAGCAACGAGTTGAATCTTCTTCAGTGAAGTACCGATCGAATCTAAGCGTAAACACGACGTGTGAGCCGAAGCAATCTAAACAAATGAAAAGCCACTTAGTTTATTCAAAACTATCACCTAGTGAATTTGACTTGAAAGCACGATTTGTGTTGAAGTCACTCAGTACTATTCTGGAATCCATAACCCGCATCTGTTGCAAGAAGAGCTCTTTGACACAAGCTACATGTACGTCTTCTATTCTTGTCTCAGGGGACGCTTTCTTCGCTCTGGTACCCATTCTCGCGTTGGTCTCTTTTAACTGCCGCGTTTTCTTTATATCATTATCATTCCATCCACCACTACTTGCCTTTCAAACATATGTTTACACTCCAGTGGTTTGCTACCTTATCGTTTCTGAAAGGTGTGGCTTATTTTCGAATTGTGACGTAGAGCGCCGGTTCCGTACCAAGAGCAGGGTCTCCGAAGGTGAAAAAGAATTCAATTAGATGTTAAACGTATCGTTTGCCTTTCAAACGATGGGCTTGAGCCAGTATGTGAATGGCGAAGAAAGTCGTTGATGTACAAAATTGTCGTTTCATATTTCATCTGTACAGTTGTGCACCAAAATGCCTATTAAGATGAGAAAGTGTGCATGGAGTCCACCAGTTGGTCAGTGATTGTTTAAGAACGCGGCCTTGTTTCCCTGCTTCTTTCTTCAATACAGTTCGTCTTATTGACCGCAGAACACTGGATTCTCTTCTGCAATATTTCTTGGAAGCGCAACGATGCAATAAAATAAGCAAAACGAATTTTTAGGATCCTCTCAACGGTTTACCGCTTTACCATGGCTGGGAAGTGTTCCTGGGTGTCGGACTGCGATGTACAGCGGGGATTCATCCCTTGGCAGGGTCTCCCAAGCTGGGTATGAGTCCCGCGTTTCCATCAGGAAGCCTAGCTATGAGTAAACGAATGCCAGGATTCCCCACCGTCCTGGTATCAAAGTCGCGTGGTGGTAAACCTCCCTCTGATCCACAAAGGCTGCGACTGCCTGTGGTGGTGAAGACCTGATGCAGCCTTTAGCCAGGCTGACCTCGGGATTCCAGGAGCCATGATGGCTTAAGTCGCCAAAAAATGGAAATTATGCTGTCTTCGGAAAATGGAGATTATGCTGAGGCCCGCACAACCAGTGAGGACGAGCCATTCGAGTATTAAGTAAGCAATTTTTAGTGAGGGCTATAACATACACTTCGGTGAGACAACGAAAAGCTGGAAAAAAGGTTTTGACATGTCGGCCCGTAATCATCTAAAAATGAGAAGGTCGAATGGGTGGCGACATCTATCTACGCAGTTGCTTCGGCTGTTCGGTGAAGCTTTTATCTAAGGAAAGCCGCCGTTTAGTCATAAGCACTAATAGAATGGTGATCAGGCCCCATGAATGGTGGTCTCGAGCTGATGATCGAACTCCATGAATGGTGAATAGAATGGTGATCTCTCCTTTTTGAAGAAGGCTAGCAATAGTCCTGAAATAGATTAGAAATAAACGGGGTATTTCCAACACTTCTACGATCTTGGCAACGTAATGAGTGTGGTTCATAGAAGAAACTACTTTTTGTGATTCAACGCGCGCAGTTGGTTGCCTTTCATTTGAAGTTCTTGATATGTTAAATAAGCCACTCTTCATGAAGATCTTTTGATCAAAAAAGGTGGGAACATGAGAAGCCGATGTTATCAAACACTCTACTTTTCGCAAGGTGAAAGATAAAGGCTTAGATATGCTTTTGAACTATTTAGACTTTAAAAAGGTACCTAATTTCATTCACAGGCTAACACGAGGTTGTTGCCACACATTTATTTGGCTAGCGTTTCAACTTACTCATATACCTTAGAGCCGATGGTCCTCGTCGATGGTCCATAGTCGTTCGTCTTCTCGATGTGATGTCTTTGTTGTGATCAACGATTTGAGAACAATTTGAAAGGCTTCTGAGCTGCGTCGTTTCCTTGTTCAACAACCGCGAAGTTGTTATAGAGCATGCGTTTACTTCCATTCAATGACACACATACAAGACAAGCGTGGCTGACGTTTCGACAGTATTGTCTTCTTCAGAGCCTGGAATGGTACGTTGACACGTAATTTACTCCGCCAAACGTTTCAGCAACACATACAGAAAAACGAAAATCACCATGGCAAATACATGGTATACAACTTCTCGAAAAACCCACCATTTTTAGGTGCCTTTCACTGAGGAAGAACAGCTGATCTGAGTCACATATGGCTGAGGACTGCACCACCTTCACATCAACAATCGATGCGAAGGTACGAGGCCAGGTCGCGTGTGATCTCGTGGCATTCCTCCTTGCTATTCATTGTAGGTTTTTTGGCATTTATCCAAAAAGCCTCAAGAATTCTGCTCGCTGGTGTTTTGGCATCTTGAGCGGGGACAATGACTTTTACATCAAAATCATCTCCGCTATGCTTTTGTATCCTATGCGTACCTAGTGACGTGCCTTGTCTTGCTTTTCGTTTGCCATCTAGGTGTTCTTTTATGCGGATACATAAAGGTCTACCCGTTTCGCCAATATATTTGTCTCCGCAAGTGCCACAAAAGATCAGGTATATCGTATCATGAAGGAATACTCTGAAATCATACGTGATCTCACCCCGTACCTTCTCATCGATTGTTGATTTGGGGTGATGCAGTCATCAACCGCAAACGATTCTAATCATCCGTTCTTCCTCAGTGGAAGGCACGTAAAAACGCCTCTGAAGAAGGCGATTCTGCCGAAACGTCAGGTACTGTTGTGTTGTATGTGTTCTTTTTGTGAGGTAGTAAAAGTATACTGTATACCAACCCAACGACTGCTGAGGAACAAACCGACACATTTATAATCCAATGCCGAGGTTAATAGACAATAGACCTTCAGAGCTTTTGATCTGCTCTTCCTTTTTGTTTCTTATTACCTTGTCATCCCTCTCCTCACTAAATTTTTTTGGTTTTTTTTTCTGATCTCTCATTGGCTATAAATGGAAAATTGGTTTCCTTTCCAAATATTCTAAATGTTCCTCGATTCCTTCTCTTTCTTTCTGTGTGTCGTTCTCTCTCTCTCTCTCTTTGTCAATCTCTCTTAGTTATGACGTCTCTTGTTCAAAGCAGCGGAAAGGCAGAGAACCTGTTTTCTAGAGTTTTGATACACAACAAAAACAGATGAAAATTTGACTATGGTTTGCTCGAGTGGTTTATTGATCGTCTAGGGTGCAGTTTCCAACAGTTTTCAGTTAAAGGGCGCATTGCGCAGTGGCCGGCGGCGCCATGGAATTCACACACGTGGAATTGATTTTTGCGCCTATGGCTCCCAAACCTTCCATCCCTCCGGGTTCGGAAAATTGGTACCAGACTTGTCCGAGAGGATAGAATCACTGGATCGATATATTGGTAGGCCACCGCGAGTCATTGTAAAGGCCAGCTATGCATTCAATCACCACCAAGGGATGCTTAATGAAGTCGAATGCATGGCGCATCCCTCAGGAATTGGTCAATGCCAAGAGCTTTTTCCTTTATTTTATCCTAGAGTACAATTGTTAACTCCGCAAAACTTTGATATTCATTCCAACAACTATGTAGAAAAGAAAAGAGAACAAAAAGTTTTTACTTATCTTGCTTTTCGCCCATGTTCGCCTCGAAGAGACCGGAAGTGGGTGATATCTCAGCTCACAAGTGGTGCGTAAGTGATTTTCTGTCCTTCGCTGTGTGATCCAAATGCGGCAATTATCACGCGTGCCTACACTAAGCCATAACGCTTGGTTTCGTCTGACTCCTTTACCGAAGTAAGAAATCGCAAAAAATTGTTCTAGTTAACCCGCCTTCACGTATGTTGTGCGGGTCCCAGCAATTCATAAATTCGTTTCCTGGCATCCATTATCTAAGTAGGTGTGCGAACTTCTTGCATGTGTATTCGAGTGCTGCTTGACGATTTTCGTCTTCGCTATGGCTGTCGTTGTATGCCGGTCGAGTCAATTCTAACTGGTATGCTGGCGAAAGTGTTCTGGTTTCAGCTAGTTTGGTACCAACTTCCGGAAGGGTGGGAAGCTTAGTGGGTTCGGTGTGGATCGAACGTGTCCTTTACTCATAATGAACAGCATCACTACCACTGTGCTACTCACTCGCCTTGGCAGAAATATTTTTTATCTAAAACATATTTGCTTCCGTCTTCTTGGACATAAGATGGCGTGCAGCGCAGTGGTTAGAGGTATTTTGCAACAGCTTCTTTGGTTCGATTCCGTGCTCGAAGGTGACCAAGGCTCTAGTCCCTTCAAGGTCTGATAGTTATTATCTAACTTCCCTGAGAGAACACAAATACGGACTTGGTATATCGATACGTTAATGATTGTTTAACATCGAACGGTGCGTTATTTATTGTTTTATATACCTATGCATAGGGAACCACAAATGTACTCGAGAATTCGAGTAAATATCCTCCTGTAATCGATTGATTTACACCTTCCTGGTTTATTTCGACAAAAAAGGTTGCAGTACATCTAACAACCATAAAGAAGCCCACGACTATAAAAGAGACGAAACCAGCATCCTGTTAATGGGTTCTCTTTGCCCCAGAAGAGTAAAAGTAAAGTTGCCATTTATCCACTCAAAAGAAGCCTATGGTACAGAATCATCAAGGATGTGGAATATGCAGTGGCATGCTAAAATCTAAGGGGTACTCAGAAGAACTATAATGTTTGTACATACAAGGCGTCTCCGCTAACATCGAAAACATATGTTAGTGGCATACGCAAGCTGATAAGGCCAACTACGACGTTGTTGCATTGCGTGAAGTGAGGCGAGGTCACTCATTAAGAAGCGTGGACTGTGACACAAAGAAAGGATTATTTCTAAGAACATGGAAGTATTAAAAGTTCATTCCTTAACGCAGTGGCTTACTGATGTATCGAGCTAGTGTTGCTATCTTCCCAGATATGACTGGTACCAATTCGCCGATCTCGGAGGGATAGAAGGCTTTGTGAGCCCTAGGCGCCGGCATTGATTCCATGTGCATTGCACGCCACCTCTGCAACCACTGTACCACACTCGCCCTCCCATAAAGAGTATCATATGAAAATTATCTACACCACTTCCGATCAAATGTTCTGGCTAGACGTCCTTTCTTTTTTTTTGCCCAGACATGATCATGCCATGACAAAGAGATGGCGATAGATCAGCAATGTCTTCAAAGATCTTCACAAAGATGCTAAATGGAGGTGACGTTCTATGAGCTGGTTTGTCGAAATCAGTCGTGAGACAGCAAAGCTGGTGGCTTAATGACTTCTCACCAATTGGACTCTGCTACAAAATTCATCTGAAAAGCCACATAAAATTGAATTTTAATTTTAACGCCTGCCATTCATCGGTCCAATCAACTCCACTCTAGTAACACGATGGATTCGGCTGCAGTTTCCTACCAGTCCCTTCTCACCAATACTTTCCACGATTTCCGGATACTCACAGTGACGGGTTTCGTTTGCGATTCGGCTTAGCCACTTGGGGTGCCGATAGTTCATAGCGGTTAGATTCAATGCAAATATTTTCACTACACTCTATGATTCACGCCGCAGAGTACAAGTGTGGACAGATTTTTTTCCTTGTTCTCTAATTTCGTCAAACATCCTCGAAGTAACTTTCTCGAAGTGAGCAAACAAAATTATTTATGTTATTGTATTACTAGCGGCTACTTAAAAATTCATACCACTCATTTAACTTTACCTAAGTGTGTGTTTCTTTTAATTTTCTATTCTCCCATTATTTCTGATGCCGTAGAAAGTGAAGGCCGTAGGTCCTCCTAGAGATATCTCGAATTTTGCTTTATAGTTCCACAAGCACATCTCCACAGAAAGCAAAATTTTGTACTGTATTGCTGCCTTCGTACATTTCAATTGAAAAGTCCAGCTTAACAATTTAAGAGGAATGTGGTTGAAGTACTCACAACAATGTTCTACGTTATGTAGCTTCAATCACATTTTGGTCATGTTCGATGTGAAGATGATGCGTATCGATTATTTGTCAAGATCTGTTAGCACCAAATCTTATGCTGGTAGCCGTTCAGTGTCGTACAGTTCCGTCTTCTTATAATGGAGTTTCTCATTGGAGTCACTCACTTTGATAGCACAACAACTAAAATTAGATGAAATATAACGTTTAGCTGGTTATTTAACACCTTACTTAGCATGGTGTTAAAGTTGTTGATTGGTTCTACGACTACGCTGTTTCTTACAACAAGCCCAATCGTCACACGTAAATTTAACTACTCCATTATTTTTGCGAATCTACGTGTTTTCATATTGCGATATTTAATATAAATGGATTAAGTCGTCGATAGAGTGATGGCTAGGCACCATAGTAAAGCGACTGTGACTAGAAAATAGACGTTAAACCTATCGGCGTTGCTCAATTTCAGGCATTCAACTCCATTCGTAGCATCGTAATGATGACTAAATTATTTATTATATTATTATATTTATATTTGCATATATAATTATGCTCGGCTTAATAGAGTGCGAAATCAGTGTTTTTATCAATTCAAACATGTTTGGTTTAAATCTGGGAGCTTGTTAGGATGAAAGGCTAAGTAAGCACAACGCCTGGGATCGAACCGATAATACCACATACGTATTGTAGTTCACATCTAGCCATTGCGCCACGAAGTGATACAGTATGCAAAAACAATAGTGCTGGATTCTATTTTTTTTTTTACGTTCAACTCAAAGAATTTTTTAGCTCATGTATGCCACTGGGGTGCGTCAACAGATCTATTTTGGGATAACCATTTCTAGAAAACTGGTTCTCAAGCTGTTTGTCTCGCACATATTTGATTATTTTATGGCTTACAAAGTGCTAAATGAAGCAAAGAAATGAAGATATAGGAAGGGGCAAACCAGCACTTATTAGTACAAGAATGACTTGCAAAAGTGTACAGAATTGATGAAATCCGTCATTTTCTACTCGAGATGAAATTCTAGTTGTTAATGAGATCTTAGTCAAGTTTTTTTCGTCCGTTGGAACTCGTCTTTTAAAAGGTTATTCGATACCGTGTAAGTTAACGCCGAACCGGATGGACACGCCACACACCGATCTGCTTCGGCTTGAATGGCTGCTTACTTTCGCCTCGACTTTACGGATTGTTCCTGTTCCACCCTCTTATATGCTGCACTGAATTTTTTTCTTGTTTGTTCATCAAATATTTGAATTATAGACTGTTAATGTAAAAGTAAATAGATTTTCGAGCATTGATTAAGTTGAGTACTGATTAGATTCGGAAAGCTGATTTCATCTCAGGCAGACTTAGAGCCAGCAACTACACTTACCAGGAGCACAGGGAGTATACACCACGCCAACCAAGGCCATTGCTTTGTCTTTCTCTCAGCCAGAATTTCGCTCTATCGATGCACATATCTGAGCATCCCTATGGTTGTAATTCACATCATACCTTGCCGTAAAAAACAGTACGCAAGAAATAAACATTGAAACACCGTGACTTCGACTTCAGCATCATTTAAATTGTGTTCGATGTCGATTTCTTCTCACCAGATCATTCCCAATGACGTATGATAACTGACAGCACTGTTAGAGTAAAAAAACTGACCGAGTGAAAAGCAACGCAAAAACCTCGTTTGATGTGGTGTGTTGCAAACAAGCCCCGCGAAGGATAATCGCGGGTTCGAAGGAGGTCGTGCGTTTTGCCTATATCTCAGCATCCTCGTGGTTGTATTTCACATAGTACCCTACCGTAAAAAAAGCTCAAGTACTAAATAAAAGTTAGAACATCGTGAAGCCGATTTGAACTCAGCTGTAACTACGTGTCGTATTTAATTAATTACTGAATATGAATATTTTTTCTCACTTTTTATTTTTTCCCCTTGAAGGTGAGCTGATATGTCGGAATCCATTTCGTTAACCATCAGCCATATAGGTTAGTGGGAAATTCACATCATATATTGGTAAATGGTTCTTTATTTTGAAAAATAGAACACTCTACTTCTAATTCGAAATGTGTTTCAATAAATCGTTGAGTTGACAGCGAATGTCTCTTTGCGTATCGGCCGTAGAACAAATACTCATCTCCTTCACTTCCCTCACTCCTACGCCCCGTGTTCCGATCCCCATTTGTCGCTGTCTTGTCTCAGCTGTACTTTATCAATACCATAGCCATCTTTCAAGAACATATCCGAATCTCTGAATACATACACATAATTTCATACACCCAATGTTATGGCGCAGTAAATTTGTTCATGTGTCGTATGCAGCGTAGCCGACGTAAGTGACCTGCAATATGTATATATGAATATGTGGTCCTTGGTTCGATTCTGCGCCTGGACTAACGAATTCCAGAGATTAGCAAGTTAAGGACCAGACTAATTTGGGAGAACAAAAATGCTGACTTAGTAGGATAGTACCCCTGGAAGTTATTGTATAGACCACGTATATATTCAGTCACTTGTAGACCTCTACTGGAGACGAGTGAATGGTGCGATTGATCATATTGCCATTCCTTTAGTCAATCTGCGAATGAAGGTGAACCACTAGTATCTGTTCATCGCAGACCAACATCCAAGTTTACAGGCTGGCCACAGTGACTCGGTATTCCTTCGGCGAATTTCTAAACTTTTTCAAGAGAAATGTCTTCAGAGGTCAGATTTGAAGTTCTGCTATTTCCATAAGAAAGAACTCATCGCTTAGAAAATGTATTAAAGCCGATGTGTATACCACCGGAAAGATGTTGTTAATAAAAGCGATTTCTTTTTATAGCTAGTAAAGTCAAATGTATCACATCATCCTCAATGAGTTGGTCTCAGGAATTTCGTTGTATTGTTGCAAACTTCCTCCTTACGTACAATCACTGGCGACCGCGTATAGTGCAAACCTGGGAATGCTCTGGACGTTGCTGTAGTTATGGAATTTATGGGTATATCGTGCAATAAATAATTAGTTTAAGAATTTAGCATGTATTTAACTCTAACCTTTCCTAGAATTTTTTTTTGCAAAGTTGATGGTCTTAAATTACACGAGTCACGTCGTTTTACTTCATAACTTTAGGCTAGTACTTAAACTAACAGTTTGATTTTGAAATGTCGTCAATGCATTAGCTAGGGAAACATTTCGAAAATGGAATATGCAGATGATTTGAAGGTTTTGTACCGAAGATATGGGCATCCATAAAGCAGAGCGGCGAGTACATAGATTAGCAAATGAAAACGTTCCATCTGAAAGCGACAATCGAACCTGTTTTTCTACAAGGCCGAAAAAAATTCCCAGGGAAATTTTCGTAAAATGATTTCGGATCGCTCAGTAATCGTTTTATTATGATTCTGAACTATTTGCAGAACTTGGACTTAAGGCCACATTCGAACCCACGGCTACTCTTTCCAGTGCTCAACTGTTACTCATTGCTCCACTGTGACCTTTGCTTTACTTTCCTCTCAACCAATTCTTGCGCTAGCAGTGCGATACCAATCATCCGACTACGGTAGTGATTTTGGGAACACAAATCGGCATTGTAGTCAGCACCATGGTGGTTGTATTTCACATCACATCATGCCGTGAAAAAATAACCGGTAGTGAATAAATTGAATACCAATACTTTCAAAGTGTATTCTTTCTTTGATAAGCTAAGACAAGGTTGTTACTAAATACTTACTCGGCTTACATTTTGACGCCTTCGTCTTCATCAGAGCATATGATGCGAATAGATGGTCCACAGTTGTTCGTCGTCTCGATGGGGCATCTTCGTCTTCATATCAAGTCGGATCTTCGTCAGTTGAGCATCCTTCGAATGAGGTAATCTCACCAGACGACGTCCCTTTCTCTCTTCCTCTCAATCATTTTATTTGTTGCTGCATGACTCAACATCACATTAATCACACTGTGCGGATCTCAACATTTCTTCTGTTCGTTTTCTCGCATCTAGTTCGGCGGCTGCTTGAGGATTATTCGTCATTGCCGTATGTCGTTGAATGCTGGTCAAGTCTACACTCCGTGTGATCATGAGATAGCAGTGCTGGGGCGCTCCAACGTGTATTAGAGCGGCTCATGCAAGTTTGATACTGATTCTTCCACAGCGAAGTGTTGAGAGCTCAAAGTGTTCGAAGCGGTGCTCGGCCGCCAAATGGATAGGTTGAGTCGTCCACATAGTGAACGAGAGCACTACCAATGTGCTACCCTCTCCCCATGTGCTAATAAAAAGTAGTATATGACTTGAAAGCGAGGTCATATAATGGGCCTTATTTTTGATAAGGAAATAACAAATATAGCATGAGAAGATGGAATTTTCCAACTTTTACTATGGATGGACACGTGACATTCAGCGAGAGGACACTACTGTGCCGCTAGAAAAATGTGTTTTTGATGAAGTCATCGAGGCCGACGATTCGTTTCTCAAGTTCTTCACCACTCTGTTTTTTTCTGCAATGAATTGTTCGAAAGGAGAACGAGCGATAAAAACGCTCATGGCCTCCATCGACTAGCCGCGAATTCAGCAATCAATCATCAAACCACTTCAATCCGAGAACTAAATGAGAAACTCCCACCTGATTCGACAGATTCAACCTGCCTATCATGCTTGGAAATATGCATGCTTCATTGTTCTTTTCTGAAACAACTAGTTCTTTTACATTCTTTCTTCATTCTTTTTTTAGTTAATCATTCACACCTGTTTCCTTTCATCGACAGCTGCTGCATCATGTTTGCACAAAAGTTTTAGTCACAATCCTAACCTTTTTTTATTTACTGCCTATTCCTTTTAATGGCAGGGTACGTTGCGAAATATAACTTCTATAATGCCGAGATATCTGCAAAACTCCGGACCGCAGGTGTCTACGGTGGGGAACGAACACGCTATTTCCCTTTCCGGGAATAACGCGTCCACCAGCACACCATGCGGGTGCTTTGTTTCGTCTGTCTCTCAGCTAGTTCTATCGACCAATCATTTTGCAAATATCTCAGCATTATAAAAGTCTTAGTCTTTTAGTCTTCGACGACAGTGTTCATATCCAAACTCTTCTTGTCTGCTATTCTAACACGTTAGTATAATTTTCGAAACTCTCCAGAAAGAAGGCGAAGTTCGCCGAAACGTCAGCTTATTTGTGAATAAAGAATAATAATAACACCTCGCGTTTGCTCAACAAGAATACGAAGAATTACTTGATCAATGCCGAGGTTAATAGAAAGTCGGTCGTGGAAGTTACTCTCCAGAATGTTCTAATAGTCGTGATTTTCTACCGAGACGTCTGTCTAATGATTTCTAGTACTTAGGTAATTCTGACCCTATAGATTATAACCATTTGATAGGAACTGGATTGAAATTTGAAACCTTTGTTGATTAATTTCGTAATATAACACTTATATAAAACCACACGTTCGTTCGAATTTGGAAACACCTAGCATCATTTGCCACATTCGTAGCCTTCACCAACATTTCGCCGTTTCTTCATTAGCACTACACACCACTTCAAACGCTACCACTTCCACCAAACCGTCAAGGTTCTCACCTACGGGAAATAGAATGGAAAAATGAGTTCGCCATTGCAAGACGATTAGCTCTATCCAAACAGGTTTTAATCTAGGTTCATCAGATGCTCCGTGTTTTGCTGCCGCATGTGGAGAAAATGTGGCATCGCCACGAAAACACTTTGTTCTTTTAAAGCAATCGATGCTCAAATGTAGCATGTTCGCTTTTTTATACTTTTGGAGTTTTTTTGCTACAAAAGATGGTTTCCAATGGATTGTCACAATCGGTGAGCTATTTCTTAAGTTTCACTTTATCTTATGTTTTGTGTGACGCACGAAAGAAAACTCTATCACCGAACAAGATCAGGATAGCAGAATTCGGGCAGTGTCCCTCTTACGACTATAACCTTGCAAAAAAGCCTTTTAGTTAATTTTCATCTTGTTAGAGTTTCATTTTTAAACAACAACATTCGAAAAACTTACGTGGTGAATCATCAGGGCTGGGATATACGAGGAACATTAGTAGTAAAGCTATTTCAAGTATCTAAAACATTCTGAATCATCACTAATTCCTGAGCCTCTTGAATATTCCGCATTCACTAGGAATCGTGCAAACTGTTCTGACAAGTTTTAGCTCACTGGTGTTTCACTGCAAGAACAATTTTTTCCCTTAATTCCATAGATATGCTAGCAAAACATCCCCATTCCATCACTGTAGGTAGTCTTTGATCCACTACTTAGGCGATAGCCAATTCTGGTGCAAGGAGTCTACTCTTGGCTTGTCTTTGGGATGAAAATGCCAAATTTCTCTGTCTCAGTTACCCCGCCTCTGGGAGTAATTCCTCGGTGTACATAATATTTCCACATCCAAACCTACCTGTTCCCCTGTTCACTACGATAGCACCTAAAATTCGACTTTCATATGTCCGCCTACATTAATTCGCGATTAACATCGTAATCCTGTCACTTGTATGACCGTGAGTCCTTTATAATAATGTTAAGAATGAAACTTAATAAAATCATTTGATTTGGTACAAATCTAGCTATAGGAGCTACTTTTTTATCAAGTCGTTAACTAGTTACAAGTCCTTGATAACTGAGTTCACGGTACTTCATCAATTAGAAACTAACGACCAACTTCATAGGAAACAAAGTTGTTTCTTCTGTTTATATTTGTTTTTAGATTTTTCTTTAACCTGGTCTAGATTTTTAAATATTTTGTCCTATAAATGCTGACCTGAAGATTTGAAAAAGTTGACAACTGTTCTACCACATTGAACTTATCAATGAATTCAGAAGGTTCTGTTGGAAGATGTTATCTTTCAGTGTTAAATGCCGTCTTCATTTGTTTTAATTTCTAGCATATTTTTTCCCATCGAAAACATCCTTATCGCAATAGTTAGAGGTGGTTTTTCACACATGTGGTCTTTGGTTCCATCCTTCGCCGTGGGTTCGTCAAGCTTTCCAACGCTCTATGATCGGCAAATTGATACTGGGCTTATCTGGAAAGATAGCAGCACTGACTTGATATATCAGTAGGCCACTGCAGCCCATTTCATAGGCGAGATATGCATTCAGTCATTTCTATGGTAGAATCCAATGCATCACATCATGGTCCATCCTCCTGAGATTGATAAACGATTTGTCTTTAAGAAAGTTTACCACATTTCTAAGGAAAGTATAAGTCGCCACATCATTATGTTTCAAGATTAGCTTAATAATACATTCAACTACTTGCCAATATGCTCGACGCTATCAATTTCAAAAAGTCCTAACTTTTTATACGACCTGCTGATTTCGAAGTGTTTTGTAATGTCGATCATTAGTTTCCAAAATTCACCTGCTTGGAGCTTTTCTGGGTTTCATCTCGTTCGCTAGCATGCATCTCGAAGAGCCAACAATAATCAGATTTGAATGTGAAATACCAAATCACCTGGCAAAAGAAAATGTGAATATCACTGTTCTAACTGGTCTACGCCACAAATGAAATATGATAGCTCAATAGTGCATGGTGGAGAATTTAGTTTCAAAAGCTTAAACTAACGACTGTTATACGCTTGCACATGGCGTATGGACGGCGATGGTTTATGACCTGTCATGGCACAGTCGCAAAACGCCTAATCGTTTGGTCGTACCAGCTGCGTGGATACGACGGGCCAATTGCTGAACAATAAGCATGGCTTGGCCTCACACACTACTGCTCCCAACCCTGACCATTACCCGAACAAACCTCATTCTGCTCATGCATCGGCCCATTTTACCTAACCTTTTCTCTTGTCGCTTTGTTATGAGTTACAGTTAGAGTTTTGTTCAAAATCGGATCCTACCGCAGTGAGCATTTCTTCCATCCCCAATCTGAGTATGCTTTGATTCAGCTTTGTAAGGAGAGTAATCAGTAACAGGTAAAATCACACAAATAGGTGACAGTTGCAAAGTCCCTTTGCAGAGGTGGTTTTTTTCTACAATATTTTTTTCATTAATAGTTTTCTGATTCTCGTTTCATTCGTAAAGACAAAATTGACATTGCATGGATTGGTTTGTTTTCTCTGTTTCACCAAGTTCATTAATATAATACCTTCCGTACAATTAGGTGCCTTAGAGTATTTTCACATGATTTGTGAACCCCAGCACATTTTCTATTCGTTTCGTTGTCTTGCAATCATCGCTGTTGGAGTTGTGCTGACTTAAGGTGCAGGAAATGCAGTTGTTAGAGATGCCTTGCAACAATACACACATGATCGCTGGTTCTTCCTAGGTCAACAGTGCCTCCCATTTCTCCGAAGCCGGCAAGTTAGTACTGGACATCCTTGTGAAGAACTCTTTCTCGTCTACAAATGCCTCTATGGTGACGATCTGAGGACACTGTAGTAGATTATTTTGAAGTTCCAAGGAGAATCAACTCATTCAGCATTTAACATTTATGAAGAGGGTAAAATCCTCATGTGTCAGCCGACTCCGTGCGCAATTCCGAAGACCTTCCTGGATTATAAAAGTGAGAGGTGGCAACAACCTGAGAGGAGAAAGTGTTGAGAACCTCAACCCAAGCCACACAACTAACTTCGCGAATTTTGTTGAATGCTGGTTGGGTTCATTCTCACTCAATCCTGAGATGATCGTATTGGGCGCTCCTATGTTGTTTCAAAGGAATCAGCTTATCCTAGACATGTGTGGTACCAAAGTCCAGACCCCGGAAGGATATGAAAGGTCTGCTGGGCCCGATGCTAAGCCGCACCAGACCTAGCTACGTTGGTTGAACAATCAGCGTAATAGATGGCATAGCCACTACTGCAATACCCACTGACACGAATAGGAATAAAATGAAAATAGACTAAATCCATTGTCATGAGCAGTAGAGCATGAAAACATAATGCTCTCGGCGTTGATCAATCTCTGAGGTGATGCATCATGCATTAAACATTATCAAGCATGGTTAGAGTTGGGTAAATCTAAATCTGGATTGTACGATGACTCGCGGTGGCCTGCCAATGTATTGAGTCAGTGTTGCTATCTTCCCAGAGAAATCTAGTGCAGATTTGGCGGCCCCGGAGTGATGGAGGTCTTGGTGAGCCTGGAGAGCGGGATCGATCGCATCTATATTGCAGAGCGCCTCTGACCACTGCGCTACATACGTCTCCATAAGCATCAATAATAATTCATAATTTAACATATAGTCTTGGAAGATGCTTTCTCATTATTTTAGATGCATTTCACGGAGTCATGATTGAGAGCTTCATAGATTCATGAAAGGAGTTTTACATTGTGGGCTTAAGTCTTTAGAAAATACAAAGCGAAATATATGACTTTAAAATCTGCGACAGGTTCTCATTAGCTGTAATGCACTGAAAATGCCATTGTATTTCGCTTGACGAAATCCCGAACAGTTCCACTGCTTTAGTGTGCCGAATATGAACCTTGACGCGAGAAAGTGAACAGAACGTTTCGTAGGCTCCACTTTTATTTTCATAGTTTTCGCGAGGATCTACTCGCGAAAACTATGAAAATAGAAGTCCTCATCTCTGCTATAGCGAAGGATAAGCAATATGATCGCATTGGGTAAGACTAGTCCAGTGAATCTGCTTAGATCTCAGAACCACTTCGAGCTAATAAAATCTTGAGTCACCGTTTTGAATATCTGCACTTACGACGTAGGCACACTAACATCGGAAAGTTCTATTAAGGACGCAGGCATGTAACGAAAGCTAAGAAAGTCAATAAAGCTGACTGGTGGGAACGAGAAGAAACCACCAATCAAACGCCGTTTATGACATTGAAGAAAAAACGTTCCTCGGAACAGGCGATAGCAGGGAGACCGGAGGTGTTTGTGTCTGCGTCAATAGGAGCTTAACCATAAACATTGGTTCCTTTGAACAGCTAATGACCTGAATCGGACGTTTATAGCTGAAAAATGTCGACCAATTCCGGCTTTGATAGTCATCTTCACTTACGATGCAAACATATCGAGCTACAAATAAGATAAGACTGAAGCACTTCTCACCAGTTCTGCCTTGAAAATTTTACCTTCTACGACATCTTCACACATCATCGAACGTTCTGTCTTATTGAGGAGGAAATATTGCCGTGTAAACGATTATAATGGCCAAAGTTGTCATAGGTTTGGAATTTTCAACCTAGTAGCGTCTTTTGGAAAATTCCATTACCGACCATTTCAATGATGAATAGGATCGGCTCATTCAACAGCTTCGTCATAGAGCTACAATGGGCGGAAGTTTGCAAGTTCTTAGTATGTATCGAAAGTTGTGGATTAATCTTCGTCACTGAAAACTAGAAGAAAATCAAACCTAGCATGGTTAACCGCTGATAATGAGCCACTTGCCGAAACATCTTAGGTTTGTGTTTACGAACCCTTGTTGGGAAATAATAAGCGGAGCGACATTGATGAATTCAGCGATGTTGCCTTATATAAAACCCGTATATGTGACAAACTTGCCGCGAGTTCGAACAGCGTCGGCTGTTCAAACGCTACCAATCGGGATACATATTACCTGGATGATAGACAAGGGGAGAATAGCGTTGCAGATCAAAAAGCGAGAGCCGCACCTCGTCCTTTGTGTCTGCTGTACATAGCATACAAATTCGTTCAAATAATTCATTCTCAGTCAGAGTGATATAGCATTAAACAAAAGCACAATCATTGAATCATCAACCAATGGATCATTGGTTTCGTTGGATCATATCAATACGGTAACGAATCTCATTGAAGAGTCGTAGGAGTACAATATGTCACTACATCTCACTGATGGCGACTTCAAGCCCTTTGAGTTTAATAGAATGATTGCTGCAGTGGCAGTTTGGGCATGCGGATTTTTCTTCGTCAGCGACTTTACTATTAGTATAAAAAAATGATTTTGACAAGGTTATGTTATTTAACAAAGATTATTTACAGTCGTTCTTAAGAACGTCACGGAAAAACTAGAACGAGACAGCCAGTGAGAGTTTATAGCCGAAATTTATCCCATCTTCTCTTCGTTGGTTACATTATTCCTAAATCGTAAACCATTAGCCGACCAAAACGGTCGGTTTGAACAACGAATGCAGAAAAGTTGGTCTTCGGTTGAACTTTAAGAAAACAATGCTTTTAAAAAGCAGATTTGTATTTTATGGTTTATTCTGGGTCAAGCAAAAGAATATCCACGCATACTTCCAGAAACCGACTTTTGTTTAGCCTCGTCATAAATAATCAATACGTTTTGGATTATTGAGGTATCATGAGGTTTGTATACAATATTTATTCGACAACCGTTTCGACGTCTTTGTCCTCCTCAGAGCAGGATTATTCCAAGTCGGTGATCCACAGATGGTCGCTCTCACTATGTGGTTTGTGGTTGTTCGTTGTCGCGCCAGTTCGAATCCAATGAAATGGAGCACCGATCGAATGAAGAACTTCCATTTGCTATACCAATCTCGTGATAGCTCATTAATCCAAGAATGTATCCACAAGTATTCCAGCTATGCATAGTTGGTAACCCAACATAGCGACTTAGTTCCAGTCCATAACGAATGAAACCAGACGACTTGGGAGTTTGAGCATGGAAAATAATGAGGAGAAACCACAATGATACCCTTTCATTTGCTGCCTAATTTTTACGGTAGGGTATAATGTAAAGTAGAACCACAATGGTTCTAAAATATTTGCTATATTTGGAACCCAGGGCAGATCGAACCACAATTATCCTTTCCGGGGCTCGCGTGCCATTGCATTGCTTTCCCTCAGCTAGTTTTCTACCTAATGGTGCCATCATTAATTACGCAGCGGTCAATGGGATTAATTTGGAGAGCACAAATCGTCCGTGAATCCAGTCAAGCTGACACTGTAGTGGAAATCACAATGTTAATCTTTTATTTACTGCTTACCATAGTTTTTCACGGTAGGGTATGTTGTGAGTGTAGGTATATAGTTTATAGTGAGAAAAATGGAGAACAACGTTTGAGCTCATTCCTTCGATTCAATTGTTTCTTCCATTCTGGATATACGCTTCGCAACGTGAAGCAGGCGATAGCTCGGACAACGTTATCGAGCGCACTATTGAGACGGTGATGGATGATAGGAGGAGTTTCCCAAATCATGCAACTCATATGAACAATCCAAATTTTCGACTTATATCACCGTACTTAGCGAAAGAGTGCTTCCGAATTTACAAGCGTTTCAAGAAAACCTTCGCTGGTCCTATGCTGCTTCTTAAGAACACTTCCGGAACTGGAATCATTATCCAGTTTCATGAGTTTCATGAGATCTTAGTCCTTCAACACCAAAAACACCAATTTGATTACAAGAATTCTTTTCGAGCATCTTGGGTAAAAAGTGCCATGTTATTCAATTCGCTCGAAAGTTCGCACTGACACTGATTCCACTCACGCCACCATTGCTAAGGGGATATGGATGTAGGCTATGTTGAGCATGGGTTTTTGAGCAGCTCCTTCGTAAGATAGTAGTTTCGCATCTTTTTCTAGCATAGAACGCTTTGCCTAATATTAGACGTCATAATGTAAGCTCGCTTTCAAATGATTATGTGTCGTATTCCATAACTGGTCTGCGCTCACATTTCTTACACTATTCACATTTTCGGCGAAAAGGCACAGGACGTATTTTCTCCTACAACATTCTTATGTGAGAGCTTTTGTGACAGTCTATAGTGATTTTGCAGTTTATTTCGTGTATTTTCTTTTATTCCTTTGCAATTCATCCTACATCCTATCTATACCCACATATATACACGACAACGATAATGTATATTTCATTTTTCATAAAAGTCGTTACTTTCTCCTCATTTCTAAAGAAATGGAGCTTGTTATAGCAGTGGAAGATGCTTCCACGCATTCTCTTCTTCTTGATAATCTGCGCCTCAGTTTCATCATTTGATACTTGATACTTGAATGGCTCGTCATTACTAGTTGTGCGGACCCCAGCATAATCACCATTTTTCGGAGATTTGCTGGTTAAGCCATTGTGGTTCCCAGGAATCCCAAGGTCAGCCTGGCCAAAGTCTGCCCCAGGTATTCATCACCATAGGCAGTCGTAGCCTTTGTGGATCAGAGGGAGATTTGCCACCATGCGACTTTGATACCAAAACGGTGGTGGATCCTGGTATTGGTTTACTCTTAGCTAGGCTTTCTGATGAAAATGCCAGACTCCTTCTCAGCTTGGGAGACCCTGCCAGGGGATGAATCCTCCGCTGTACATTGCAGTACGACACCCAGGAGCACCTCCTAGCCACGATGAGGCCGTAAACCGTTGGGAGTTTCATCACACTTTTCTCTTTTTCGTTTTGCTCCCTTCCAGATTAATTTCCTAATTCTTCCCTGGATACGTTAGCGATCAGCTTTCCACGTTGAAGCCACGTTGTAATTGAGTCTACCTTTTAACTTATTACTTACTGCCTACTCTTTTTAACGGAGGAGTATGTATTGCTAAATATAACTTTTAATGATGCTGGGATATTTGCAAAACTCCGGCTTCAGGTGTCTGCAGTGGGGAACGAATGAGCTATTGTCTTTCACAGGGAGTAACGCGTCCACCACCACACCATGGGGGACCTTCGCTTCACATGTCTCTGTCTAGGCTTCTCTCAGCTAGTTCTAGACAGAGATAGATGAAACGTAGGACCCGCATGGTGTGGTGGTGGACGCGTTACTCCCTGTGAAGGACAATAGCTCGTTCGTTCCCCACTGCAGACACCTGCGGTACGGAGTTTTGCAAATATCTGAATTAAAAGTTATATTGAATCTACCGTTTATCTATTTCTCATTTGAACGGTTTTTCCTTCGAATGTTAACAATACTTGTAACATCCAATTGATAAAGGATGGATCGATCAACTCTGATCAATAATTTGGGGCTGCTCCAAGCATTCGTGTCCATAAGTACCATCGTAGAGGTGATTCCATTCATATCTGCTTCATACGATAACTTGCGATGGCCTACCGATCTCTCGTATCGGTATTTTTTTTACTCTATCGGATAAATCTGTGCCTATTTGCCAACCCATGAACGATGGTGGACTTCGTTTACCCTGCGCGCCAGATCGAACCGGTGACTGACCCAGTGTGTATTGCAGGACACCTCCAAGCACTGCTCAGGCTATATTTTCCCCACCGCTCAACATTATTGCATTATTTTTCTTGAAGAAAAAAAATTTTGGAATATCCTCAGTCATCTAGAGTCGATACTGTGCTTTGAGACAAACACTATTCCACTTTCGTGAAGCATGCTCATACTAGCATAATAGTCTAAGAAATACTGACTGTTCGACTTCCTTCACGTCCCCCAATAGTGCAAACAGTTGACATTTTTCTCGATTTTCTAGTTTTCTGGATTTCTGAGATTCAATAAACTCTTGGATATGCATATTATCAACCCTTTGTGAATTGCCAGAGATGTTAATGTTCGTTTGTCCTGCTGTAGATCATCAGGAATTGATGATCATCACTTTTGGTCTCTACTTCGACTTTTTCAATCCTTCTTACAATTTTATCATCTGACAATAAGTTAGTGAAATTTGTTTATCGTGTGAAAAAAAATGTGTTGCCTTATCGAGTGAATAGAAAATCTCCGGCACGTAAGCACTGTGTGGCGAAATAGACGACTGGGAAGGAAATGCATTGGGTCAATGCACTTCGTCTATTTTGCACCCTACCGCGTATACAATGGACAGATCATCTCGGACATCATGTGTTGAGGGCCCGAATTCTCATCATACCGTACAATTCAATCAATAATTCGATAGCTTCGTTCAGGGTGTTCTCGTCATACGTGTCCGGCTCTCATATGAAATTATTTCTGTATTACAGCCACAACGTTGCTGAGATATTTGCAAAACTCTGGACCGCAGGTGTCTGCCTAGAACTAGCTGAGAGATGAGCAAAACTAAGGACCCGCATGGTGTGATGGTGAACGCGTTACTCCCCGGAAAGGACAATAGCGCGTTCGTTCCCCACCATAAACACCTGCGGCCCAGAGTTTTGCAAATATCTCAGCAACGTTGTGGTTGTATTTCGCTTAGTAACCTGCCGTGAAAATTGTAGTAGGCGGAAAATAAAAGGTAAAATATTTCTGAATTCTTCGTTTCCTCTTTCAGCAATCGCGAGGTTGTCAAACACCATACATTTACTTCCATGCAATAACACACATACAATACAATCGTAGCTGGCATTTCGGCAGAATCGCCTTCTTCAGAGCCTGGAAGGGTACACCAATACGCAACTTACTAGGTCAAACACTTCAACAGCACAAACAGAAAGATGAAAATCTGACCGATAATTACAAGATCTACGGCTTCTCGAGAAAACCCACCGCTTTTTTTTCCATCTGTCTTCCACCGAGGAAGAACAGCCGCTCAGAGTCGTATATGGTTGACTGAACCTCTCCCCATCAACGATCGATACGACGGTAAGAGGTGAGATCACGCTTGATCTCGAGACATTCCTCCCTGCTATTCATTGTAGGATTTTTGGCGTTTATCCAAAAAGCCTCGAGGAGTTTGCGCGTTGGTGTTTTCTAAATATATAAAATATTTTTGTATTATTTATTCGGCTACTGTGCTTCACGGGATCACCACGGATCCCCTCATATGAGGGATCTCGAGCCGGTTAGTCGCGAGGCTACGTGGCGCGTCCCCAGGTGGCGGATAGGGGGTTAATCGCGGACCACTTCAGTTTGTTTCCAAGTTTTTGCAGTTTCGATTTCAGGAAGAGTTAATTGAAAGCGTGTGGTGAAAGATTTGAGGGGTCCTTTCGAAAAATTCGATGTCTGATTGTGAATCGTTTCTTTCTCCTTTTTCACTAGTCACTAATCAAATCCCACTCAGAGGACACCTCATTATTTCCTTAGTCTCTGCGAATTCGGTCATTCGCAAATAACTCACTGTAAATCGTCCATCTCTGTCCGTCGGACGCACACTACTGACAAATGCAACAACAGTGCAACAGACGTGTTACTCCGTATCGCGTCATTTCACCGTTTTTTCGATCTCATGGAGTTTTCACAGCTTGGTATGTTTTCAACAGTGGTGACGGAGAGATTCTCATTGCACCCCAACACGTGTGACTTCAAGCATTGATTTCAATGCGCACTCTGACTGGTTGTTTTGTCGCTGGGCGTTCATTTACTGTATTCTTCCTATCCAACCGACGGCTTATCCAACATATTTAGATAGTGTATTAGTCGTAGAATGGCTGATTTGATTTTGATCGTTGACGTAGATCGGAGATTCAGATCCCGTCTCTCACTTGCGTGGTACGAGATACCCTAGCATCGTCCTTTCGGCTGCGCGTTCGATAACGCTGAGTGATCATTCGTCCTGCTTACGTAGCGACCACGTTTATGACGCTTACGTTAAGGCAGGAAGAACCGTTGAGTCGAAAAGGTGGGCACGGAGTCGGGTGTTCTTTGTCCTCTTCACTACATCCTCGATGCTCTTGAAAGCTCCCCAAGCCGCTCGTTTCCTTCTGCTCTGCTTTGGAGCTAAGTCGTTCATCATATTGATTTCTCGACCTTGATAGACATAACTGAAGCTTTCGGAGATATTCGTTCCGTTGAGCGTCAATGGGGCAAACGAAACGAATCCGTTCTTCATGAACATCGTTTTCTTTAGATTTAGTCGAAGATCAATCTTTCAACACGTTTTATCAAAGTCCGCAGGCATACGTTCCGCTTGGCTAATGTATGGTGTTATAAGAACGATATCATCAGCAAAGCGAAAGTGGTGTATCTGCCGGCCATCGATTTTCACTCCCATATTATCCCATTCCAATGTGCTTATGACATTCTGGAGGGTGGCGGTAAATAATTTTGATGGGATGGCATCGCCTTGGATAACCTCTCTTTTTACGTCGGCGTCAATATAAAAGATAAAAGGATAAAGCTTTCGGCGTTGACCAATCCCTGAGGGATGCGCCATGCATTCGACTTCATTAAGTATCGTTGGAGATGATTGAATGCATATCTGGCCTTTACAATGACTCGCGGTGGCCGGCCGATGTTTCCAACCAGTGGTGCTATCCTCTTAGACAAGTCTGGTACCAATTTGCCGACCCCGGAGGGATGGAAGGCTTGGTGGACCAAGCGCGCAGGAATCGATTCCACGTGCGTGTCTCAGTGGCGCCTCCAACCACTGCGCCACACGCGCCCTTGATGTCAATATAGTTGTGGAATACTGATATTTTGGTTGTAAAATTTTAGCATAGCTCACGAAGAATCTTCATATACTGAGTAGGGTCCACCTGGTTGTCCTGGGCTTCCATGAATGCGTTCATCCCAATCAAGTCAAGAGCACTATGTTAACTTTATTTACTGCCTCTTACAATTTTTTATGACAGGGTATTACGTATGATACAATCACACTGATGCTGATATATTTGCAAAACTCCGGGCTGGAGGTGTCAGCGGTGGGGAGGGAACGCGCTATTACCTTTTGCGGGGCTAGCGCGTTCACCACCACACCATACGGGTCCTTCGTTTCGCCTGTCTCTCAGCCACTTCCATGGATCAGTGCCATCAGCAATCACCCATCAGCGTGATTGATCTGGGGAGCCTAAATCGGTAATGAACCCTGTTAGGCTGAGGCTGTAGTCAAAATCACAATGTTAACTTTTTCATTTCCGGAATTTCTCAAATATCATAGTATTAATCACAATCTTAACCGTTTTCTTTACTGCCTACTCTTTTTAATGGCAGGGTATATTGCGAAATATCTCAGCTTCATTAAAGTTATCATAGTATTATTATGGCTGTATCACACATAATACCCATCCGTGAAGAATTGTAACAGACATATTCTATTCGATCCACCGCCTATTTGTGTGGTTCTTCATTTTGTTTTAGCCTTGGGCGTTTTCACGCCAGGTCATCCATTATATACGCATATCGTTATCCTCACTTCATTCTAACCACCAGTGATTAATTTCTCTCGTTTTCCATATGCTCTTGGCTGTTAATGAATCAAATGCATGTGAATAGGGCGGTTTTCCATCACCAGTAGTGGATATGAACTGCTATTCCACATGACATCTGCTAATTGAACGGGGATAAGAACTAACGTGTGATATAATAAGTATCATCCAGTTAAACACATGTAATCATATATGTACACAAATATATATATATGTATATGTATATGTATATGTATATGTATACGCGTGTACGCGTATATACATAATTTTGAAGCCGACCGTCATTTAACCTTGGTAGTAAAGTAGTCAACATGTGTTTGTATTTTTGAGCTTACAAGAGGTTGATAAAGATGTTTATTCGGCTAACGTCTCGACGGTTTCGTCTTCATCAGATCCGATTATCCGAGTCGTTGGTCCTCAGTTGTTCGTGTTCTCAAGGTGGCGTCTTCGTCGCGCATTGAGTCGATCTTCCTCAGTGGAGCATCTCCCTCGAATAAACTCGAAGGATAAAAACACTTGTTGAATACTCTACTGCAGAGGTTAAATGACGGTCGGTTTCAAAATTATTGCTTCGCTATGTGCTGGCTAACATAATACCGACTGCTGCAGGATGCATTATCCGTTGAAAACCAAGCCATTACCAACGGATAACAATATTAACACGAACCACTTTATATAAAAGAGCGTCGCCGGGTGAGTATGCCTCATTCGGACGCTACCTCGAGAACACGAACAGCTGTGGACCATCAACAAGAATCGTCGGCTCTGATTAAGACGAAACTGTCGAAATGTTAGCCGAATAAACATCATTATCAAGCTCATGTAAGCCCAACAATATGAACATATATGTATATGTATATATATATATATGTTTCTCAGAGACATGGCGAATAGCGACAGGTTACGGTGGGGCGTTTTCATAATCTCAAACGACTTGTATTGGTGTTATGTTTAGAACTATACAGCCGCTGTGATTGTTGCTGGCAAATTCAGCAATTCTCCGTTACCGTTCTTTCGTTATGGCATAAGCTTAGGCCATTTTAAGTGTTCATCGCTCACCGACAGCTAATCACTATCATGTTATCAATGATTACATAGACTCTGGAATGAGTCACACGTCTCCAGAAGTGCTGAATCACTACAGTATTGTTTTTCACTCTAGCATGTGCTTAGGTGATAAGTTTTTGAATAACCTGTTGTTGTCTGATATTTGATAAGTCAGTATTGTCTGCCTTCCGGACGAAGGAGTACTGTGAATACGTCGTTGAAAAAGTGTCCACTTGAATAGAAACTCTTCTTGTTAGAAACTGCGCCACTATGTCAGCAATGAAGAAAATTTCATAAGTTGCCATATAACTTGAAAAACCACGATGTAGCTGTAGCGGAAGATCTTTACACAAGGATTTATTATTGTGTGGCCATAAAAATCTCGCATCCCATTATCACTGACGCATTCGTAGTGATACGCATTGGTTACAATGCATACACCACAATCTTTGATTTTCTTAGGACAACAAGTCGATGTTCTTCGCTTTATCGTAAAGCATCGTTAAGGTTAATTCACGAAACCATTAAATAAAGGAACCTGGCCTTTACTTGCGATGGTCTGCTGATATATCGAGCTAGTGCTGCTATCCTCCCAGAAAATTCTGGTAGCAATTCGCCGATCCCGGAGTGATAGAAGGCTTGGTGAGCCATGGGCGCGGGGATCCATCCTGTCACAGGACGTGTGTGTCACAGGACGCCTGCGACCACTGTGCCACACGCGTCGCAACTAATATCCGCGTCTGTTAGGTTTCTCGATAAATGAATTAAACCCTCGTCTTATATGTAGAGTTTTTGCACAGAACTCAAAATTGTAACGGATGTCCAAACCCACTGATAACATTATAAGTTTTTTCTGTAACTGTCGATAGTTTTCCAAAAAGCAGACTATTTGAAGAGGTGAGGACTTAAAGACTAGACATGCTTGTTGAAGAAAAGACAACACATATCGCTCTAAGTATGCGTAATTCCTCTAGAGTGTTAAATTTACTTTAAATTGAAAATACGAATGAGGTGTCGTTAATTTAAGGAAAAGGGAGAAATTATTCGTAGCATAGCAGGTGTCAGTACTGAGAAAGCATGCTTTGTTCTACAAAATCTCACTATAATAGTTCCTTTTTTCGGAGTACGAGCATTAACAGAAAGGTAGCTAGAAGAACGTTCTGAAGTAATAAAAAAAAACTAAATTTCTATCCTGCTACAAGAAATGTCCATATTCTGATAGAATTTTTTTGAAATAATGAAGTGCATGGTGATAGAAGTCGATGTGATGGATAAGTTAGTTCCAAAGTTGAGAAGAAGGAATGGCGCGGTTTGGAGCGACTTTAAGAGCACCGAGGAGGTAGTGAGGAAAACAAAGGTCACCCCCTCCATCTCCCTTAGAATGCGTGCACACCTTTTCGACTGCACGATTTTTCCTGTCTTTAACGTATGCCTCAGAAACCTGGTCGCTGCGTAAGCAGGATAAATTATCACTCAGCGTTATTGAACGCGCAGTCGATAGGACGATCCTAGGAGAATTCCGTTTCAAACAAGTAAGGGGAATCCGAAGCTCTAACCTACGTCAACGATCAGAATTCAAAGACGTCGTTCTATGCACCAAATTATCGAAGATCAGGCTGGATGGACACGTAAGTCAGACGCACAGAAAGAAAATCACCGATTCCATGGTCAGGATTTTTCACGAAAACCGTGGAAAAGGATATGTTGGTTAACGAATCCCTAATGCGAGGAGAACCCATTGGGCCACACGTCACGCGACAGCGAGAAATGGAAGGTTTACTGGCGACTGCTCAAGTCACTGGACGATCAATGGGCAACAGGCGACTGGTGAATGATGCTCATTGTTAGTTGTTTTGTAAAGCTAGAAAGGCGATCGGTTCCCTATGATATCTATAGGTCATGCTCTCTTTAATAGCTTAAATTTGGAATGATCATGACTTTAATATAGAGTGATTTGGTCTGTGGTCTTATCGCTGTCACCCGTCATTAGTTTAAAATTCTTATTTGATAAGACTACGATGTTAAGATGGATGTGTTTGTCAATTGCCAAATTGGAATGGGGTCTTGCTTCGTAATTTTTGAATCTAGCGAACATTATATATATATATATATATATAACTTTAAGATCGGTCACTGGTGCTTCCACCTTAGAGATAAACGCAATTGCAAGACCCGGTGCCAGTCGTAGCATGCGTTTAGCTCCATACAATAACACACAAGCAACACAATCGTAGGTGACGTTTCGGCAGAATCGCCTTCTTCAGAGTCGTTTTTCTACGTGCCTTCCACTGAGGATGAGCCGCTGATCAGCGTCGCATATGGTTGACGACTGCCTTGAAGAATATACATGGATATATAGATATATTTCGCAATATACCCTGCCATATATATGTATATATATATATATATATATATATATCCAGGCTAAAATGATAAAGGATTTGGCGTTGGTCAAGCTCTGACGGACGCCCCATGCATTCGACTGCATCATGCATCGTAGTGGTGAAAATGTCCATTTGGTTTGCAAAATGACTTGTTTTGGCCTATTTATGAATCATGTCTGTGTTTTTTTCCTCGCAGACCAGTGCGTGATACCAATTCACCGACCCGGACGTATAATGGGCTTCGTTTGTCGCGGCGCGGAGGTGAACCAATGACCATGCGTTCTAAGGTGCACTTTTAACCAATCTCTTACGAGTGCACACATATAAGATTTTGTCTAAAACTTGTTGTAGTCGCTATAACCGTAAAGAAAAAGCTGCAGTTGCTGTATTGAGCTATCGAGGGAGCTAAAATTCTGTAGTTATTATTCGACAGAAGTGAAGTAGTAACACGTTAAAACATGGCAAAACACGGGATACCGTCTTTAGCCTGTTAATAATTTGTCAGTTCAATGTTCTTCGGCTGTTTTCCTTCCATTTTTCACACCCTAATCAGGGGTAATGGGTCTGATACCATCAGTTACCTAGCAAGGTCTCCTGTTTAAGGTTAAAGTTGTCTGCTCCATTTTGCCTTTATCTCTAGATTCTTTGGAGATCAAACTTGACATGCAACTTTAAGTGTTTTACGTATAGCGTTCCTTTCATCGATATCAATTTTTCCTTGTCTCTTCAGTTCATTGCGTTCATCATGTTTTTTCTTCTTTTTCATTGAAGCTTTAATCTGAAGGATATCGCCTACGGTGGCATTCGAATTCTGTTCACATAGATTTCAAGAATATACGATTAGTTTTTGTCTAACCGCCATTTGTCAGAACGTTACTAATTTAACGAAATCCACCGTCTACCTAAGTTTGCTTTTTTCAGATATAACGTGTTCATCAATCCACATTGTTCACTCCTACCTCCTTTTTTCTTGTAAACCGTTAGCTAATACCAATGCACCAGTAAAGTCCGTGTTAGTCCCTGCCTCGTGCCATATTTGTTCAATGAGTTCTGGTAAATAAAGGGACACGAAGGTAACTATGTTTTCCATGCAAAGTCTTCTTCAGGAGAGTTCACTGTTAGGTCGATAGCCTTGCTGTTTTACGCTTGACAGCCCATGAAACCTAATCGCTAACAACTTTATGGCTTGTCGTTGCAATGGATTACATGTTGTGCTCACCTAACTCCTTACATCTTTATCGAATGCGGTGTCATCCTTCATTTTCGATCACCGACGTAGCTCCGATCTCTGGATTCCCTTTCTCATTTGGAGAACATGGCATGTGATTATGTGGATGTGAATTTTTGAAACTTTACATGTTCGCATATTTGTCGTTGATCCTATATTTTGGCAGTGCTAGCATGGAAGACAACAGCAGATTATGCAATATTTGGTGCTGTAAAGGCCTTTCTGGCACAACGTAGTACGTCGTGCTTTAGAAGGGAGGGTCACTACATAATTTATGCATCCTTAAGGGTGGAAAAGGTGGGTGAACTTAGCTCTTGAATAAGCCGTAGTAGAAGCAGTGGATGATATTCTAGACTCTTCCTGGGTGCACTCACTGGGTGTTCAATTTAACTGTCCGTGAGCGCATTTCGTTCCATAAATTAGGGAAAAGAGTTGGACGGCGGATGTTCGAATGTTTTTATCGCTTCTCCAAAGAGATTTGCGTGATCAGTGTTGATAGGTCATTGAAGCACTTTTCACTCCATGGAGCTATAGTCGCCTCCAACCACGGCGCCACACACAACGATCGTTGGAAAAATCGATAGAGACGCTTAAAAAGGATTTAAAATTAAAATCAAAATCAAGCTTTGTTTTCACTTAGCATGAGTTACCAAAATTCCAATTTAAACAATGCTCAAAATAGTGTTTAAAGAAAGGAAATTAGAAACATACCTAGAAATGCGATAACAGTGCACAGAAAGAAAAGTTTAAGGCCCTAATTGCAAATGCATGGACGGGCATCAATTCAAGTGTCCGATTTTGATTTTTGTCCACTTTGCACCGTTTTTAGATCCAGCTACTGCTGTAGACTTCTGCCCACGCTTCGTGCTCTCGCCTGTTCCCGCCTTCCAACATCTCCAGGTTCAGCTTCCGGTGTGGGCTTCTGTCTCGGCTTTGTCTACTCTCTCGTACCCTCCTGGATCCGTCCCGTGCTCGTACCTCATTCTCCTCGCAGCCTCATCATCACGACTTGGCTCGATGTCGCGCTGGCTTCCGACTGGATTGCTTTTCCCCTGAGGCTGTTCGTTTTTCCTCATGTCGTGTTGGCGCTGTTCAATTGAGTCTAATTCATGTTGCCATAGCGTCTACTAACTCGTTTTTCCGGCTTCAATCAGAACTTTAACCATAGACATCTCCTCATAAACTTGATATTCTTACTGATTTCATTTTTTCTTGGTTGAATTTCTTCTGGTAAACTGATTTTGTTGTTCAATTTTTTTTCGAAGGTTTTCTAGTTGTACATTGTGCATTTGAAAGACGAAGATATGGTGCTGAATGACCGATTTTTTTTTAGCACAATGTAGTTCTTCTACAATAATTCCACTCAGTCTTATGATACTTTAAAGCTTTTGTCATTAGTAGAAGGATCCAGACTATAGATGAGAATTTCTCTGGTGCATTTACAGCTGGTATTTCACTTGTTTTGAAGTCACTCATCTCATGTTTCATCAAAGCTTAAAAGCAAGTAATTCTTTATTTAGTGGTTGCTGTAATCCCTGAACTTGTGATTGGGAGTGAACTGGGTGTCGAACTGCAATGTAAAGCAGCGGTTCTCTAAGATCAGGATTTGTCCTAAGAAGCGACGTAATTCAACGTTTACGTTCGGGATCTCAATTAAGAATAAATCATTGCAAGAAATCACTATCGTTTTCTAAACAATACATTTAGCGAGCTGGGAATTGGTAACTACCTGGAATGTCCCTATCACGAATGTCCAGGTTCCAGAGAGAAAAAATCGTTTTCAACGAGCAAATTACAAGTCAAGTGGAAGTCGCACGAATAGGCTATTTGAGTCTTTTTACTTCTGTTTAGCAAACACGAGGTGTTATTTTATTTTAATAGAAAGTCGGACGTGGGAGGCTATTTGAGTGTTCAACTAAATGCATGGATATTTTTTTTGTGGTTTAAAGTTATACACCAATTTTTTTTTGCAAGTGCACGTTGTTGTTTAACGCAGAAAAAGTGATCTAAACGCTGGCAATACAAAGCGTTTATTTGAACAAATCATCCTTCATTTCCTTCGTTGTATTATTTTCTTCCATTGTCAAAGATTCCCAGATACATATGAGACCCATTTGAAAGTATTACCAACGAGGATTCGAGACGGCAGGAAGGCATTTCAAACCCAACTAGGCTTCAGCACCTTCTAGCTGTTTCAATTTCACCATATATTTTTGAATCGAAATGGTCATTCCTTTCAGAAGACTATATCTTCAAGTATTTCTACTTACATTTGGTGTTTTGTATATTGAGATTTTCAAATTTTGTCTAAGTTTTGCACAATGTGTTTCCTTAAAAACCACGTTCGCTGACTCATCTCCGTGAAAAATCACATGCGCCTTAACACACTTCCATTTAACTTGTACTTCTCTGTTTCGGAAAGCTTTTGTCTCTGCAATACCGGGAGACCCATATAAAATAGTCGAGAGTGAAATAAAATAAAAAAGCAAAGTCAAGGTCATCTCCAGTGCCAGTAATACTGCTATGGATCGAAGGAAGGTTTGTCACTTTTCTATTACATTTCTTCCAATGTGGGGGCGATTTGTAGCCTCCTTCACTGAAGAATAAATCTACAGTTCTGTTAAAAAGTATAGACCACCTCCATGCAACGGTAAGCTACGTAACAGTTTGGAAGGAAAATATTCCAAGGTAGTTTTTGGCGAAATCTGATAAAAATTTGACGTTGAAGATAGGTGGTTTTTCGTATTAAACGATCATTGTCTAACTGAAATTGATGCAGAAAATCAAACGCTTCATAAATAAGTGCTTCTACACCTCGCCTGTGCCCATCTTGCTGAGGCACTTTGTCATTGATATTCCTTGGAAATGTTTGTTGACTCGTTCTTTGATCGACCACCAACGGATGCGGCGGTGATCTTTATGACAATATGGAATATTTTGAGGGATTTCATTTTTATTTATCGCCTTTCATCTTTTCATGGCGGGATATTATGTGGACTACAATCACAAAGATGCTGAGATATTTGCAAGACTTGGACCTCAGGCCACATTCGCTTCAAGCTATTGCACCGAACTATTGAGACTCTGGTTTTGCCCTTCTTTCAACCACTTTTTGCCTTAACGGTGCCATCAGCGATCACCCGCCAACGGGAGCAATGTGAGAGCACAAATCGGCATTGAATCCAGTTAAGCTGAAGCAGAAGTCGAAATCACATTTTTTGATCTTTATTTATTCCTTTTCCATAGCATGGTGTAATGTGAAGTACAACTTTTGGAATTCTGAAATATGTGCACCAATAGAGTAAAAATATAGATGAGAGGAAGCCTCGGTTGGTGCGGTGGGTAACACATGAGGCCCTGAAAAAATCGTGGGTTCGAAGTGTATCTAAGGTTCCGAATTTTGGTCAAATCTCAGCATCCTATTGATTATATCCCTGACGAATTTGTTCCACTTGTTGAAAAATCAAAAAATTCCGATAAGCCTACAATACCGTTCAAGAAGCCAGTGGTAATTTTTTGGTGGCGTACGAAATTAATAATCTTTTGTTTTTTTAAGCTTGTTAAGAAATATTAAAAAGATAGAACGTTCGGAGATGATCAATAGCCCCTTTGAATGAGCCATGCGTTAAACTGCATTCATCGTGGAGGTGATTGAATGCGTTTCTTGCCCATACAGTGGATTGTTGGGGGGGGGGGGGGGGG
>MQTX01000136.1:613181-653310 GCA_009735665.1 Angiostrongylus cantonensis
TGTGTAGCGCAGTGGTCTGAGGCGCTCTGCAATACACTTTGGATCAATCCCCGCACACAAAGCTCATCAATTCTTTCATCCCCGGGATCGAAAAGTTGGTAGCAGACTTGTTTGGCAGGATAGCACCACTGACTTGGTACATCAGTAGGACACTGCAAGTGATTGTAAAGGCCAGGTATGCATACGGTCACCTCTAACGCTGCTTAGTGATGACGAGTGCGTGACGTATGCCTCAGGGATAGATCAACGCCGAGAGCTTTATCCTTTATCCTTTTCTTATAGTGGGTTGTAGGGAGCTCCCGATGTACTAATTCAGTGTTCTTATCCAGCTGGGCAATAATCTAGGTGGGTAAAAACACTGAATTAGTATAATAGTATGTTGAACAAGTATATTTTTACCCTTCCAGAACCAAGAGAAAATAATGGGCTCGATTAGACCGCATCGAAGCAATGATCATGTGTCTATTGCAGGGCACCCTAGACGTAATACTGGTTCCACGGAGAAACATTACGGCGTGTTTTCCTTCAATGAGAAGTTAACATGAGGTTAATAAAGGAGAAAAGGATAAAAGGACACGAGGTTGATAAAAAGGTTTATTCGGCTAATGTTTCAATGTCTTCGTCTTCCTCAGAGCCGATGGTCAAAGTCGATGTCTACAGTCTTTCGTACTCTCGACCTGGTGTCGCCGACGCCTTTTTCAGAGCCTGGAAAGGTCACAATGATATGCAATTGAGCCAACGCTTTCATAACCCTAGCAGATAAGACTTGACAAATAAATTTGCAATCGCTTAGTAAACAGTTTCATTTAAACATCCACCATTTTTCGTTGCAAGTATTCCAATTAATTAAATGCACCTATCCAGGTTCTTAAGAAGGCGGAACCTCCGAAACGTCAGCTATTGTATCCTAATAAATTCTACAATAACAACCTCGTGTCTGCTTATTGAAGGAAAACAACGGGTTATCAATCAATGCCGAGGTAAATAAAGAGTCGGTCATGGGAAGTTTTGCATAGTTTCAACACACCACGTAGCTAAAAAGTTATCGATTCATTGGGATGACGTTTTTCGCCAGGTGGGTGACTCTGGTTCGAAATTGGATTTTGTGCCTAAAATTGAGAAGGTTGTTGCGTTTTTAATTTTTCAGAAAATAGCTTTTTTAGGGTTCTTTGCCACTGACAGCGATCATTCGTTAACTATACTATCTTTCACTAAAACCTCACTAAAGAAAGAACACTTCGATCCACTGACTAACAGTTTTATAAAGTTTTAACCGCTTCGTATCTTTAGCCGGTCACTGAGTCATTAGAGAATGTGGATGAATTGCTGACTCGTGCCCTAAAATCGTCCGTTAATTTGTGTTTTGTCGAAACTTCTCGGGCATTGTGATTACACTCTCTTCAACCGGTTGCCTTGAAGTTTTTAGTCACTAGCGAAGGCAGAAAATTCTTCAATAAATGAGAGAAACTTGATTGCATAATGAATTTCTGAAAAGAAAAAAAAGAATAATCTCATCATTTCTTGTTGTTAACCACCGAGTTACTCCTACGGATATCAGCAAAGTGACGATTTGTGGTACCTGTCGTGCACCTACCTGTGCTGATAGTAGAGGGATGTCACAGCTTGGGACGTTGCCAATTTTTTTATTGTTATTTGTGGGGAGATAGCCATGAGAAGCTCGTCATGAGTTGCAGCGGCCCGTTTTCATTCGTGGCATGGATGACCATACTGTTCAAATTAACACTCGTACGTCGCACATCCAGGAACACTCCTCAGTCATGGTAAGGGGATAAGGCATTGTGATCGAAGAAGTGATAATCTACTTCATAATAACTTAAAGTTTAGATTGCACGAACAAATCATAGTAGGGGATCACCCTCATGGATACGTTAATTCCTATCATTAACACCTAGGTGAGTCATCTTCACCAATCGTGTGGAATCTCTATGTTCTTTCAGATCCTCCGACCGTGTCTCTGTTGAGTCAATGGCGTACTTGGTTGCATATTCGATTATGATTCTATGATGTCGAAAGCTTGTTAGCTATAATTTAATGGCGCTACCCGCAGACAGCTTCGTCCATTTTGTATACAATATTCCTTGAGAATGTTTGCTTATTTCTGGATTTCACTGCTATTTGCCGTCCATCTCTCAGCGACTTTCTGAAATTAACATTGTCTTTTACAACACGCCTTAAACGTACTTATTTCACACCACAGTTGTTTGCTGTGTTCCACTCGTTGGGGAGACAAAAAGACCATCCCACTTTAAGTGTGAGGGGCTTTTTTAAAGCATTTCTGGCTCGACAGTAAGTAGAACTGGTTTGTGGGGCTCTGCTGTATAGGTTGGATTTATTTATGGATGGGTTATTTATTTTTTCTGGAGATGTGGTGCTCGAGTGATAGAAGCGATCCCGAATCCCTCTGTTGGTGCTGCCTACTCAACTGGTTGTAGATTTTTTTTTACGAAGTCGAGAGGAGCGTGGAATATGACGCGGGGAGTAAATACGAGGATTCCATGTTCTAAATACTATCTCGGCTGGAAGCACTTGGTCACTGTGGTCGGAGTAGGAATGTGGAGACGTGACACGTGGCTTTATGGCTTCAGATACTCCACAAAAGGAATTAAAGAGAGCTTTGTGAGAAAGTATATCGATTTCTTGTTCTTTTTCTTTGTTTTTTCCTCGATGTACACCCTTATAATCCATGGTTACCTAAAGGAATAACGCATTAAGATTTAAACTGGTCCAATAATTTAGTCGGGAAAAGTCCGTCCAAGAAATTGTGGTTCGAAAATGGTGCTTACATCACTTTTTAACCGGTCCACTAGTTTCAGACGTTCAATTCCTTCTGTGGATGTTTTTGATCCCGAAAGAGATACTTTAACCGTTATGATTAGTAGCTGGAAATTCGAAAAGTCATCAGTATTTAAGAGCACGGATGACATTGGAATTCCTCCAAAGATCCGGATTACTAATGCAACGAAGTAGAGCTACATGAAGGCTTCGAATGAGCAATTTGTTTACATCGTCGTCCTCTCTGTAGTGTTGCACAAGCGGTGTTAACAACGAGTCGGGTAGAAAATTTGTAGACGACAAACACCTGGTGTGTAGATATAGCCGTCCAACAGGTTTGATTAGAAGTGAGCTGACCTTCACCACTGCGTTTATGTTTCTGGTTTTATGATGGCTTTATTACTTCATACTTCGAATTTGCCAATTTCTTTCCTCTTTCGAGGGAAATATAGCAATATAGCGCTAGTGATTGTTCGCTTCTAGATGAAACTTTGGAAGAGCAGCTGCATTTGGAGAAAAAACCTATTGAATAGCTAGTCAATCACGTTTGGTATTCTTCACTAGAAGAATTTCAGCACCGTGAGGAGGGCTTTGTTATCCGAGTTATAGCGGATGATCTTTATTGTGCTGATTAATTTCCATAGTCTCTTGCACTGTTCTTTCCTTTTCAGTTTGAATGTAACATTCTCCAGTCGCCGCCTGGAGCCGCTCTTGACGTGGAAGTCGCTAGTGATTATCCAATAAAAAGTGTAGTTTTATTGGACTCGACGAAATCGTGGATTGGTGATGAAGTATAGTCGACGAATGGTGTTTTACCCATAAGTAATACATATAAGTAAGTATAAGTAAACATACGTTCAGTCGAAAATATTCCACTTGGTCCATTAATGAATAAAGTTGTCCATGGTTCAAAGTTAAGTGTACTACTGGAGAATAGCTCTTTTTGACAATCACAAACCGGATGTAGTGGGAAATGAATTCCTGTCTCGATATTTGCTGTCTTTGCCGTCTTACCTTGCCTTCGTGGCTCAAATCAAAACCTCTGTTGAAGCCCTCAGTGTTAGCAGGTATGTACTGTAGATATACGTACATATTTTCGTTATAGTCGTCCTGAAATTTTTCAGCGAGTAAAGATATTACCTTGGAACTTTAGAAACCACTCTTTAGTCGTTCGCCGAACGCTATCGTATTTGCAGATTTCCCACCTCTGGCCGGCTAAGCATCCCTCACTTGTATTACAGCTTCTGATATAGCTTTCGCTCAATTACTACTTTTCTTTTATTCTACCTTGTTTCGATTTTAGATTTCCTACACTTTCCTCATGGCATTCTCAAGGATAGCTGTAAATCAGTGAATTAATTTCGTGAGATGATATCGCCTTGTCGTGCATCCTGCCCCACCTTTTCTTTATGTCGACGTTAATGTCGTTATAAAACTGAGATGTTTTAGTTGGAGAACTCTCACAAAGTGCATGAAAATTCTTTAAATACTGAATAATGACGGCGTCGTTGCCCAAAGCTTCCATAGTCGCTTCTTTCTGAACTGAAGTGGAGATCTTTTTTAAGTCGATAAAGGTGAGACGAGGCGGTCTCTTGCCCCTCAACATATCTCATGAGAATCTGATATATCATAGTGAATTTTCTTCTCGAAACTCTGCTTGCACACCTGGTCATCCTTCGTTCATTGTTCTGCTATACCTGTTGAGAATGACTTGAATGAGGAGGTCATCGATAGTAGACAACAAATAGACAGCGATAGTTCCCAATCTTGTGGAGGTTTTTCCTTTTGTGCAACAATATAATCTTCTTGGTCTTCCGTCGATTATGAATCCTGCATTCTAACAGTTGACGTGTTGAAAACCAAGCAAGTGTGTTGATGAGGACTAGAAGTAAGTTTTTTAGATGAGAAGAGATGGCATGTCGGACAACGAAAGAGAGAACAGCTGGAACAGCGTTCGCGTTCCCTATAACTTGATACGAAAAAGGAGGTCATGGTTTTCGAAGAGGTCCCAGAAGTCGTGAGTGATTTTGCCCACTCTGCAGCTGGATGCAGTGGATGACTAGGATGAGCAATGGAACATGGCGATCTTGGTCGTTTAACAGAAAAATCTTGGAGGGGTGGCTGTTCTTTTCCAAACATTTGCAGCATCAGCAGTAGTTTTGCTGTATTCTTCTTCCAATTTTCTTCTGCTGTTTTTCTGCAAAGTTCTGCTATTGTGGAGTGAGTTGTTGCTTACAGCTTGAACTTCATGGTTGCCTACCATCTCCAGTGTTTCAGCACATTAATTAAAAATCAAAAAGTGCTACAGAAGGTCTTTCTTTCTAGTAAACCTTTTCTTTATATGCATATGTTTTTGACTTTTTGTTCCTTTCCATCAACGTTTTTATCATCAACGCGTCCCATACGTTAGGCACAGGTTTCAACGTAAATATGACCGAAAGTGATTTCCTTCCAATTTATGAGCTTATCTTGGTTTATAGTTAGTTTTATCAATTAAAATGGAAACCATTAGAATAGAGATCTTTGCCAAAAATGTTCGTTATCAAGTAGGAAAGTCATTAAATAAGCGAGATTTCATTGTGTATGAAATGAAAATGTTCTCCGAATGCTCCACTAACAGGTTCGGTTCTCGCGCTTTCGTTGAAATTTTTCGGAACTGTATTGCTATCCTTCTAAAATATGGTTTTAAAGTGTTTTTGAAGCAAACATAATTTTCGAGAATAATCAATTAATAAGTTAAAGGGCGCGTGTGGCGCAGTGGTTGGAGGCGCCACTACTCCACACACCGGGGTCGGCAAGTTGATACCAGATTTGTCTGGGAGGATAGCAGCACTGGAGCGATACATCGGTAGGCCACCGCGAGTCATTGTAAAGGCCAGATATGCATTCAAGCACCTCCAAAAATACTTAATGAAGTCGAATGCATGCCGCATCCCTCAGGGATTGATCAACGCTGAGAGCCTTATCCTTTATCCTTTTAATCAGTTATGCCTTTGGACTGATTCTGTAATTTCTCTTCTATAAGACTGTCAAGTTTCGAAGTCGTAGACTATCTTAGTTATTGGTAAGTTATGGATAGTTGTTGGAAAGCCTGCGTAGTCATAAATGAGTTCAGTGAATTTTTATTGAACTCTACGTTTTACTTTGCTTATATTTTATTGTTATATTTTCCCATATTCCTTTTCTCCCTTGCATATTACCACTCTTTTTTTCTCTCAGTTATTTTCGTATCGTCACGACCATCACTTTATGGATTAAATTACGGGAAAATAGAGCGGTTTCTCATACAGGTTGCAATGTGTGACGAATGCGCTTAACTGGTTCCACGTAACTGACAGCATGAAGTTTTTTGTGACGAAATGAAATCTCACTTATATTATGCTCATATGACAGCCAGTCCTGGCAAGTATAGAGTAGTGGGACAGTACTCTACAATATACACGGGGTCAATCGTTGGTTCGATTCTTCGTGAAAACCAATCATACCATCTCTACTGCGCCGACAAATGTCGACGTCGAAATTGTCTTTGGAGAAATCAATTTGAAACATCGTTAGGCCATCGAAAGTCGTATAGATCAGATATGCATTCAGTTTCCTCTTTGAGATTTCATGGAATTCATTGCGCATCCCTCAAAGACTGATCACCGACGATCGCTTTGTCATTAATATCCTTTATGATAGCCGATCAATTATGTGGAATAACTAAATGTGTAGGGCGCGTGTGGCGCAGTGGTTGGAGGTGCCACTGCGGCGCGCACGTGAAATGCGCCCATGGCCCACCAAGCCTTCCATCCCTCCGGGGTCGGCAAATTGGTACCAGACTTGTCTGGGAGGATAGCAGCACTGGCTCGATACATCGGCCGGCCACCGCGAGTCATTGTAAAGGCCAGATATGCATTCAATCACCTCTAACGATGCTTAATGAAGTCGAATGCATGGCGCATCCTCAGGCATTGATCAACGCCGAGAGCTTTATCCTTTATCCTTTAACTAAATGTGTTCTTGCATTGAAACGAAATGGTTACATGTAGTAATAAGACGAGTAGCTCTGCATTTGTCACTGATGTAGATCCTCATATTATTCCTAGGTCATAGTTAGACTATGATTGAGGAGTTTCCTATTTCTAACAGACCAATTACTTACTTTCTTGGATACTTGGATGGCCTGTCCTCACTGGTTGTGCGTGCCCTAGCATAATCTGTTTTCTTCGGATTTGTTGGTTTAGCCATTGTAGTTTCCTGGAGTCCTGTGGTCAGCGTGGCCAAAGTCTGCCCCAGGTTGTCACCACCACAGGCAGTTGCAGCCCTTGTAGATCAGAGTGAGATTTGCAACCATGCGACTAATTTGATACCAGGACGATGGTGGATTCTGGTATTGGTTATAGAGCAATTAATTATTCTTGTTTATTTTTGTTTATTGATATCGCGAAAAACTGATGCCTTTATGCGAAACAAGAATGAGGTAGGAATGCTGAGAAATGTGTGAAACCCGGAGCCTCATGCAGTCTTTGTAATACCGATAACCCTTGCCAGCGGCTCACTAGTTATGCACCATACCAACGGAGACCATTGCTTTACTTTCTCTCAGCCATATTTTTACTCTATCGTTGCTGTCAGCAAAAGTGATATGGGGAGCACAAATCGAAAAGTTCATGGCTTAACTGGGTTCAGTGGCAATTTCTTCTTCCCAGATTGTTCCCGTTGACAGGTAATTGCTGATAGCATCGTTAAGGCAAAAAACTGGCCGAGAAAAAGGCAAAGCATGGGTCTTAGTAGCCCGCGAATACCCGGAAGGGGTAATCATGGGTTGGAATCTGAACTAGAGTCCGAGTTTTGAAAATAACTCAGCATCGTTGTAATTGTATTTCATGCAATACTCTGCCAGGAAAAAAAGATAGGCAGTAAATAAAAGAAGAGTAAATGGTTATAATACAAACGCAGCTTAACTGATTGATGGTTTCGTTGTGTTATCTACATCAACGTATGGCTTAAATATCAACAAGCGAACCAGTGATAGCCATCTTCAACCTTTCTCCGACTTTCTGTGAGGATCCTAGAATAAAGCAAAGCATCTTTCTTTTCTCGATTCGCAAGCAAGAGGCGTCGCACTTCATAACTACAGAAAGGAAGAGCCATAAGTAAAACAGCGATGAATAATAGACTCTTACATTATATGTGCACAGTGCTGTGTTTTCCTCTCCAGAAGTTTATCAATTCTTTGTTCGCACCCATTATTCGAGTGAACACAAGGCTCCGTTTGCTACCTCTTCTATCTAGAAAGGTCTATCCGAAAACTTATGATACTACGACAACTCTTACGTATTAGCGTTAGCGAGGCACTTGACGAATCGGTGCTTTCACATGCGCATGAACGACCAGATTTTCGGTATCGAGGTCATGCTCGGGTTCGTATTTATCCCGTCGTTCTCAACAACGTCACCAATTTCAACGGGACCTCTTCGTGCATGTACTTATCGCGATTGTAAATCTTATTCCAGTTAGGTAGCTGCTACCTTCTGGTGTTGTTGTTCAGCCCTAAAACGTCGCCAGGGCCACATAGGTCAGTAGTTAGCCTCTCTGCGCCTAACGCGCTCTATTCACGTCCACTCGCGCTCGTCGACCACCATCGCTTTGGTCACGCCCCACCACTGTGATTATTCGAATCCGTCCTCCACCGCTATGAAAGTGTGCGGTGCGGACGGGATTCATCCCAGTTTTGTTCCTTTTTTCCTTTTTTTCGCAGTTTTTTTGTTCATGTCGGGTTCGTGATCTACTTAAGTACCCTCCATAAATAGCGTGTGGGTTCTGTGTTCGTGAAGGTCTGCAACAAATATTTCATTCATACGATCCTCTGTTTGTATATGTTGACACCATTTTCAAGCTATCCGTAGATTTGAGAGGAGAACCAGCCTTGTTTCTCCTATCCGTTTTTCCTTCCGTATTGATTAGGTGTCACCCATTACTACGTTCTGACGTATTTCGTTATTAGTAGTTTATTGATTGAATTTTATTTCGATTAAATCTCGTTCATGATGTTATTTTATACCAATTTCATCGTGCAGTCATCATTTCATCTTTTCCTTCATCTTTCTTTTTCTTCTGTGTTCTTTTTTCGCATAAAGTTCTTAGAAAACTATGCACGAATAGTCTCTTTAGCATCGCTGGCGTGTTACGTTATGTTTATCTCATGAGCGGATCATCATAGTCTTGGTATTCGGCCTAATCGATCAGCAGTCGAGTCGATATCGATTACTTCCCGGCATGTATCGATTGATTGTCGGTGTATTTATCGATGTTTGAGGGGAGTTTTGCTTCTTTTCGTGAAAGGTTCCATATCGGATCCGATCTGGCCTCATTAGAATTCCATTACTCGTCTTTCTGTTTGGGCAGTCATGTTTATATCATTTCGAATAAGGAACGTAATGTTTATTAGTAACTCTTATGACAGAGTAAAAAGTTATCAGGCTGAGCGACTAACTCTCAAACACTTTCATTTCATTCAATCGACCCATTAACAACTCAACGATCAATCATGGAAAGGGCAATTCATCACACTTTTTATCTCCACTTTCATCATTGATTGGCAAATCTTCGGCGATGAGTTTTCAATTTGTGTCCTCGGACTTCCTAAGTCAACTTTAGTGACTTTTGCATGAGCTCCTAATAACCCGGGTAAATATGTTGGAAAGTTACTTGTATTCTGCTCAGAAGGATCGTCTCTGTTGCGATTCTTCGTGGTCGTGTACTCCATTTTCGTTTCCAAACTCGTCATTAATTAAATCTGTCTTTTCTTTGGACAAAAACATGTAGCGCCGTGGTTTGTGGTGCCCCGCAGGCCTGGGATAACCAGACCCGTGAACGGCAAATAGGTACCAGGCATGTGTGGGAGGATAGCAGCACTTACTTGATAGACCGTCCGTCTCCGTAAGTTACTTGATAAGCCAGGTATACATTCAGTCACCTCTAAGATGTTTGATGACGTCGAATGTATAGCCCATCTGTGAAGGATAACAGTATAGCATGTTCAATCTCCACCGGAGACACCAGCGGTCCGGAGTTTTGCAAATATCTCTGCATCATTAGGGTTATATTTCACTAAACACTTTAGCCTTTACCCTCCACTTCTTTAACAGTATAGAGCACAAGAAGTTTTCACTGTAATCGACTCCACTATAATTACAGTGGGCAATCCTTAGATGAATTGTGCTCGCAAATGTTGGCTTAAATTTTGTATATCAGATTCTTAACTGTAATTGCATGAAACTCTCGCTTAACAATGATCGTCCTGGTACTTATTTTTTTTCCATGGCTAAAATACTTGAGAAGTTCATTTGGCAAGCACATGGGACACACTTTGCTTTGTCGTTCTCAGGCATCGTATGGTTTTTCCTCTAAAATAACCATTTTTTTATATTTTAGTCATAATTGAAGTTGTTATTACGACGGATGAAATTGGTGTTTTTGACGGCAACGAGATAACCTCCGACATTGTTTGTCCGTTCGGGAACACCGCCCTGTCTGGCTGGAATCTCGCGCGCTAGGGTTGTGATTTTATGCTTGCTTCGTCTTACCAAGCCGAATGCACTAATTTTCGACTAGGAAATTTTGAAAATAGTGCGTATAGTTGCGAATGAGTTAAATGAATGCCCTCAGTGCTTAATCTGCGTGTTTGTGCAAAAATTTTTTGAGCAGAATGCTTAATGATGCCGTCCATCAGGAAGCAAGGCGCCGTTCGACCTCATCCTTAACGCTCTCATCCGATCCACGTGGGAACGCCATAGCTGGGCTATCTCCAAGATTTAAATGATATTCGTCTCGACGGGCATTATACGGCATTCATAATGAAGACGAAATCCTCGATCAGGAAGACATCACACGCGAAATACTCGAGACCTCCCTGGACGATGAGTGCGAAGGAAAACGTGTCGTATCCAAGAACTGCTAATTTCCGAAGAGTAGATGTGATAATAGGTTATGTAATTAAAATTATATATATATGTATATGTCCTCGAAATTTAATCTGTATTTCTGTCACAAATTTTTTTGGGTGGAGAGGTTAAAGATGCAATCTATCAGGAAATAAGTCTCTGGTTCGACCTCCTTCAAAGCCGAGGAAGAGTTCGACATCATAGTCGTGAAATTAGTTAAGAGTAAACCTATGGCATATCTCCTCAAAATGCTGTTGACATCGCTTTTGACAGGAACGGTTTTAAAAAAGCCATCGTGCTGAAGGCACACTGTGCAGCTCTTGCGCGGGATGGGTTATGTTGAAATAGATTGTAACCTGTTCGAGTTGTTCGACTATTAATGGGATCAGGTGATAAAGATTAAAATGAGGTGTAAAACTATTAAGTCATTATCACGTCGAAGGTCACGTATCAGTTCCATTGGAGATGCACCTTTCATAGGGCTAATGAGTCTTCTGCACATGACTTTGCAATTTTTCTTTTTCGGTTTCTTACCATAAATCTGTTCTTAGCCCAAAGTATTGTTGCATAAGCGTTGATCTGGGTGGTTTAACAGTTTTTTTTACTTGTTTTTATTGTTCAGTATACGAAAAGTTTTATTGCCCATGTTTTTAAAAATCCTTCGAGATTTGCTAGTTTTTTTTCTTGGAAACTGCTGTTTCATGGGTGGATTTTGCCTAATTTTCAGAAGAAAAGAACATATGATAGGGGAAACATTGCCGCATGGGTCCAGTGTGCAAACATGAAAGGAAAAGGCAATAAATGTGTTAAACCTAGGAACGACATAAAACTCTGAATACATTAGGTCGTGAATATTTTATTGTCCGCAGGCCTATTACGTTCCTAGAGGTATGATTAAGGACAAGATAGTGCTCGGTTCATCACATTTTGCTCGCAGTCAGGTGTTCGATACTCTTAGAAGCACACTTCAAACAGCATATTCTGTATTGTTATTTGCTTCGTATGATTTCTTATAAGTATGCGTGTCGGTGATTCTTTGCCGTCTGAAATCGACCACTTAATGAATTGACGTGTTTTTCAGGATTGCACTGTATTTCGAGGTCATCAGAAATGTCTAGGCAATGAACAGTCATGGTTGGCACCATGTATTATCGTGTAGAGCTGTGTGAAGTGCCACACCGAAGGTGTTGGCGGGTGTCATCAAACAGACCACAAGCCATAGCTAGCTATTATATTGTAGTATTATTGTTAATTCCGTCCGTCGTTTGTTATCACTCAGATGAATGGATAATTTTCCATAATAAACATGCTGATCAAGGCATGATGTTCGAGAAAATGGTGAGTTCTTCGTGCGTTAGCTACCGTAATATACTTGTTCCATTGTACTAAATTTGACTGTGTACCAGCGTACATATCCTTGTTGCGCTTTGGTGACCCTTCCTACTGCTACTGAACGTCCCGAGTGTGTTACTTGTATAATCCGCTTAACTCGATAATCCAATTTGTAAGCTATGTTCCGAATTGGTCTGTGAGCTGCAGAAAATAGACTCGGTTATAGTAATATCCTCTTTTAGTCCTGAGCATATTGTCGATTTCTTGTGATTAGACAATTCATAATGCTTAATCTCCTAAAAAGTCATGATTAAAGCTACTTAAAAGACTAACTATAGTTTGACAATTCTTTCGTGTTTTCTTCTTAAAGCAACCTTTTAGGTCGTGGACCCATCCAATAGCCGCTTGTACGTCGCAGGCATCAATTATCTGTACGATTTGCATTCGTCTGACCTTTCAGTACGAGTTGAAGCTGTGACGGGCCCGATGGATGATTCTGATCAATGTAAAGGAGGTATATTACTGTCTGTAATGAGCACCCGGTTCTTCCATAATATTTGCTCTAAATTCCACAATAAAATTTTTTGGAGCCGACATGTATTTGTCATTCATCCACAGTTTCCATTAATAAGAGCTGAATCGGAGCGAGACACGTTTAGAACTTTAATTACTTAGAGTTTGACTAGACACAATTGAATGGATTCGCAATTGGAGCATGAAAATCGGTTGTTATTAGGCCTATTCGGTTAAGTAAGTTCATGTTTGAAATTCTTCGAAAGTAGGGCTTGTCACGGGGACTTCGCTAGGGATTGAAATCTGTCAAATATTCTCTACAAAGCGGTTTTTTCTTTATATGTTGAACCAACTATATTTCTTATATATTGAGCTTTCTAAGAGTAATTCCATTGTTTAAATCTTACACTTACAATTTTTCGTCGGCTGTGTTTGATGTATGTTGGGAGTTCTTGCCAATTTCTCCACCTGTTATCTAACCTTCAAGATCACCGGTTATCCTTGAATGAGGAGAGCTCGTTCGGCTGGCTTCCCACTGTGTGAGAACACAATTCACACCCCTTCCGCACGCTACAATGCTACCGCGGCCCTTCTGGATTAAGTGTGCTGCAATCCCGACTAAACCTCATTATGCGAGCGTGACCTCTTTTAGAGATGTCAGGAGTTATTGTAGACGTATGAAAACGCTTCATGATTTTTGATGATTCCATATTTAAAAAAATGATCAAGCTGTCGCCGTTGGTCAATGCCTGAAGGATGTGCCATGCATTCGACCTCATCAAGCATCGTTTGGAGGTGACTGAATGCATATTTGACCTTTACAATGACTCGCGGTGGCCTGCCGATGTATCGAGCCAGTGTTGCTATCCTCCCAGATAAGTCTGGTACCAATTTGCCGACATCGGAGGGATGGAAGGCTTGGTGGGCCATGGGCGCCGGGATCGACAGCACCCAAGGCTATTAATGAGGTTCGATCCTTGCCGCAGACACCTGCGGCCCGAAATTTTGCAAATATTTCAGCATCATTGTAGTCGTATTTTACATCATACCATTTTAGTTTGCTATTTCAAATCCTATTAAATACCCACTTCCATTGTCCAAATTTCTTTTTTGTTAGTGTTTTTCTATGAAGTTGATTGGATTTGTTGATGGTGAAACTACATGATTCACCTTGTGTTTTGATAAAAATCTCCCCAAGTGAGAGGAAGTCGATCGTCTTTGATGTTTTCGACTAGTTATCACTACGTTGAGATTACACAGTCGTTAAATTTTCTTCAATGCGAACTCTGTAATCATCGGCTGTTTTTGTTCTAGTTCTGTTATCTTCAGCATTAAATGCAGGACGATGTCTCCAATCTCTCGTTCGATTACAGTATTACGATTTGGATTCAGAAACGAATGGTATTTCGGCGGGAAATATAATAGTAAAAGGTCTACTAAGCTAAGAGCTTCGTCGCACACTTTTCACATACGACCACCAGACACGTGAACTGAAGATGTGTTGCCTGCCACAAGAATTGACGAACTCTTAAGAGTAGTAGTCTCACGCGATCTGTTCATTTTATTGAGAAAATTTGCAAATTTAGAGCTGTTGGTTGTATTCTTAAGGACTGTTTTGAGAAGAATACAGTTAATTCTATGTTGACCGACGTACGGCATCGACTAATCCCTTAGGATTGCGTCATGTCTTCAACTTTATTAAGCATCGTATAGGTGATTGAATGCGTATCATGCCTATACAATCACTTTCACTAGCCTATCTCTGCATCATATCAGCAATTTTATCCTCCCACACAAGTCCAGGACCATTTTCCTGCCCTGGAAGAATGGAGGGCTTGATTTCTTTGGGTGGCCGGGATGAAACAATGATTCAGTTTATGCTGCAGGATACACCTAACCAATGTGCTACACGCGCCCCGAACTAGTGCTTCTTTGCGATGATTACTGAGCTCATCTTGGAGAGATTATCACTTAAACGTGTTAATGATGCTTTATTGTGTGAATTTTATTTATAATTGTGAGAGGTGTGATAATAGTTCCCATATGAAAGGAAATTCGTTTATGACACTGCGGAGTTTATTCACGGAACAACATCTGGTCCTAACAATAAATATGTGTGATACGGCTATAGATCGTGATATGTAGTATGAGATAGAACGGTGGCTTTGGAATGGTATGAAGAACAGTGGGTTTGGAATGGTATGACCTTGAGTTTCTTCCCTTGTCACCAATGGGCAGATTGCTCACAGCAGATTCATTAAGTGATCATTGGGCATAGTTGTAATTCTGATTTAACATCGAAATCTCTCACTATCTCAGAGTTCCTACACTAAGGTCAGCTTTTATTCATATTGTTGATTATCATAGTAGCACCACTCGTCATTCTTTAGTTCTTACGGTATAACTGCAAAAGTTACGAAGTAATTTTGTTCAACCAGGAATGTCTGTGGAGGAATAAATCGACTAGAACGCAACTCAATTTAGAAAAATACTTTGTGGTAAGAAGGTTCATTGGCAAAACAGCAATGTTAAGCTTCATGCGTTCAGGCGTAAATTTCGCTGAAAAGCTCGTTTTTTTTTTAAGCACTGAGGTATTAAATGGTGGTGACAGGCACTACTGTGAATTTTTCTTGGATAATTTGGTTAAATATTTTTCTGTTACCATTAATGTCAGTTTTTCCCATGGTGTAGGTTTTCTAGTGACCGTTGCTTGTCCTAGGGGTCCCCTTGAGCAGATGCTTTCGAAACCCGTAGAGCTGTGTAGTGAAACAATGTACGTTAGCGTTAAATTGTGATTGTTGAAACGACTACAAAGTATGATTCATCTCTGTTTATCGTTATCGACGACGAGTTCTTTCTCATTTCTTTGCAATTCTTCGCGCTTTACGTGCAAATGGTGACAAAATTTTACAGAATAGTTGTTGGGAATTTGCAAATATTTGCTCTATGATATTTCGTATGAAGAAATTGTGGGCTTTGAATAGCTCCACAGTAGGAAAGGCTGTATAACAAACTCTCTCTGTGGTCCATATTTTCACTTCTTTCCTAATTTTTTTTTTGTTCGTTCCTACAACTCGAGTTCATTCTCATATTTTGCAAACGGAGTTGTAAATGTTTCTACTTTGCTGCTATGTCAGGGAATGTTCATTAGATCGTTCATCTCGTTGGGATTGTTCCATTTTCATTTTCCTCTTCTATTAATTTTCAGTAGTCTTTTTATACTAAGGCAAATTTCGTCGCCGTTAGCTTTCTTAGTGTCTTCATGTTTGCAGAGGTGGATTATTGCAAGTTCATCTAATCAATAATGTTATTGGAAGTATTTTTTGTTTTGTTACTTGTAGTTGCCATTATGCAATACTGCAATCAAAGCCGATACTGTTGCGAAGAGTGTGTGATAGATGTTGGAACGAGAGCCACGTGCTCTGTGTAATAATGGTCATTGCTGGCCTGACACATCAGACGCTGAACACTTCAGTGCAACAAGTTTCATTGAGAAGAGCTTAGATTTAGACGGACACTGTCGTTCTAGTTTAAATGGGAATTTATACGGATTCCAGAACGGAAATGTATGTGAAAATACTCAAAGTTTCTTTTTTATGATGATTACTGGAATTCTGAAGGAGTTCATCAGTATGTTAGACTTGAAGATGACGTTGTCCTTTTTGTAAAGGCGGAAGAACTAGTGACTGAAAGATTTTAATTCTGGAAGATAATGGAAAATTTATTAGGAGGTAAGCACATGCTAAGTATTGTTGGTAATATTTTTGATACTGCATTAGTGTTTGTAGCTTGAACACTATCCGGCCTCCACGAGCTGCAAACACATGACTTATTGATTAGGATGCTTTTGTTTGGATTTCTTTTCTTTCTCTTTCTTTTTTTTTTCTTTGCTAACTTTCCCCTTGGAAGTGTAGCACCTATGAATATGTTAATGCTTCAAGGATCTCTGTCGGTTGCCTATAACTTAGTAAAACTTCTTTTCTATTAAATACGTGGGGTGCTAAGTGTATAGAGAAACGTACACAGTCCTACCACTCATAAATCATTTGTGATGTAATGTTTTTTTCTGGTAGGAAGCTGTTTTTACTTCGTTTTACATCACTATTAACGAAGTGTGCACATATAGTTACAGTGGTTAAAGGTTCCAGACAGTACAAACAGGGTTGTTGGTTTGATCCTAAACACTAGGCCTAGTATGCCCTACATCTCTTTGGGGTCGGCAAATTGGTACAAGGTCTACATGGAAGGGTAAATCTGGTGAATCGATATATCCGTAGGTCACCGTAAGGCATTGTGTGCATCAGATATGTATTCGATCACCTTTATGATGCATAGTGGAGTCGAATGCACGACGTAACCCTAAGGGATTGGTCAATACTGAAAACTTCCTCCTCCATCGTGTAGTAACAATATTGAGGAGGCCCTTCCTGAACTTCGGTTCTTTATAAATACTTCTTAGTCGGTTTTCTCTGATTCTATGGACATTCGTATGTTAGATGAGTAATGAAGTACTAATTTAATATAGCAGTAGTATTAGTATTAATGGTAGTAAGTTTCTTTAGGTGAGTGCTATCCGTCCAAATGACTCATCACTATCATGTCAATCCACTCAATCATTCTTTCCGAGCCTCAGTGAACCGGACGACCACTGGCAATGTGTAATTTAATGAAGCCTGTTGTCCTTTATGATTGGCGAGGTCATTCTAAAGACTATTATCACTCTAACCAAAAAGTGATCCTTCTCTTACTGTTCCTAATGAAAGCGTCTGAAGTTGGAGTAATACAGGTGATTCCTTATCTTCAGTGTTCAAGCAAAAGTTTCTCACATATAGTCACATTTTTCGGCATTGGGGCAAGGATCATGATTTCATTGTCCGAAAAAAAGCGAACAGAATGAGCTTCTGTCACTTTTTTTACGGAAATAATCATTAGTACGATTTTTAATAATCGCAATGACACCTATTGGAATGTACGGAAATGTTTAGGAAAGCTGTTAGCCAAAGGTAGAGCTGCATAGAGATGTGATCTTACCAATATTTCTATCTCTTGTGCTGATTCCAACATTGTTTTGCAATATGTACAAATTTTAGAGGTGGAGGAGGAAGAGGAGGAGGAGAGGGGTGGTGGGGGTTGATTTACTAGGAGATAGTTTCTGAATTTTACGATTTTGAGCATCCTACTTTGATCATTTTTAACAATTTACTGTGTGTTAGCGAAATATTTTAGTTAGTTTAACCGTTTTAATAGCAATTATATCTAGCTGAGTACGTGGATTCGAAGCAAAGGAAACGAATCGAATGTGAGAATAGCTGTGATTCGCACAGTAGATGTGAACACGACTCGTATAAATAAGAAATTATTCTTTAACCGCTGTGAATTCATTTGTTGTTTGCGCCAAGTCATTGAAAGTTGGCCAGAATATGTCAGAGTTTCTGTTTACCATCACATTTTGATCGGCCGGTCCAGTACCTACATCACTAGTTTCTGGTTTTTTCCAACCTGTTATTGGCTTTTTTTTTCTTAAATTTCCTTTGAAAGAGGCCCAACATAGTTCGTTGATAATGAAAAATGTACTGAAATGTTCTATAAAGAGGTATATAAGAAATGACTTACGCGTCTTTTGGGAGATAGACACAAAGAATTGCCGCTTACGAGAAACCTTGCTGTTTTGTGTCATTTCTTATCGACAAAAATTAAGATCCACTCTTTATTACGATTTCCGCTGGCTAATAAAAGTTGATTTTTTTGAACAAAGTAAAGCATTCTCTGTTGAGAATTAAGACCATATGTTGGTTGGTTCAGTCATTTCTGGCTTCTGAGTTTTATAGCATTCGCTAAGGCGGTGTTCCCAGTTCTCGATCATTTTATTCATGCCTTTTTTTCTAAGTGTCGATGTCAAAGACTGACGTTCGCATAATTTGCATGGGTTGTTAGAAAGTCTGTGCCGACAGAAGGTTCTCGAGTAGGAGATTAGAGGTGAAAGACAGAAGGGATTTGTTTGAGATTACTCAAATCGTGGCCGGCCCCAACCACTTGTACGGGGGCAATGGAGATGGCGAGCGAGGTTAACAGGATTGAGTGCAGAGAGTACACCACTTGGTGAAAAAGAGCAACAACATATATTTGGGTCACCCCACACCCGTATATAGTAGCCCTTTGTCTGTGGTGGTGGCGAAGTTGACCTTTAATTGTTGTGTGTAGAGCAGAATGGATGATTAGAAGGGTATTCGTCTACGAGTATAGCATTTTACATTGTAAAAAGAAATGCTAATGGGTCGATTACGGGGAGAGAGGGCTGAGCATTTTTTCTTTGTTGAAAAAAAGAAGCTTAAGCATTGTGGTTTGATTCATTTTAAAGTCGAGAGTCGCATCATCATGATGGAACGAATAGCTTATTCTGGTTGACGATCGAGTACGAAGATCGAGAGTGGATCATTTCACTTTTTCTGCAATAGCATCTGGATTGTTTTATGGCGCTGTGGGTGGTCCAATAGTGTGAATGTTTTCTAAGCTTTGATTTTGCTCATTATATCTTGATTTATTTAACATACTATGCGGTATCTTAGCTTTTCACTTTACCCTTTTACCCTTTACCATTTCAGATTGATTCCCCTGTTTCAGGTCGTAACGATAGCTGTTCGGCAATTCGACATAAGACAAATTCTCATGCGAAGGCACTAGCTGTCTACGACAAGTCTTCGCAGTTGATCGAATGTACGAGTCTTTTCCAAGTAGGTAACCACACTGTTAAGATTGCATTGACACATTTTATCTCACTGAGATCGTAACCTAATTATGTCCTTTACTATGTGGTGAATAGGAAACAGAGTGGTGTTTGAACAGAAGTTGAATAGAACAACAATGATTTCCGACGTTTTAGAGTCTGAAATGTTAGCGCGACATTTGTAAATGTACGAATTTGGGCAGTGTATACTTGAATTATTACTTGAATAAACGTAGCGATTCCTGTGGGCTGGCGACTGTTTAATCGATGTGACGTAACAAGCCAAATTCAATATCGATATATTATCAGTTTCAGAAATTATTCCAGCCATACAAAGTTTGTTAGTTGTTTCTTAATTAAGGAGGGCGTTTTGAAGCTTATTTTTGCGCACTCTTAGATCTAGCTTTCTCTCTCTGACGTTCTTAATTGCAGGGCAGATGTCGTCTCAGGAATCTTCACAATATTAGTGATGTGCAAGTTGAATCTCCAGAGCCGATGATTGCTAATGATGCCACATCGTCTGCAGTAGTCTTTGTCGGTACTGGACCATCTGGTTATCCGGTGTTGTACGTGGGAACTACCTTTGTCAGGGGACCAGTAAGTATAATGTTTATTAAAGCTACATGTAAAGAAAATGTGTGTGTGTTTTACTCGAAAGATTGTTTGCAATGTTTAAGCTGTTTCGTGATGATATTCCGGCGATAACGTCGTTACGGTTGTCACGCGGTCGTGATGGGGAAGCGAAAGAGTTTGAGCTTGCAGACAGGGGGCTAGCAACTGGAACGGAAATTAGCCTCGAAAGGAAATTTCGGAGCAGTTATAGGTGTGTGATCGTGAATTGGCGTAATTTAAGAGGTACATTGTTTATTTGTAAATGAAACCGTTTTGTCATTGATTGGAATTGAGATATTTTTCATCTATGAGTTTTATAGCATATTATGACTTAATAGTGAAAGAGTTATGTGGGTTGAAAAATGGTTGAAGAAAATCGGATAGAAACCGTTTAGCGTGAGAAAATGAAGACAAAGCAGAAGAAACTATTTAGGATCGACTATGTCGGAGGATTTGAGTCTGGGAAGTATGCATACTTCGCTACAAGACAAGGTAAAACACTTGGTGAAGATGCGCCAATACAATCGCGTCTTGTTCGAGTTTGCACTGGAGATTCACACTTTTATAGTTATACCGAGGTAGAGTTTGGGACATTTTTAGACTTTCTGGAGCCGTTTTTAAGGCGCATGTAGCGCAGTGGTGGTAGGTGCCCTATAATATACATGGAATCGGTCCCGACTCCCCAGGCTCACCAAGCCTTGCATCCCCCGGGGTCGGCAAATTGGTACCAGGCTTGTCTGGGGGGATAGTAGCACTGGCTCGATTACATCGATAGGCCATCGCGAGTCATTATAACGGCCATATATGCATTGAGTCACCTTCAACGATGTTTAATGAAGTCGGATGCATGGCGCATCTTTTAGATTGATCAATGCCGCCGAGAGCGTTTATCCTTTTATCCATTATATTCTGTTATTTCAAGTACTTTTTTGCCTAGAATATTTTGTGTTGTTACCGTTAGAGGCTTGCGTGCTGACGTTTAAAGGTGTTTTCTTGGAAATATGTGTGGGCAAGCTCTTATCTTTCATCAATAGCTTGTGCCGACAAATGGAAAAATACGCTGGTGCAATCTAATCGGTTTTGCTTTAACTTTTAAGTTGACTGTAGGTGATGTTGGAGTGCATGAAAGACGATTTCGATTACAATCTGATACAAGATGTGTACGTAGCAACAGCGGGTTATAATCTTGCCAAGTCTTTGGGAATAAGGTATAACGTTTTTCTGTCTTAGTATCTCTTTCTTAGGTTTATTATGACTCCGTGGATAATTTGCTTTCTTCCTGTTTATCTAATTTGTCATGAATTATTCCATTCTTATGATTTCAGTGAAGGAGACGAAGTTCTGTATGCGGTGTTCGTAGCTGATGAAATGACATCATTTCAGCGGAACGTGAGTTGTTCTTACGACTGTCATTTGCATTTAACATTTGTTCGAACTTTTCGTCAAATCGTTTGGCTTATATTTCTTTCGCAATCATTGTAGTGATCCAGCTATATCGTATGAAATAGTTCTAACACCCAATTTTCAGTTCATAACACGTCGTTCAGCGCTTTGTGTGTATCCTATACAAAAACATGTCGAGAAGAAATTTGAGGAGAACATAATGGACTGTTATAAAGGATTCTACACAAAGGTGATCTTAAGAGTATATAGATCGATTGTTTCAAACCATACACAATATGTGGAGAATTTTATGCTCTTTGAATTTAGCAACTTCCTTGGTTCAAATCTACTGCTGAATGTAAGCCAACGCATTTGTCATGGAAAGACGTAGAGTGTGGTCAGGATGTGAACACTAATATTGGTAATATGTCTTACTATTTTCGTTGACAGTAGGATATGTTGGGTCCTTCCTCTGGCCTGTTAGAATTATGTGTAGATATGGTTTGTAAAGTAAAGAGGGCTCGTGTAGCTCAGTGGTCGGACGCGTCTTGTAATACACAGGGGTCTGTCCTCGCGCCCCAGGCTCACCAAGTCCTCCTCAACCCTTCGGGGTCGGTAAATTGGTACTAAACTTTTCTGGGAAGATAACAGAGCTGGCCGTTTACATCGGTACGCCAACCACAGTCATTGTAAAGGCCAGATATGCATTCAATCACCTCCAACGATGCTTATTTAGGTCGAATGCATGGCTCATCTTTCAGGGCTTTACCAATGCCTGGAGCTTTTAGAGTTTTTAAGGTTACAGTGTTAAGGTATTGTCAGTTTAAATGTGAGTCCGCTTGAAAGCTATAGTAATAGCTGTATTCAAAATATAGGAGAGAAAGAATAGTTTATTTGATTGCAATGTGTGAATTTTTACGAAAACTTACCCATATTGTGGAGCTCTTTTTCTTTTTTACTTGTCTGCCGTTGTTGGAAATATTGGGAAGGGTTTTATCCTTAAATTTCTAATCACCTTGTTTTTGTCTTGATATTTTGACAACAATCGAAATATGTGGTTCGATTTCTGATTTTGGATTGAATTTATCCTAAAATTGAATTCATGGCTATGTTTTGTAGCACTATTGAGGATCTTCGCAAAGCAAAAACTTACAAAATTTCCTTATCGATTGATGAAGTTTATGTACGTAAAATTCGCAAAATTTGGGATTTCAACGTTGATCAGTCCCTGAAGGTTGCTCAAAATATTGGACTTAATAACGAATAGTGCAGTTAATTGAATGTCTGCTTCGCTTGTACTCTGACCCACGGGGCTCGTTTATGTATCTAATCCGTGTTTTTATCCTTTTAAACAAATCTGGTTCCTATTTGCAGAAGTTAGAGAGATAGGGGATTTGGTTTTGCCCAAGCGCCGGATTAAATTTAAGACCACGTGTAAATTGCAGGGCACCTTTAGTCAATGGATTGCAGACTTCTCTCATATGTATATATTATATCTTCTTAAGGTGGTGGCAAACCGATATCTGCTGTACCATTACTCACAGTCGACGGCGCTTATTTCACGGCAATTGCAGTGAATACTACCAGAGGAGCCACCGTTGTATTTATAGGTACAGATGATGGGCGCATACTTAAGGTAAGGTCCCTATGGTCGATATTTGATGTGGTGATCGTTCTTAAGTTTTTCTGCAACTATAGTGTTATATCCAGTTTTATATAGGAGCCACTTTACTCTGCTATTCAAAAAGGTTGCCCACTTTTTTTGTTAACCCATTCATGGTCGTGCTGGTTATTCGACAGGTGCTTAAAACTTCTCGATATTGGGAGTGCTTGTGAAGTTGAGAACGTAAAAGACCTACAGAAGGAACTTCTTCCTATTTCGGTAGTGCCATGCACGATGTTTCTAATACAGTTCTGTTCGATATTTGTTCAAAATTATGGTTATAAATTGTTTTACGCTTAGGCGTCAACTGTCAGTGGCTTACATTAGCGACGCATTCGGGAAAAGAATTTCTAATAAAGAATTTTTAGCACTTTTATTTTTCTTAGTACCGCTCACCATAGACCAAGATGCTTGTTTATAAGTTGGAATTGAATTAATTACGGCCACACTTAAGTGATATGTAACTGTAGTGACCATAACCGTGGTCGAAGGTCAAAGAGACCAGAATCTCTCTTTGAAAGGTCTTCTGGATTCCTAGCGCCAACCCCACCGTTTCCATTTATTTTGTCAACCTTAACTCTTTGACTGCTTATACCATTTCTATACCAATCTCGACCTTTTTTTCCGAGGTCATGTACGGTGTCATAATGGTGATTGTCATCATATCGCGAAAACTACCCACCAGTACAAGAATGATGTAGAGGTGATAGTATGGGAGACAGGTTTCAAAATTGTTTTTAGAGAAAATATTACTTTAAATGGAACCTTGCATGTATAATTGCTTCGAAATCGTGGTACGATGGACTTGATTTATGCATGAAAGAGCGTCTAATTCGATGTGTGCTACTTTGCGCGTCTTAAGAGACTTGGCCTTTGGTAACTCTTATTCGCAAACATTCATAGGATAGAATTAATGAATAACAATAGTTTACTTACTTTACTATAACTTTATATCTCCGACAATTTCGTCGTTTATGAATGTATGTTGTTTTTCCTTATTAGTGTACAGTCACCTTTTCCGTGATGAGCAGACGAAAGGTTCTTATCATCCTATTTATTCGTAGTAGCGGACCTTCCGACGGTCAAATCTTCTTCAGATCCTAGAATGGTCAAATTGATACGCAATCTACTCACTCAAAAACTTTTATAACCTCAACAGAAAGAGCTTGATACTCAAATTTTCATTTGCATAGTAAACAGCTTCTTTTAAGCATTCGAAACCAAATGTAAGCCTTCATTAATAAGCTAACACGAGGATGATAAATGATTTTATTCGGCTATCGTTTCGACATCTTCGTTTTCCTCGATGATCGGAGTCGATGTCCAAAGCAATGCGTACTCTCGATGTTGTGTCTTCGTTGAGGAAGACTAAGACGTCGAAACATAAGCCGAATAAAGTTATTTATCAACCTCGTGTTAGTTTATCGTTGAAAGCATACTCACAGTTTTGTTCATTACAAGTCTTCCTCTTATTAATGGAGACCACTCGCGCACAATCTTACATGGGTTAGAAACGTGCCTGGCTTAGGTCAAAAAATTAGCCTGAGCGTGGTCATGTGTGACCACAAGGCACTCTGCGGATTTGAATTTTTGGAATTCATCCAAAACCCTTCAAGGATTTTACACGCTGTTGTGGTGGATTCCTTTGCGAGGATAGTGACTTTTACTTCAGAGTCTTCTCCTTATATCTTTGTGCACTTCGTGAGCCCAGTGGACTGTTTGATTTGGCTTTAAGCTTGCTGAATAGATGTTCTTTTACACGGACGTTTCGCCAAGGCATCCAACCCCGCACGGTTTACAAGCAAATAGGTATATCGTATCTGAACTCAAGCAATCACCATCTCTATCTTTAGGGGATGTTATGCAATTTTTCGTTGTAAATAGATAGTAATGCTGGCAGTTGCGAACTAACTGGCGTCTTTGAGTGTTCGGTGGTTTTCAGTCAGTGTTAACGAATTCTCTAGTCCGGTGCTTTTTAAGTATCACCTTATGCTGTGAGTCGGAGATAAAAGTCGGTTGTGGGATTCGGTACTTGTAGTATGAAGAATTTTTGTCTCGTGGAGACTAGTGTCTTATGCTCTTTTTTGGCAATGCAGGTGGCTTCAGAAATTCATTTGGTCGAGATCTTACTAATTTGTGTTGCAATAAGTGTCTATTTGTATTAAAATCACCTACCGTTTCTGGTGTTCTTGAATATTCTGTTAATGTTTTAAAAATTGGAAGGGTTCTTAGTGATGAAAAAATTCTTTGTTGAAGTAGATTCACTGAATTCTGTTACATGTGAAAAAGGACCTTTTTCAGCATAGGTTTCTCACTCCGGAATCGTATAGCGTTCTTCTATTAGGTGGTCCCAGAGCTTAGGTAGCTTCTTGATGTCTTTTTTCTTCATGAACTTTGTCAGTTACCAAGTTAAAAAACGACGTGTAATTTGGAATTATGCTTTGTATTGTAATGTAATTTATAATTCCTACTTTGTTGATGGGCGACGGTGATTCTTTAAAGCACAAAACTGGAAGTGGCGATGTTTTGAGAGTATGCGCTACGGAGTATAGCCTCCCATATAAATAAAGAAATTTTTATCCGATTCATCTTCGTAACGTTTGAAAGAACGATGTTATCGAGAAACTTTTTCGTGTTTTTGACGACCTCTTTGAATTAAGTCGACTAATTCCTGATCTTTGTGGTTGTTATGATGCTAAGGTCTAGAGGGTCTAATTTTTCACTTAAATCCATCCAGACTATCAAGACTACTTTGCTGTCATTGTGTTGGGAGTATTGATACTGTTGTAAAGTGACGTTTCCCCTTAACGAGAGTGCCGTTCAGAGCATGGATGGAAATCATCGGGAAATCCATTTGGGTGGTTGTTAGTGTCGAGCATGTGTGTGTAGCCGTTTCGTCGAACTTTACATGATGACGGAGAGCGGCGGTCAGCCGGAGATTCGATAATCGCGTGTGTTCTCTTAATGACGCGATTGCGATTCAGCAAGTGAATTCTGAGGGAATGGTTGAGAAAGTGCTTTTCGTTTCTTTAGCGAACGTATCGACTTATAGCAGAATGATTTTTGTAGTTAGTTGCTTTCAAATTTCTAAGAGTAGAATGAGTTTAAATGCATCCATAGGAATAAAGCCAATGTTCAACTTCTTAGGTAAAGGTTAAGCCAGAAAATATAGAGTTATGCAGTCACGTGGAAACCACGTACCGAATAGATCTGCAGATGCTTAAACTTTGCTTTGATAGCTAATATTTCATAATATTTGCTTAAATTTCCCATAATACCCTGCCATTCGAAAAGAATAGGCGGTAAACAAAAAGTTACTACATTGTGATTTATACCATAGTTTCGGCTTAGCTGGGTTGAATTCCTACTTGTGCTACCCAGATCAATCCTGTTGGCGGGTGACTGCTGATAACTCCTATAGGCCAATAGCACGAGTGAGAGAAAGGCGAAACGAAGGAGTGGCGGTGAGCGCGTTAGCTCACGGAAAGGGTAATATCGTGTTCGATTCCCACCGCAAACACCAGCGGTCCCGAGTTTTGCAGGTATCTCAGCATCACTATGATTATATTTCACATAATACTCTGCCGTAAAAAAAATAAGCAGTAAATAAAAAGTGACTATTAAGTATAGTCTGAATAGAATTCATTTTGTAACTCCCATACTGGAACCTATTCCGATCCAATCGTTGACATCTTGAATGATCAGAACCTCATGAGTGTTACCTTAGGATTTAATAAACTACCGTAACCCGGTACAATTTTTTGATGACGGTATTTCTGTCGGGATTGCTAACCTATATCTGGCAGAAGTATGCGCGAACACATTTGCGCCGAGGTAAATTGATTTCTACGGAAAGTAGTTTATGATTTAATAACTTTAAATATACATATTTCAGTTTATAGTGATTTGTGCCGATTTGGATGGAAGCCGTTAAAACTCGCCGAGGTTTTTCAACAAGATGCAAATATATCTCCTCGGCCAAATGAAATTTTAGCTTTCTTGGTGCACGCATGTCACTTCTCTATGCTTTTGTGCAGGGTGCTCACGTAGTTAAGTGACTGCTGAACAAGCGGGACTTCGACCAGCACGACACGATAGTGCTTCCAACTGTCTCATTAAAATGGGCAGTCAAAAGTTTTTTGGACTTTTTTCATGTGTAAAAATGTTTTAATTTTCGTTTAAAAAGGAGAAAAAACCGTCATAGAATATATACAAATAGTCACCTGTACAGGTGTTTTCACGCCTTCAAATCCTCGAAAGCTTGGGTTGTCGAAAAAGTCCACCATATCCCTGACAGGGGCGCGTGTGGCGCAGTGGTTGGAGGCGCCACTGCGGCACGCTCGTGGAATCGAATCCAGCACCCATTGCCCACCAAGCCTTCCATCCCTCCGGGGTCGGCAAATTGGTACCAGACTTGTCTGGGAGGATAACAATACTGGCTCGATACATCGGTAGGCCACTGTGAGTCATCCTAAAAGCCAGATATGCATTCAATTGCCTCCAACGATACTTAATGAAGTCGAATGCGTGGCGCATCCCTCAGGGATTGATCAACGCCGAGAGCTTTATCTTTTTATCCTTTTATCCCTGACAGAGTTTTTATGCATGGAGATTTTTCTTAAAGATTATATTTGAACATTCGTTCATTGTTTGTGTTTTATAGGCAACTATTCATGATTCAACAACTGCTGAAGTATATGCGACCGAAGAAATTTCGTCGAATCATGAGCCTGTGCTAGCTGACTTGGATTTCAGTGAAAATGGACAGTATGCCTACGTACTGACACCTACCAAAGTGAGTTGATCGAAAAAGTAGAAAATTTACAAGACGATTGGTTGAGTAGTAAATTTTTAATGTCGAAACAGAGCATGAAATTAATTGTATGCATGAAATCTTAAAAGCCTTTTTTGGCAATTGTTGCTCCGGCTTCGAACGAACAGTTGGGATTCAATACGAGATTTCTTCTACTCCTGGTGCCATAGTTGTTCAACATCGCATCTGAAAAAAAAACTTGCAACTTGTTTCTCTTGTAGATTCTAAGGACTTTCAAATTGGCTTTGAACATCTGGCAGTTGGCGGGAGTGACACTATAACTACTGTAGCTAAAAAAATGTCCACTCATACTTAAGACTTGGTGAATTTAAGGACGTTATCTTGAAGTGTGTTCGTTTTCTTAGAAGTAAAATTATGCAGAGGAAAAATTTATTTTTATCGGGTATATGAGGTGGTCCACGGATCTCCCTCATATGAGGGATCTCGAGCCGGTTAGTCGCGAGGCTACGTGGCGCGTCGAGGTGGTGGTTTCTAATTAGTAATTCGAAGACGGCGGATATCCCCTTGAATACACTTTCTGAGACGACTCACATTCCTAATTAGAGTGACATCTAAATTGTTAAACATGTATTGATTGGGTTATATTTAGGGAATCTGTAGTAAATAATAATGCTGTTGGGAGGGTGTGCTTTAAAATCATATTAACATTATACTATAGTTTGGTGCATGAGACAGTGGTTATCCCTGCAATACACATGTCACTGGTTCGATCACGCGCTTAAGGCTCAAGCTTTCCATCCCTACTTGGTCGGCAAAATTGTTACAAGACTTGTTTAAGGAGATGATAGCTTGACATGATACTTCGGTAGTCCACCGCAGGTCATTTTATAGGCCATTCAGTGACCTCTAATGATGCTCAGTGACGTGGATTTCATAGCCCATCCTTCAGGGATTGATCAACGCCGAAAGCTTATGATTTGTTCTTTTTATCTTACAGACACAGTGGTACTTTCCATTTTCTGCAAGAACAATTTCAATTTCATAACTGGTGTGCTTTAGACGAATTAAATTGTCATTAGGACGGTGCTGTTGTGAAAATTCAGCGTTTTTACACTCGTGGACAAGTCTGCTTCCAATCTGCCGAATCGAGGGATGGAGAGCTTGGTTTTCGCCTGATGTAACAATTTAGTCAGTATGGTGCCAGTTCGCCACATTACTGTTAGAAATTGCTTATTTGCTCTGCGATAGACTCCTACGATAATTTTAGCTATTTTGTTGTGTTAGTGCCACTGCTGCTGTCAAAATGCTAAGGGAGAATGTGCTTAGTATAATGTCAAGTTTTGCCAGCGTTAACTATCCATTGGTTGACGGTTCTTGTCGCAATGTTTGCTCATGTTGACTGGTTTAGTGACGAAGTTAGAGTAGCTGTTTGTGGATTGAGTTGTTTGGGGATCAAAACTTTTTTATACTGATTATATAGAGAATATTATTGAAGGAGATATGAAATACAACTACAAAGATGCTGAGATGTGAACAAAACTCCGAGCATTAGTTGGGCTTCGAACCCGCGATTACCCTTACCATGGGGTGACGTGCTATCCACAACACTAACTGAGAGTCTTGGTATCTCTTTCTACCAGCTAGGTTCTCATTCTGACTTTTTTTTTCAATGGGAATGATCTGGGAAACTCACGTCGGCATTGCACCCAACTAATCTGGGACTGCAGTCAAGACCACATTCTCTTAACTTTTAGTCACTTCCTATTCTTTCCGTTAACCATTACCACTGACGGGTGATTTCTGATACCACCGATAGAGTGAAAACATGCCTGAGAGAAAATAAAAGCAAAGGCATCGTTTGGTGTGGTGGATAGCACTTGAGTCCACAATGAAGGTAATCCCATGTTCGAAGCCCTCTGCAGTTCCGAGAATTGCCCATTTCTCAGCATTCTTGTGGTTGTATTTCATCTCGTAATATTAATGCAGAATTGATATGAAGTATTAAGGGCGATTATAACTATTCGTATATCTACTCTGTTCATTGCTTGAGCTGACCTTTATTATCAGACGAGCTACCGAAGGTATTATGGTCAATAGCACGCATTGGCGTTAACACTGATGTTCGCGAAACAATAGCCTGTCGTGTTCATTAGTGGTCATCATCCTTTAAGTGTTTGGCAATAAAGAGTCCTTGTTGAATTTATAGCACTTATTAAGGTGCTATTTGATTAGAATAAAGAATAAAGCGTAAAACATCCACTGTTGACTAATCTTTAATAAATGCGCCATGCATTCGACTTTAAGAAACATTATAGAGGTGATTAAAGCCAAGAGCTTTATTTAAATACATTGCTATACTAATGAAAAAATTTAACAAGAATTGTTTAAGGTGGTGAAGATAAGGACGTCAAACTGCGGTGAATCGGCGTCGACATGCGTTGTATGCTTAGCTAAACGAGACCCGTTTTGTGGATGGTGTGTGAAGAATAGCATTTGTACTGAAGAGGACACTTGCGAGCGAGTTTTGCCGAAGACTAGCAGCGGCTGGTTGGATTTTCAGAACAACCGCTGTCCGAAGTAAGTGCTAGGAAAGTGGGTTTTTCAAGGAGACTTTCTGGTGAAGTGAGGAATTGCCGCGTATTCATGTATTTAGAAGTGTTTTATCATACATCATTACGCTTTTTTAAAACATGAATTTGGAAATTGTGTTGTATTGCAGCATAAAAGGCGTTGTTCCTGACAAAATTCAAATAACAACTGCTGACTTTCTCAATGTAAGTGACGGAAACGGAGCTTTCCCACTCGTAGAAATAGATGATTTCCTAAGAATCGCTTCATGATATTCTTTCAGGTAAGTCTGGAAAACATGGGCGACACAAAGGGTCGTTTGCAGTGTTCTTTTCGTTTCCCTGATGGAAGAGTTTTAAACAGTGAGCCGGCCAGACAAGATCCTCATGATGGGTGAGGCTTCTTAGAGCGATATTAGGTGTATGAAGACATTGGGAAACAATTTGGCGTTTCTGTATTTCCAAGTTTAATGACTTTTAGAACACTACGATGTGCGACGCCGCCTATAAACCGCATGCCGATGATACCAGCGAACGGTTCCCATCATCTGGCTACGTTGAGCATTGTAGCAGAAGGTAGTGATGTTGTCGGTTACTCTGAACGAGGATGATATTGTCATAGCAATGAGGACACAGGCTATTTGAAAGAGTCGTCGAGTCCATTTTTTTTGCTTACCGTGTTGCTTTTGTTTAGTTGTTGGAATAGGAAGCTGTTACTAGAATACCTCGAGTAACGCGATGTATAAGACTGCCTCTGCAGGTCGCATCACTCCTATTGCTTCCACGAACTTCTCTTTCTATGATTGTAGTCGCTACACGACGTGTTCACAATGTGCGAAGAGCGAATTTCCATGTGACTGGTAAGTTGGGTGTAATTGATTCGTGAAAGGTGTTAATAAGACTAAGTTAGTTAATTTTTCATTAAGGTGTTTGGAGTCGAATGAATGTGTTGCTGGTAAACTAACGGAGGACAAATGTCGCAAGCAGCACATCGTTAACGGCTTAAATGTCTGTTATTGAGCTATACTAGAGAAAGCGAGATTGGTTTTGATTCTGTCGAACTGACTTCTTCAGTTTTGGGAGGAGTTATGGATCTGTTGCTAAGAACATAGTGCGTTTTAGTTAGATAGAGCTCAGTAGCTAGAACTGTTTTGTTTCCAGCGAGACGGTCACTCACGTCGAAAAGGCCCACAAAAATGTCCTCATATCGTAGCGCCTCAGACGATGCTATATGTAGCGGCTGGTGAAAGGCGAAATATCTCAGTAAAGGTGAAGTTGTGATGGAACTTTTGGTGAAGAAAAACGCATAGCTTTTTCAGGTGCAAAATCTTGATCCAATATTCATGGTGGATTTTCGGTGTCAGTTTCGCTTAGGAGGCATTGAACATGAGAAGTCAGCTGTAAAGACTTTTGATGATAACATAATGTAGGACTTCATGTTGTTTTTCTGTTTTTTGCTTTTTTAAATTTCTTTAGAGGATTCGAATTAGGATATTGCTTCTTTCTTACTCATAGGTGTGAAGAAATGCATTTCGATTATTACGGTATTGGAATTTCAAGTGGAACAGCAGCAGTAGAGTTTAATGTGCTATGGTCATCAAGCGATTCCTTGATGAAACACAGATTGGATAATCTCGGTGGAGTCGCAGTAGAGGTAAAGAATTTTGAAAGTCTTCTTAATCTCTTTTATAATGTAATATCTTTGTGAAAGTATAAAGGGTATAGGATAAAACTCTCGGCGTTTATCTGTCCAAAGGGAAGCGTCTTCGACTTAACTAAACATCGTTGGAGGTGAATGAATGGATATCTGGCCTTTACAATGATTCGCAGTGGCTTATCGATGTATCGAGCCAGCGCTGCTATTTTCCTAGATAAATCTGATACCAGTTTACCGACCCGGAGGGATGGTGGGCTTGGTGAGCCTTGGACGTGGGGATCGATCCCATATGTGTTGTAGAGCGCCTCCGACCGCTGCGCTACATGCGCTTCTCTGTAAAAGTGTGAACGAAATAATTAAAGCAAGTCAAGTATGATACTTACAGATGTGTTTCGTTTATCAACCGGGAATTAATTTTATTAACTAACTCCAATGGTAGACGATTATGTAGTGGCAACTTCTGAGCATGTTTAGGTGTACAAATGTGAGGCATTGGCATCAAATTGTGGCCGATGTCTGACGTTAGATGTGTCGAAGTACGATTGTGGGTGGTGTGTACCAGAATCCCGATGCGTTCGACCGCAAGCTTGTCTGGTAAAATCATCGCAAGACTGGTTGAATAACACACAGCTTTGCGCAAATCCTACAATTGGTGATTTTTATCCGAGAAAAGGCCCAGTTGGAGGAAGAACAAAGGTATGCTTTCATCACTTTTTCGTCAGCTAAATAGCTATTTTCTAAGAGAACCCGTATTAAACTATTTACAGTTACGAATCACTGGTTCGAATCTCGGTCGGCGCTACCAGGATGTATCAGGTGCAGTTATTGTGGCAAATGTTCAGTGCGCTGTTATTCCTTCTGAGTATCATCCGGCGACTGAAATCGTTTGTGAAACAGGCAAAGCGGCTATCAAGAACAGCAAAGGCCCCATTGTGGTTAGTTTGATTACTACAAATCTACCCATGTTTTGGGTAAAGTACATTGTCTTCCACTGATGTTGGAAGACCTCTGGGCCTGAGTAGAAAAAGGTTTGTTTTATTTCTAACCTGAGGAACTTTGCAATGTCATTAGAGTAACGGAGCTGCAATTGTGTTATAGTAGCCACTGAGAAGAATATGAATGACATTCGTCGATTTCTGCTACTCCTTCGCAAATTTGGCTCCTTAAAATTGTGATAATTTCAAGGTCTTTTGTGTAATTTCTTCAACAGGTCGATGTCTGTTGAAAGTGTCTGTCCATTAATTTAAGATGAATTTAGGTACGACTGCGAGCAGATGATGCAAACTATGCTGCTGTTTCAAAATACGATTTCGAATACGTTGAGCCAGCGGTATCAGCTGTGAAACCAGATAGGGGTAAGGTAGAATTGAACTTTCAGTGGAATAGTTGTTCTCAAACCATTTTTATCTCTAGAGGTTTAGAGGAATAACATTTCTTTCTGCTGCTTTCTTCGAGAATGATTTTTCGTAATGAACACAGAAAATAAGGTTTTTCATTGATCTTCTTCGGCTTTATAAGGTAGTTCCACAGGACCCATATCTGGTGGAACTGATGTGACACTGTATGGAACCGATCTAGATGCTGGGAGCGAAGTGCACATCTCATTTGGTGAAGTAAACTGTGAGGTTAGTTTAAGGAATCGTACATCCTAAATTGTTTCGGTCTTAGCGCCACTATTGATGATCATGGGAATTATTCTTCAGGTTTTATCGCGCCAAGAAAATCAAATCGTTTGCCGGATGGGTGCAGGTGATTCACAAGGTAGTAGACATCTGCATATTGAATTTGATGGGTCGCGTGGACGTGTTCTACACCCCGTCACCTACAATTTTGCGTAAGTTGCTTTTAATCTGTTTCATGCTGTCCAGCTACTGATGATAAATGATCACTTGTCACATGTGGCCCTTGTATCATCAATCAACCATTGATTCGATCAGGGACAAGTGAAGATCACCCTTATCGCGTGTCATAATTACTCAGATAGTTCTGCTGACCTTAAGATCAACAGTATTTCTTCTACTGGCTCTTCATGAACAAGTCTGAAAATAAAATCGGTTCAATTCTTTGTGTGTACTTGGTTTCCTGGAGGATGCAGATACTGACGGCCTTTTGCACTCAGTGAAAGTCGTTCAAATGCATGACGTGTCTTGATCATCTCATTCTTAACGTCTTGGCATGTGCCACAGCTTCTCTGGTTTTCGATCCTCGGCGTCATTGGGATCACTAGATTCAATTACCTGTGTGAAACAAGAGTTAATATCAATTCGACAATGTATCTAAAAATTTTAAATGCTTCATGCCTAAATTTCCTTTTTCTAAGAAGCAAGAACAACCAACTGTAAATCTGGGTCTAGCGTCGCTAAACCACTCGTTTTTCATCACTTTCACTACCCTCCCTGGCGATATGTGCTTCCAAAATCCGGAAATATGCGTTGCGGTAACTCTTGATGAGATCACCCGTTATCTGTCGTCCCTTTGATCGTGAAGGGTGCGCTAATATTATAGAGGTTCCATTTCTCCCTGTCGCGCGCAAAAGTAGTTTGGTGGATTTTACTCACTCTAGTGATTCGCTGAGCATGATGTATTCGTTATATGGTTTCAGTGAAGACCTCTGACTATTGCATTGGTGGTTTTTCTGGTTGGCATTTGACATACTGATGAATCTAGTCGCTAATGGCTCTTGTCTATCAGTTGTCATTCATACGCATTGCTTGTTCGGCCCATCTGATCTTCGAGAGTTTAGCTGAATAACTGCGTTTTTCATTTTTGACCGTCGTTATAGGTCGGGGTTTCAGATCCATTCTCACGCTTACATGATACGGGGTACTCCCAGCATCGTCCATTCGGCTGCGCATTTCATAAATCTTAATGATCGTTCGTTCTGCATAATTAGCGACCAGGTTTCTGACGCATACGTTAAGACAGGAAGAATAGTAAGTCAAAAAGATGGGCACGGAGTTCTTTTTTCTCTCCATGACATCCTTAATGCTCGTGAAATCCCCCCCCCCCTTGATGCTCTTGAAAACTTCCCAAGCCGCTTGTTTCCTTGTGTTTAATTCTGGAGTTAAGTCGTTCATCATGTTGATTTACCGACGTAGACATATGTAGGTGAAGCATTCGGAGAAATTCATTCCGCTGAGCGTGAGTAGAGCATACGAAACCAATCCATTCCTCATGAACATCGTTTTTGTGGAATTTGATCCAAGACCAGTTTTTCTACAAGCGTCATCAAAGTCGGAAACCATTCGTTCCGCCTGGCTAATCCTTGGTGTTATAAGAATGGTTTCATTATCAAAACGAAGGTAGTATGATTGCAGATTGCAGATTCGACTTTCGTTTTCATGTTGTCCCATTTCAATGTTGACATGACGTTCCAGAAGGTGATAACAACTCACGAAGAACTTTTAAATATAATGAGTACAGCTTTCCTGACCGTCCGTGGCCGCCATTACTGCTTCTATTCCAACTAATCTACGGATCTCCCTCATATGAGAGATCTCGAACCAGTTAGCCGCGAGGCTACGTGGCGCGTCCCCAGCTGGCGGATATGGGGTTAGTCGCGGACCAAAAGCCACCTTTGTTACCCTGAGAACCAGGTGGATCCAGGGGATGGACCAGCGTGCATGGGTGTGTTCTAGTTTAAGCAGATTGTATTCTACGAATCGAGTTCGCCCAAAAGCCTGCAATCAAGTGACAGGGAGGTATATGGGAGGCAGTTAGAAATTACCTCCAACAAATAAACTTCATGTCCATTCTGGGAAAGCCTGGCAAGCTACCCGTGGGTACACCCAGCCCCCACGTTCAGAGCCCAACAAATTGTACGTGTGTATCAAAATGCTAAACACAGTAAAAAAAAAATCGGGCCTCATTCCCATGACACCGAATGAGCCCCCAATTTCGCAGCGTTGGACGAGTACGGAGAAGCTGTTAAAATCTCAGGGCCAATGGAAGCGGATTGGATCAAGAACTATGGTGACGATCTGTACATACAACGCACGTACACTTGCATCCGAGTCCTCGATATAGGACTTGCTCATGCAAGCGAGAATGATAAGGTACTACGTCAACGGCCTGGCCGAGACGAGACGAGGCCACCCATTCAACGCCGTCTATGATACTGGAGAAGAACTGTTCCACGGAACATGCGACAGTAGAGGAGTAGGCGGTGCCGGCGTCCTCGTCAACACGAGTTCGTCTATGAACATCGATTCATTCGAACAGCTTACAACCCGAATCGGACGTTTACGATTATAAAGATGTGGGTCAATATTGGCTTTGACAGTCTTCTTCGTTCACGCGCCAACATCAAACTATGACGAAGAAGAACTCGAAGCGTTCTACATCGACTTGGAGAAGTTCAACACAGAAGTCCATACATTCTTCGAAGTAATCATTGGAGATTTCAATGCCAAAATTGGACCAAGAAGATCGTCTGAGGAACGGCACATTGGGACCCACAGATAAGAAAGGAATGAACGGGATGAGCGCCTCTCTGAGTTTATCATGGCGATCAAGACCATCCATGGTAATTCGAAATTCCAGAAGCCTCACCCTCAGTGCTGGACGTGGGAATCTCCCAGTGGAGAGTACCATAACGAAATAGGCCACATCATAGTAAATAGAAAGTTTTGCCTAACCGATGTCGCTGTTGTCCCAAAATTCTACACGGTATCAGACCACCGTCTGCTTCTTGCAAGATTTTATTTCTCACGGAAAGGAGGAAAAGCCGTTAAATTCAAAAGCCGAAGTCCCAGAACCACCACAAACTGGGCCTCATTCAACTCATTAGTCGGCTGTTGGGACAATCGCAGGCAGCCGCGAACTAACGTCCGAACTTGCGAAGCGATGCAGACAGACGATGAAAGAAGATCTTGAGGAGAGAAGAGCAGCACTAATGGTCGAAGCTGGAGAGGCTGGGAAAGCGTTTGCAAAGCCCACCGAAGCTTCGCCAATTAAAAGACAAGGATGATTGCACTCCGACACCCAGACGGTACTGTTATGGCGTCCAGAAAGGCAATGGAGAAAATCATTCACGAGTACTACTCAGATTTCTTCGATAGCCCCGTCCACCTTCCGTCATATGGAGTAAAAGAGGATGGATATGCTATGCCACCGGTTCTCCCTTCCGAAATCCGACCTGTCATCTCGTTGGTGAAAATCGAACAGCACCAAGTCCGAAGAGGATAAGATCAGAACTTCTGAAGAACCTTCCGCCAGTCCTCGTAAGCACACTGGCTTGGCTCTTCACACGTTACCTGTCTAAATGCAAGGTCCATACTCAGTGGAAGACCAGCAGGACCGTGTTGTTGTTCAAGAAGGGCGACCTACATGATATAGGCAACTATCGCCCAATCTGCTTGCTGTCTGTTTCCTACAAACTTTTCACTCGAGTCATCCTAAAGAGGATTGACAGAACACTGGACGAAGTATAGCCATGTGAGCATGCAGGGTTTAGAAAAGTATTTAGTGCGATGTTTCACCTTCGCACGATAACAAGGCTCATTACAGTATCCCAAGAGTACAAAATGTCTCACTCTTATCGATTTACAGAAGGGCTCTCATTCAAATAAGATAGAAGCAGCCATGGAAGCCCTTGATAGCCAAGTAGCCCTATCCCGTTCATAAAGATTCTTCGTGGGCTGTACGAAAATTTCGCAACCAAGATATCACTATTCTAAAACGAGATTAATATTGACGTAAAAAGAGGAGTTAGACAAGGCGATACCCTCTCGCCAAAATTATTTACCGCCACCCTCCAGAACGTCATTCAAATATTGGGATGGAATAACATGGGAGTGAAAATCAATGGTCAGTAGTTACATAATCTTCGCTTTGCTGATGACATCGTCCTTATAACACCGGACTTTGATGAAGCGTGTGGAAAGATTGGTCTTCGACGAAATCTCACGAAAACGATGTTCATGAAAGACGGACTGGTTTTGTTTGTCCCATTAACGCTCAACGGAACCAATGTACACACCAGTATCCGAATACTCCAGTTATGTTTATCTAGGTCGGGAAATCAGTAATGGGAACGACTCCGCTCCAGAGCTGAGCAGAAGGAAGGGAGCGGATTAGGGAGCAATCAAGAGCATCGAGGACGTATTGAAGAGAACAAAGAACACCCAACTCCGTGCCCACCTTTTCAGCTCAACCTGCCTTAACGTATGTGTCAGAAACCTGGTTGCTACGTAAGAAGGATGAAAGATCACTTAGCGTTATCGAACGCGCAGTCGAAAGGACGATGCTAGGAATATCCCGTTTCGCACAAGTAAGGGATGGGATCCGAAGCTCCTTTCTACGTCAACGATCGAAAATCAAAGATGCCGTTCTATACACCAAACAGTCGAAGATAAGGTTGGCTGTACACGTAAAGCATATGAACCACAATCGATGGACAAGAGCCGTTAGTGACTGGATTCCATGGGATGTCAAACGTACTGCAGGAAGACCACCGATCCGATGGTCAGAGTTCTTCACGAAGAGCCTAAAAGAAAGATATGATGCTCGACTAGTTTCTAGAGCGAGCAGAGGATACTCTTGCAAGCGACATGGAAAAGTGGAGGATTTACTGGCGCCCGCTCGAGTCACTCGACGATCAACGGGACTACAAGTGATCCAAAGACTTTCCTTCAATCGATGGACGTGAGACACAGCGGTTTCATGAACTCTATGGTAGTCTCACTCCGTCTTGTTACCATGTGAATGTGCTCCTTTTATCTGTCACCTGTAGTTCCGTTGATCGTCAAGTGACTCGAGCGAGCACCAGCAAATCTTTCATTTTTCCCTGTCGCGTGGAAGAGTAGTCCAGTACTCTTCAGATCAGAAGAATTCTGATCATCGGGTCGATGTTCTTCCCGCAGTACGTTTGACATCCCGAGGAATCCAGTCACTAACAGCCCTTGTCCTTCGGTTGACGTTCATATGCATTGCATGTCCAGGCCATCTTATCTTCGATTGTTTGGCGTACAAGACGGCATGTTTGATTTTTGATCGTTGACGCAGGTCTGAGCTTCGGCTCCCATTCCTTACCTGTTTGAAACTGGATACGCCTAGCATCGTCCTTTCAACTGCGCGTTCGATAACGCTAAGTGACCTGTCATAGTGCTTACGCAGCGACCTGGTTACTGACGCATACGTTTGGACAAGAAGAACCGTTGAGTCGGAAGGTGGGCACCGAGTCGGGTGTTCTTTTCTCTTCACTACATCCTCGATGCTCTTGAAAGCTCCCCAAGCCGCTCGTTTCCTTCTGCTCAGCTCTGGAGCTAAGTCGTTCATCATATTGATTTCCCGACCTAGATAGACATAACTGGAGCATTCGGAGATATTCGTTTCGCTGAGCGTGAATGGGGCGACGAAACCTATTCGTTCTTCATGAACATCGTTGTTATATTTAGTCGAAAACCAATCATTCCACAGGCTTTATCAAACTCGGCAAGCATATGTTCCTCTTGGCCCATGTTTGGTGTTGTAAGGACGATGTCATCAGCAAAGCAAAGATGGTGTAACTGCCGACCATCGGTGTTAACTCCCATGTTATCCCATTCGAATATTCGTTTATGATGACTCGAGTGAAAAGTTTGTAGACGACAGACAGCAAGCAGATTGGGCGATAGTTGTCTATATCGCGTAGGTCGCCCTTCTTGAACAACAACACGGTCTTGCTGGTCTTCCACTGAGTGGGGACCTTGCATTCAGATAGGTAACGTGAGAAGAGTCATTCAGACAGGTAACGTGAAAAGAGCCGAGCCAGTGTGCTTACGAGGACTGGCGGAAGGTTCTTCAGATGTTCTGATCTTATCCTATCCGGACCTGGTGCTGTTCGATTTTTCACCGAAGGAATGGCATGTCGGATTTCGGAAGGGAGAACCAGTGGAACAGCATATCCATCCTGTTTTATTTCATAAGACGGGAGATGGACGTGGCTATCGAGGAGATCTGAGTAGTAATCGTGGATGGTTTTCTCCATTGCCTTTCTGGACGCTATTATTGTTCCGTCTGGGCGTCGGAGTGCAATCATCTCGGTCTTGTAATTGGCAAAACTTCGGCGGGCTTTGCGAATGCTTTTCCCAGCCTCTGCAGCTTCGACCATTACTGCTGCTCTTCTCTCTTTAAGATCGTCTTTTATCGCATGTCTGCACTGTTTCGCAAGCTCGGACGTTAGTTTGCGGTTGCCTGCAGCT
>MQTX01000136.1:657476-680549 GCA_009735665.1 Angiostrongylus cantonensis
CATATATATGTATGTATTGACATCGAGTTTTCATGTTCAGACAGACGATGAATCCAGTCGAAATCACTTTTGGTCCAAATATCTTTGTGTATAAACGTCTGACTTGTTTAACGTACGATTAATTTGAAGGAATTAATAGTCATGGTAGTGCTTGTGAGGGCTATAGATTTATCTTGTATACTATCACATACTATGGCCGACACTACTGCAGACAACATAAAGGTCTTTTGTAAACGGCATTTTCTTGTCTTGGTCGATGCAATGGCGTCGTAATATATTTTCGCAGCTTATTTCAGTCGGGGTTGTGTGCATATATCGCTAGAAGTGATCATGATCACAGTCATCTCAAAAAACTTGTTAAATGGTGCAGAAAAAAGGCTTTTTACCTGTTTTCTAGGCTTAATCCTCGTGTGGCGGCTGTCGTACCAGCAAAGAGTATTATCGCCGGAGGTATTCATATTGATGTGAAAGGCGAGGGGTTTTCATTGTTGCAGAGACCAAGATTAGTACTGGTTAGTGATCGGTGAGTTATTGTCTTCAGCTCTGTTTTCCTTTTATGCGACGATATTTCTTCGTTTCAACACGCATATGGATGGAAAAGGTTTGGTCTTCCAAATTTGAAGAAAACATTTCTTCGGTTATAATAAACCTCTTGAAGTAACCATTCAATTACGAAGAACTTTGCCAAGAAACCTGCGGCATGTCGTATTCTATGCAGAATTTTTAGTTTTCTGCAGCCCATAGAGTATTGTTTTTCCTCCGTTTTTTTCCTTTTAAAAAAATCATTTGGGACGACGAAACGATTATACAAGGAGCATTTTATCCAACTGGATTTAAGGGCTCTTTCAATCTGTCATTGAAGTTTTCGTCACCACGGTTGCACAAAAGTTTACAAAAATGTGGCTTGGTTCCGTGTTTTTTCCAAGTTTTGAATTTTTGACAAGTTAAAGGTCAATTTATGTTGAGAGATCGTTTATATCCTTGTATATATCCTTAGGATGACAAAACAAATTCCCTGGTAATAATCTACGGTCAACTTCTCAACTCTTGAAGTCTCCGTCTATCGAAAAACTGTTGTCAGCTGTCGAAAAGCCAGCATCATTACCAAAAGCCAGAATTTATTAAATAATTGGCGCTTCTAATCGGAATCATAGTCTGTTGGAAATTTGGTTCTGTCATTTGGATTGCGGTTCGGTGAGTTAAAATTTGCAGGGGCGTACGAGAATCTGGGCAGGTGTGTGATGTCGAAGATGATGGACTAATGGTATGTCTCACACCTGGTTTGCCGTCAGGGGATAATGGCGGACGACTACATCATAATTTTGCGTTTGACTTTGATGGCGCAATAACAGAGTAAGTTTGATTTCGGCCGTTCGGGAGAATATTCTAAAAACTTGCTTCAGAAGTCGACAGTTCGAGGTGTATCAAAATCCCAGCGTTGACCAATTTGCTGAGACGCGTTTCTATCGCCCAGGCGATAACTACTTGACTATCAATGGTAACGACCTGAACGTAGGAGCAATGGAACGCGATATCAAAATCACGGTACGGAATTGGAATCTTCTTCTCATTGGCTTTCAGTCTCCAAATTGATGCTTAAGCGTTTTAACTAAAACCGTGTGATGCTTTCATGATTTAGGTAGGTGGTGTTGACTGTCAGCTAACAGCACTTGCTAGGAAAGTCCTCACCTGTAAGCCTCCGACAAGTAAACCACCTCTTGAAGGAGGACTACAACCAGAAGTTGTCGTGAAAATTGGGAACATCAGGCAAGTGAAGCAGTTAGATGTGTTTTTTTCTGACATTATTCGAATCTTCATTGTTCATATTTCAGTTTTACCGCTGGTCAGCTATCCTATGATTCGCCCTCACTGACGTCTAGTGTGGTAATGGCGATTTTGGGATGCATTGTTGCAATGTTGGTTTGCTTCATGTGCTTAGCCGTTATGTATAGGTAATATTTGCTTACCAGTATCGAACTGTTAAAACTTGAATTATATGCTAGTGTTCAGAAGAAAAACGAATTCACATCAAAGACAAATGAAGTATCTCAAAACTCAGATGGATACTATCGAAATGAAGGTACTTTGTGGTTTCTTGCTATTTATTGAAGTTCCATGTTAATCTCTCTGAATATCTTATCTGTTTTTCTATTATTCCGCAATCAATCTTTTGTTGATTTTCCGTTCTTGCCAAGTCTTCCATTCTAGGTCGCAACTGAGTGCAAAGAAGCATTTGCTGAGCTGCAAACATCGTTGAATCAGTACACAGCCGATCTTCCTCTCGGAACTCCCATTGTTCCATTCTTGGAATATAAAGACTACTGTGCAAGAGTATGTCTTGTATCGCATTCCTTCTGAGCATCTTCATTAACCTCATTTCTAGGTGTTGTTCCCAAACAACCCGCATAATCACCCAGTTTTGCGCGATCTTGAAGTGGATAGTCAAAAAGCCGGGTCAATCGAGGCTGGTCTGCGAGAGTTCCACAAGTTGTTGATGAATAAGGTGCGAATCGTCTTTGGTTAACTGTGTTAGTTGTAGTGAAGCAAATGTTGAGGGAGTACTTGTATTGTGATGGATTGCTATGTTTCAGACGTTCTTCTTAACAATGGTCCGCACAATGGAATCGAACAAATACTTTCTTGGGAAAGATCGTGTCTATGTTGGCTCTTTAATAATGGTAGTACTGCAGGTACTATGTTTTCGTGAACTAAAAGCATTTTCTTAACGAACTGAGGAGTTCGACTTCTTAAATTGTTAGTTGTTTTATGAGAAAATGGGCTATTGCACCGAAATGCTCAAACAATTGCTACGTGAGCTGATCGATCGTACGGTAGAGAAGAAATTTCAACCGAAGATTCTGTTCCGAAGAAGCGAAAGTGTAGCTGAACGTATGCTGGCAGCATGGTTCACATTTCTAATGCACGACCATCTAAAGGTTGGTAGGGTACACGCGTTTTATTGCTATTGTATTACTAAATTATTGAAAGATTTTTTTTAAAGATTAGAAAGATGGATTCATTCTCCTTTCTTGAAGTTTTCTTGTCCGTTTAGAATTTTGCTGGTAAGCGTCTGTACGACCTTTACTGGGGAATAAAGCAACAGATGGAGAAAGGACCGCAGGATGCTATAACGCTTGAAGCTCGGTTTGTGAATACTGTGTGATCTTTTTTTTTCTGCTTTGCGCAACCGATCATCACATATGCTGTACGCATCCCAGCACTTCTTACACTCGATTTATGTCCTCGCATCCAACGTGCATAGTGGTTTTCGAACGTTTCGACTGTTGTTTGAGGATTTCGCCTTCTTTATGAATGCCGTAGCATGCTGGTCGAGTCAGTTCTCTTTTTATCTTGGAGATAGCCGGGCTAAGGCGTTACCATGTTGATTGGAGGAGAGCGTTGAGGTGGAGATCAAACTAGCGCCTTTGCTTCCTGATCGCAGGAATCACTAACCACTTCGCCATCTCTGCTGCGTTTACTCTGGTCACTAATGAATCGCAATTCATGTCGTTTCTACTTGTTGACGAGCTCAAACGTATGTTGAATGTGCACGAAGTGTGTTATATCACTGGTACCAATATATGTAATCGATTTTTGCCAAATCCCGTACTTTTGAATTAGACAGTTCTCTTGTTTTTGTTTAGGTATTCTCTATCAGAAGAGAAGCTACTACGTGCAACGTTCGAATATAAGGAACTGACAATGTTTATTGCTGCGGACTCGATGACTTACGCACAACCAGACATACCTGTGCGAGTGCTCGATTGTGACACCATTACACAGGTTTGGGAAAGGTTTTGATATTTTTTATTGAACCAGGTCGAAATTATCTTTCATTGGCTTTGTAAGTAGCACTAGGCAAATTTAAACATAGTATAACTTTTTATCTAGAAAGGGTGCCTGTAGCGCAGTGGTTGTAGGCGCCCTGCAATACACATGAGATCGATCCCCGCGTCCCATGCTCACCAAGACTTCTATCCTTCCGAAGTCGGCAAATTGGTACCAGGCTTGTCTGGGACGATAGCAGCACTGGCTCGATACATCGGCCGGCCACCGCGAGTCATTGTAAAGGCCAGATATGCATTCGATCACCTCCAACAATGCTCAGTGAAGTCGAATGCATGGCACATCAATCAGGGATTGATCAACGCCGAGAGCTTTATCCTTTATCCTTCTTCCTTACTTGTGATAAACACGTTCGCGTCACTGTTAAATCCAGCTCATTTTCATCGATTGCTGGACAACGACTCAGCAGTAAGTGAATCAAGGTTTCGGTTTTACTTTACCCCAGAACTGTGGAGAAGCAAAATCTTCGTTTGACTTTCAACACAAATCATCAGCACCGAAGCATTTCTGGAATCTGCGAGCAGCCTCAGTGCCTTCTTCAGTTCTATGATGCCCCTTATTTTCACTACTCAATTTCTAAGATATTGACTGTTAATAATTCATTTCGTCACTTCTTTCTAATCCTTGAAAAATTTTTTGCCGAACTCGTTGTCAGCGTGATAAAACTTTGTGCGGGGCTGGTGAAATAAAGTGCACGTTATTTTGAGCAGGTGAATGAATGAACGAGGTGACGTGATGTAGTAAATGTTTGTATAGGTAAATGAAGTGTATAAATGATGATGGTGCTTCGCTAAAGGATGTGAGATTCCATCTAGTTTAAAATCGCTTGTAAGGATTCTGTGTGCTTTAATAACACATGTAGTGAACTCACATTGTTTTTTTCCTTTGAGTGAGAAACACCAAATAAGGTCTCGATGAACCACATTACTACCAGAATTTATATTTTAGGTTAAAGAGAAATGTCTGGATGCTAAGTACAGAACTGTGCCCTACTCGGATAGGCCTAATGCAAATGACCTTGATTTGGAGTGGCGAACAGGACTGAACGGTCGTATGATATTGCAGGTGTCGTATTAATAACAGTAACTAATAATTGGCACCCAATGATCAGGTATTTAAGTTAAGGTCTTTAGGATATTGACTCAACTTCTCGAGTAGAACCTGGTGGATGGAAGCGACTGAACACCTTGTCACACTACAACGTTCCGAACAATGCAGTTCTTGTGCTCACAGCTAAACAGAATTCCTTGTATAACCTCGTATGTCTTTTTTGATCTCTTTTACAATTTATATCGGTATTAGAACTAAAAATAACGTACCCAGGATCGACTTTCTATTAACCTCGGCACTGAATTATGAATTCGTCGTTTTCTCTCTTAGCAATCGCGAGGTTGTTAAACAGCATACGTTTACTTCCATACAATAACTCACATACAACACAATCGTGACAGATGAAAAAAGTGGCTCTGAAGAAGGCGATTCTGCCGGACGTCAGCTACGATTGTGTTGTATGTGTGTTATTGTATGGAAGTAAACGTATGCGGTTTAACAACCTCGCGATTGCTAAGAGAGAAAACGACGAAAAATAACGTATTTACTTACTTGGATACTTGGACGGTCCGTCTTCACGGGTTGTGCGGAGCCCAGCACATATGCCATTCGTTCCTTTCTCTCGCAATCGTAGTCCATGATGGTGGTCTTGTTCGAGCTTGGTATCGCTTGCGAGTCTCATACCGTGATCTGTAAAACAACTGCAGCTGCGGGTACAGCCGATTAACTTTGTTTAGGAACACGTTTGCCCAACGTATAGGTGGTCGTCCTAGGGGACGTTTGCATTCTCTTGGAGTCCACTCTACTGTTCTTTTCGTCCATCTGTCGTCTGTTCTTTTCATTATGTAACCGGCCCATCTTTGTTTCGCTGTCGATGTATATTCTCCTGGATCTCAAAGATGTGACAGATTTCGACGGTCAGAGCTTCGCATTCCGGCTAAATATTGAGAGTGTCGGTTATGTCTTAGAAGACCGCTCAATATAACGTATTTACTGAAAAATAATTTGGTGATACGCTGAAATTATGTTTCTCCGAACCAGTTCTGAATTCGAACACTCGTAACCCTTAACATAGGAGCATATCATTTAGACTTTAGGATTAGTTGTAGGTTACAAATTTACGTCATTTTTCAGTCTATGTTATCAGAGCGAAGTGAAAAATCAGCGCTGAGTTTGAAAAACAGCCCAACATTATCAAGACCATGGATTGGAGCAAATAGCACGAGTAATTCAAAGGTAACATTGCTTTTCCAAAGCTGGAGCGAAATGCATACTTAATAAGATGCATTGATGCTTAGTATTGATGAATAGGTGCCACGATGAAGCGTTAAACCGCTCAAGAACAATAGGAAGTACAGTATTTCCCGGTTAAGGGTGTAATTTGAGGAAAAAAATTTGAATGTCCCTGATAAATCTGAAATTGTTTCAGGATGGTGAAGGCCAAAAATTATTTCATCTTGTGAAACCCACTGAACACGGTCCTACGGAGAATCAGGAAAAAATGGTGACGGAAATCTATCTCACTAGGTAAATGAAAGGATGGAGTTTGTTTGATTTTGTTTGATGACTGAGTTAGATTATTTTGTTATTTTCAGATTACTAATGATGAAGGGAACGTTGCAAAAGTTCATCAATGATTTACTCGAAACGATTTTTTCCACCTCACCACGATCGGCGCCGTTGCCAGCAGCAATTAAATACATGTTCGATTTCATGGATGAGCAAGTAAGATATAAAACGTTTTCTGACAACCACAATGCCACGTGACTTGTTTTCCATCCATAAGAGTAGAGTGAGCGTCCTCCATGAGTTAATATCCACCCACAGTCTTTATAGTTGTTTATTTTGCTCCTAAGAGTTTTTGTTTGACGCATTTCTTTCTATTCACTCGATAGCCTCGGAACCATAGATGTACTAGGTGTCGCCGTTGCATACATACTAAAATAGAATAAAAACGGTGTTCCATACAGTTTTCTTCATGACGTGACGAGTCCGTTACCAGTAAAGGCGGCACATCTACCACAGAGACTGTTGCTGGTAAGGAGGCACTGTGTTATTCCGATTCAGATTAAAAGACTGCGCTTATGTTACTGTGGCCCATTACAGTTTTGTGAAACCGTTCACTGCAGGCGTTCCAAAAATGTCAATACAGAGAGGATCTGTAAAACATTAAAGACAGGAGCTGCTAACAAAATACGTGGAAAAACCGAATTATAGAGTGGAAAATACCACAAAAAAAGTTGAGATTACTTGTTGTACTTGTTAAATCGCGGTTCTGATAGGATTTACGATTATTCTAGGCTCTTGAACACAGTATTACGGATACAGAAGTGGTTCATGCATGGAAAAGCAACGCATTGCCATTACGATTCTGGGTGAATCTCATAAAGAATCCGCATTTCGTTTTCGATATACAGAAGCCAACGAAGGTGAGTTTATCTACTGATCTCGGTAATAGGTGTTTACTAACTACACATATGATGCATGTGTTGCTGAGTAAACTGGAAAGATGACATAAATATGACTCATGTTTTTCTCGACCGTTTATTTTGTCATAAACCGTTTTTGTTGCACTTTTTATAATCACTCCTTTGCTTATCGAACACAGATGTTGCGGCGAGTGTCGTTCGACAAAAGCTCTATTCTGCACTTAGAAATATACAAAAGTTTTTCCTCGAACGAGTTCGTTAATGGGTAATTCATTTGGTAGCTCACTTTTTTTCCCAATTATAATCACTATGATGATCTTTAATTATGATTTGAAATGTGCAGGTATAGAAATGCAGAAACGGGCTACCTGTAAGCTGTAAAACACTTACATATGCAGAAAGTAGTGTTTTTGTATCATGGACCCCCTCAATAGGGCAATGGAACAAAATTTCTTCTGTAATCGTATTGTCTTGTTAGTCCTCAAATCTTCTAGTTAACGAAACATCATATATTATAGAACAACCGTCAATAACATGAAGTTAGGCATTAGTGGGAGTAGGTTAGATTTTTATCTTAGTCGGGTGGCTATTTGCGATAGTAAACCCTCTAGAACAAGTTAGTTACTAATGTATCTGACTAGTTACCAGATCCAATGGTAATGACGTCTGATTTCCATCTGTTTTCCCATAAAGTTATGCCTGTTTAGTGCACAATAAATACTTTGTTAAACAAATAGAGAAGTCTAATATTCTGCTTGTTGAGTATTCCTTAGTTTTTATCAACACAATTACCACAACTAACAGTTCTTCATATCATCGTTGTTCAATTTCACTATTGTGAACCATGGTCAATTTTCATGTTTGTAAGGTAGAGGGATGTCTATCGGTTGTGGCTCAGACGCTTATGGATGCATGTTCTACGCAAGATCATCAACTTACAAAAGATTCGCCATCAAGCAAGCTACTCTTTGCTAAAGACATGTATCAATATAGAGATTGGGTGGATAGGTTTGTGCATTTCAAAGTTTTTGCTACCGTTATTTCTCATTTGATGTATCTGAATGTGAAGTAGAATTTCGCGTATATCAGATTCATAATTCAAGTTTAGAAACAGCAAATGATTAAATTACTTTCCAGAAGATTATCAAAATCTTGAGGTTACGTTAAAGAAAGTATGCTCCTACTTTATTCTTGGGAGAACTCCACCGCCTTATCCACTGCTATAGTATACTATAGTTTTGGCTACTGTAGTGTCCATTAAATTAACTGTCCTCATCTTAGCTATTATTCTGATATCGCTCGATTACCACCTATCTCGGACCAAGACATGGCAGCGCTGTTGAACGAGGAGTCTCGAGTGCATCGCGGTCAATTTCACGTGTTTTCGGCTCTGAACGAGCTTTACAAATACCTCGATCAGTACAAAGATCCAATTATGGATGCTCTAGAACACAATGATCATGCGCAAGCGAGTCGGTTGCCCGGACGACTTCAGGTAAACGTTCAATCAGAAATTCACATTCCTTCCTTTTCATCAAAAGTCGTTATGAAGAGATCCATTTTTATTTTAAAATAAATAAAATATTATAAGAAAATAAAATAAAATAGGGAAAATAAAATAAGAAATAAAATATTTTATTTTATTTCTTATGTGGTCTTCATATTTTAGATAGCTCTTTTCCTAATCCATGTGTCTTATAGCTCTTATCTAAACAAAAGATGCATTATCTTAGTAGGGTGAGTGATAAAGGAGAGTAGACCTTCACTTTTAGGATATGCTGGCATTGATGGAAGCAGACCAAAGTCGAACCGACTATGACAGTTCCACGTTGGGTCTCGGTTATAACTCAAACAGTCGCTTGATGCCTCGAGAGCGGATGTGAGGCGTTGATTGTTATCATGCGAATTGTTTTCATCTTGTGCCTATTTTTCTAAATCTAGTCGCGTCGTAATTAGTCGCTCAATCAATAGTTGTTGATTATTGATATTTATTGGTAATCGATGTACCATCTACAAAGGATGGTTATATGTGCTAGTCTGCACGGGTTAAGTGTGGTGCGTCACGGGAAATCATAAGTTATAGCGTTAACTTTAAAATCCTAAATCGTTTTTTTATTTCAAAAGTTAGCTGTGATTTTTTTTTTGCAATATATCATCGATTAATAGTGTATAAATGTAGCCGGGTCGCATGTATATTGTACGTGAAAGAACGTAAAAGTGGTAAATCTATAAATTTGAGCTTGTCCTTTTAGTGGGTATTGATGTATTGCTTTCTAAAATCTTTGGTTATTCTGCCATTCTTCTCCAAACAAGCCTCATAATATGGATTTTATTTATTAGTTTGCTCAAAGTTGTTTGAAAAGCCACTAGATGATGGTGCTTTAGTGGTTTCGCTTAAAATCTTTATTGATCGTTTCTGAAATTAGTTATAAGTGACAATTTCGGAAATTAGAGTTGAAATGTGAATGAGCATATCTTTCAAGTATTGTTTCGATTCTTATGGATTCTTATAATGTTGAATATGCATCGAAAACAGGGATCTGAATAAATGTCTATCGATTTTCTTATTATTTTCATGCTGAAGAAGTGTTCATATCGCTTAGATAACTGTCCGAAATAGTGTCAAATGTGAAAGCATCTAATAATTTGTAAGGTATCGGAAGTTCTTGACACTTAAGTGGTATGCCATTATTCCGTTGTTGACGTCATAATACATTTTCTCCCAATAGCACTGATAGAGGTTGCATAAGTTTATGTGAATGGTTTTTCTAAATATAGCACTGGTAAAGGTTTCCTGGAGTCAGGGTTGAGTTGATGGTTCAATCCTGCACCACGTGCGGACCAAAACATCGATTATACTCGGGGTCCACAATTTGGTGCTAGACATGTTTGGAGGATAAAAGTACTGCCTTGTTAAATTGACAGGCGCGAAAAAATTATTGCATAGCCTCCCTAGCCCTACAATTTACGCAACGCTACGATGCTTGATAAAATCGACGAAGCACTAAGCGTCCCTAAGGGACTACTTCCGAAGGATATCATATCCTTCTACCTTAGTGAAAAATGATCACGAAGAGTAAGTTTACTTTTACTTGGATTCTGAATTTTGAATTAGGAAGCAGCGGATTTTTGTAAAGTTGTTTGCTGTGTGATCGATTTTTACGGCTAGAATTTTGGTTTTTCCTGAAGGGGTATCGAAGAAATTGGTCATGTAAGTAGTATATGAATGCTGCCTTAATCTCTGAAGGAAGCAGAGTACTAAATATTGGTAATTTACAAGGTAACAGCACCACACTAACTATATATATTGGGAATTTGGGGTTAGGACAAAAACTTGAAAGATCCCATGCTAATTTCTTCTCCATCTTTCTTTCATCTTTAGCGTAATGTTATTGAAGGTGAATCAGAATTAAGAGAAGCCTCTCGTGTTTTTCAATGTACTTGATTTTACCTCAGCTAATCCAAATACTAGTTTTTGATATGCATTCATACACCACACGATACTCAACGAATTCTGCATGGCGCATACCTCAGGGATTGATCAAGCCGAGAGCTTAGCCTAGCTCAGCTGACTTAGTTTGAATGATCCACCAAATACTCCTTTCATTTCATTCGTTTTTGGCATATGTTACCACAAAAGTGTTTGGATTTGCTTGTAGATTCCGCTGTTGCCTAAGGGTTTGAGTTTGTGATCTTCAAGGATGATGTTAAGTGCTGGTCGAGTGGACTCCCTCTAAAATCCTGCGTTAGATGTGTTTGGATGTTGCCAGGTGTCCACCACAGGCAGTGTCCAGCCACTGTGAATAAGAAATAGTTTTTCTCAGAAATGTCCGATTCCAACTTAGCGACGGCCGAGTGGTGGAAAGCTTTGCCCAGTGCGGGATCGAATCAATGGCAGTGCGTGCACGGCATCCCTAACCAGTGCGTTTCCAGAGTATCATCCTTTAGATAGTTGTTTTGTAAGTGTTGAGCAGTAAGATGTTTGACACATCAGCAGTCGACATTGTGTGAAGTGAGATATTTTAAGAATGTTACAATAGGCAAAAGATTTCCTCGCAAGGGTACTCACGCTGGTGAATATGAAGAACGGAATGAGAACATTAGGTGCTATAGCAACAACACTAACAATAGATGTCAGTTTAGTGGTGTTGCTTCCTGACGCATAACAACAAAGGAATTCCGGGAAGCCAAAAGGTGTGTTAAGAAAAGACAGAAATACGGAGACCCATCTGCTCGCTAAGGCTCATCTTGTTCGATTAGACTACCCAAGCCACTATGATCTCTCGAACCCGTCGGTGCTACCGCGAACGATGAAGTGCTAGAAAAACTAGAATCCGGAATAACTTTATCTGCGCCATGAAGATAAAAATGACTACCTCGATGCAGTAGAAGTCCTTGCCAGTCTTTGAGAATGGAGGCAGTCGACCCGGACTGCATCATAATTCTTGGAGAACGTGTATCAACGAGGACAATTCTCTCGTTGACAACATACAAAAGTTTTTGGATGTTTGCAAAACATGTCGTTTGTTAGTGATGTTTTGTTGCTGTATTTAATACCCCTGCCAACGGTTAGCGCCTCATCGTGGCTGGGAGGTGGTCCTGGGTGACGGGCTGCGAAGTACAGCGGGGGATTTATCCTCCCGGCAGGGTCTCCCAAGCTGAAAGGGAGTCCGGTGGCTCCGTCAGGAAGCCCAGCTAAGAGTAAACCAACACCAGAATCCACCATCGTCCTGGTATCGAACTAGTCGCATAGTGGTAAATCTCCCTCTGGTCCACAACGGCAGCGACTGCCTGTTTTGGTGTCGACCTGGTGCAAACTTTGGCCAGGCTGACCTCGTGGCTCCAGAGAGACAATGGCTAGGCCAGCAAAACTACGAAACAACGAAAATTTTGCTTGGGACCCACCCAACAAGTGAGGATGGACCATCCAAATGATGCGGAGGTAGTTGCAAAACTCTATGCCGAAAGTATCTGCGGTGGAGTTCGAACACGTTATTGCTCTTTCCAGGGGCTAACACGTTCACTACCACACCTTGCGGGTCCTTCGTTTCCCCTTTCTCTTAGCCATGTTTTATAGGTGCTATCAGCAATAACTCGTAAAGTGGATTGATCTGGGAGCAAAAATCGTCGTTGAATCTAATTAAGCTGAAGTTGTGGTGTAAATTACAATGTAATTACACTGAAGTTTAGTTTTTCGATTCTTTTTTGTCGAAAACATGGTCATAGAGACGTCAACTCTAGCATAGTTTGGAAGAACCTGATCAGGGACCTCTTGTGGTGACCGGACAGTCTCGCATTATTGGAGGCACCAGACAAGCATGTATTTCCTGATAAACACAGCCAACCCGATGAACGTGATATCTGCTCTCCTATTACGCTGTTGTCGTCGGAGTAGTCTTGACAGTGGAATTCACTGTTGAGTTAGTCTAGTTGATTCGTAAGCTTTCATAGACTGGATACTAGACTCAAATGGAAGTGTACCTAATGACAGTAGCAAATACGGAAAGCAATACTGGTCTACAATATATACCTCATTTATCACAGATAAACAAGTCAAAAAAAAAAATCAAGAAATCGACATCAAACAAAGATAGTTCTATTTTCCCACCGAAATGACGAAGATTGTTGTGGAAGAGCAAACTGAAATTGTATAACAATAACACGATTCGTTGAAGATTGCTAGAACTCTTCCGTAAAAGAGAATGGAAAAAAAATATGGATGAAACGACGAATAGTAAGGCTTGTATTAGACGCACCCCTTTGTGTGTCGGCAAGGATCTCGATGATGACGGCAGTGTATCAATAATTTCGCGGATTTTATCATGTCGTTGGCGCCAGTTCAGTTTCTGTAACTTCTACGTTTATACAGCAAACCACACATATTTCCCCAAAGAAGGAAGGAGTGACTATTTGGTGAGAACTGTTTTCTTTCCATGTGGAATATGTCGTGGAGTTTATGAAGAGGAAATATAAAGCATAAGTCTATTGATAGGCCAACATAGATTGATTTTAGAAGCTAAACCCATTACTACTTAGCAATTATGATTTTGTATTTATCTTGGTCCACTTAAAAAGTGGAAGATGACACCTTGTCGCGATGAATCCTCTTCAATTCGTCACGGATCGGAAGCGGTAGACGATCGAATCCTGGCGGTGGGGGTAATCGGTTGAGCAGTTCTTCTGGTAGTGAGGTCATAACTTCGTCAATCTGCTGATGCTGTTGCTGAAATATCAGCGAGTTTCGGAAGTTGTGAAACAAATACATACAATTGTAGCATAAATAAAGCGGATTGTAGCCGTAATTATGCAGTAATAAGTAGGAAATTCTCGAGTGTGTCGAATAGAAGCAAATGTTAAAGGAAAGAGCGTTGAGCGTTCGTTAATCCCTAAAGGAATCGCGGTGCATTCGACTCCACTTCATAGCATCGTAGAGGTTTTTGGATTCATGTATCTCCTAGGCATGGTGCGCAATCTAGTGTATCAAACGAGTGTTTTTATTCTCCCAGACAAGTCTGCTACCACTTTGTTGACCCAGGGTGGTGGAGAGTGGTTACCTCGGGTGTTGAACTAATGGCTGACCACGTGTGTACAGGGGACGTGTAACCTTGAGCTACTCGTTCCCTCGAAATAAGTGATATGTTGCCAAAGTATGCTTGTCACATCTGGACTTATAATAATATTGGTTAAATGATAAAAACCTATGATATTCAACTATCGGAGACTTATAAGAACGTATTTTTACAAGGAGATCTTTAATATTGGTCGTGCAACATAGTGGCTTGAATTCGGACACATTGCTATTCTAAATGTACCTATGGGAAGCCATCTTCTTTATTTTAAGAAATTTGTAACATAAGTCAAATTTTACTCTACTGATTTATTCAGTGTTTCCTAGGCTACTTACTCACTGTGTGCATACACAAACATTACTGCTACATACATGTGATTTGAGTAATCCCATTCTCCTAGATATAACAATTATATGAAAAATCACCTCAGCTGTCAAAGCGCTGTTCTCGTGAATGTTTTTCAGTCGCTGAACTACATCAACAGGAAGAATTTCTTCAAAACCAGGTGGTATATCCTTAACAAATGCAAAATAAGAAACGAAAACACTGTTAAATTGGCATTGTAAGGAAGACGGTAGAATGTCGCCGACCTTTGGGAGTCTGGGTATCGTCGTCCGCTGCTGAGCCATAGTGATCGCCGCCATGGCGAATAGTACGACCAAAATCCACATGGCTGTCGGTTAGGTTCACTGTACTCAACAATATATAGTTACGACAATATTTGCGATTCGTGTGTGTTCGTGTTGAAAAACACCTCCACCATCTGAGTGGTGAGAAGAGGAGAATGCGGTCACGCCATCTGCGACTACATTGGCCCTCTAGTTCGTGACAAGTGCTCGTCGAACAAAGCAGACTTGTCGTAGTCGCTTGCTCCCATTGTGCCGAACCACTTACCATGATACTCCCGAACAATGTCCTTTTTGATTATTCCACTAACCGTAAATAGGCTAGGGTAAATATATTCGACATTCCTCTGCTAAAGGTGAAGTACTACGGCTAATAGAATTAGCGGAGTTATGAACCAAAGTGATTGCAAGCGCTGTCGTGATTCTGTAAGAATCCTCAGGATAAGAACTACAATCCAGTTGGGCCACCCGTTGCTTGTGATGACGACATAAGGCCTCAATAGTGGTATTTCCGTGCCCTATCAGAAATTTATTGTTGAAGCAGCAAAATATCAGTGAAACGATATTTCTCACACTAACATAACTCTCATGGAAGCGGATCATTTAGGACCGACAATTTTACCTTTTAAAGAGCTCCAGAGTGGAGATTTCCGACCCTTTATAAATTATATAACTTTTTGGAAAATGAGCTCTATTCTATGCATCGTAGTTCGGCACGCACTGATGTCCACGAAAGAGGATGTAAATCATTGGTATTTCGTTACTACAATTAATTTACTTAATTTTATGACCCGAGTGCAGTAATCTAGTGAAGAAGATGCGGCTCGATGTGAGAACGAAGACACCACTAGAAGACGTCGAAACCTTAGCCGAGTAAGGTTTGCTTAACAACCTCGTGTTAGCTTATCAATGAAGAAAGACGAAGAGTGTTTAAAAGAAGTTTATTGTGCGAACAACATTTATGTATGAAGTTTTTTCTACGGAAGATTTTTCAATGGAAAATGAATTGTAGGATGTGGGTGACTAGCTAGGAATTTTGAGGGGTGAACATCCTTGATGTTTCAGGATTTCACATTTTCGTGATTGGTCTTAGCACTCCTGTACGGGGGAATGTCCCTCGCATTTCAAGCGTTCTTTTCTGATCTTCCTTACTATCATATCTGATTTTATGAAAAGACATGAATTGGTTTGACTTCATTCCGAATGTTGGTAGCATCTAGCTAGAATGAATTATTGGATATAAGAATTTTATATTTCAATACAAATTCCAGATCTTGAAGTGGTACTGGCAATAGAATACTTGTTTAGAATCCTACAATTATGGCAAGTGTGATCAACCTCACACCTCGCTATTGAAGATTGCATTAGACTTTGTAGGGCTGGAACATTTCAGAAGTTAGAAAGACCGACTTCCAATTAATCAAGGCATTAGGGAATGAAAGGCGATAGGGGGAAAGGCAAATACGTCCAGTCTCTGAAGACGACGAATATGCTCTCGAAATGTTAGCTATTGAAAATCAACATATCGATTAAGCTCATGTCACTTCATCAAGGATAATTTGTGTTAAAAAATAACTTCAAATGTTTTTGATCCCCTGCCGGTCATCTTAAACGAGAGCGATATTAGTAATATCTGTTTCATCCTACCATCTCATTTCTATTTTAGAATGTGCCGCCTATACGTTATCTATATCGTTCATTACTTATACATGTACAGTAACGGTGTCCACTTGACTGATATCTTAAAGATCCAAACATCGACAATCACTCGCTATCTTCTATTACGGTGGTGTTCTTCAATGATTTGATATTGATGTAGCATCGTTTTTTTTTCGTGTAAACTAGTTGCATTTGAAACATCACTGACTGAGGACAAAGAGGAATCAAATCTATCATTCATCTAAAAGCTGTTATTATGAAGAATTGGAACGAAATTAAACCCGACATAGACGATTTACTTAAATAACAGGATTATTAGACGATGTTCTACCATATCATTGAAATTAAGAATGAGAATATGTGCAGTGGCGACCGGCCTGCTTTCTTGCTCATTATTGGCTGACGGAGCAGAGCTTAGAAAAGCCCCGACTGGTGGTACCAATTCTGAAAACGTTGACAGATAAGGAATGAACAACTTTAGGAGTCTATCGTCGAAATCAATCCCGTGCAACGCTCTATAGACGATGTAAAAACTAGGGGCACCCCTTCAGTGATCTGATATTGATGTAGCATCGTTTTTTCTAGCATCGGGGCACAACGCAGGGATTACAAGTGTGCAGCAATGCAAAAATCAAGCTCTTTATCCCCTGGAACAGAAAATTTGCTACTAGACTGACAGGTAAGATGAATACACTGCTTAGCACATCGATTCTCCCTGCAATATATGGGTCAGATCGAATCACTCTGCAATGTATGTAAGGTAGAATACATGGCTCATCCCAATAAGATTGATCAACCGCAAACGCGTTACCTTCATCTTTTAAGAAAAGAACCTAGACTCATAAAAATCGGAAGTGATACAAGACAAAAGAAAAATAGGACGAAAGGAAAAGGACGCGAAAGGAGAAGACGACGAAAAAAGATGACGAGGAAAGTAGAACACGGAAAGAAGAATAGGAAGAAAGATGAACAACAAGAACGAACGAGAAGAGAAAGAAGAAGACCACGAAAAAAGAAGAACACGAATAAAGAATAAGATCTGGAGAAGACTAATAAGATAACTGATTACTATTATAGTGCGCTGCAATATAGCTCATGCTCATGCAAGAAGACTTGCTCATCGCAGCGTTGGACGAGTACGGAGAAGCTGCTAAAATCTCAGGGCCAATGGAAGCTGCCTGGATCACGAAAAACTATGGTGACGATCTGTACCTACAATGCAATGAATCGGACCTTTACGATTAAAAAGATGTATATCAACACCGGCTTCGACAATCTTCGTCGTTTACGCGCCAACATCAAACTATGACGAAGAAGAAGGCGAAGCGTTTTACATGAACTTGGAGAAGTTCTACAGATAAGACCATACATTCTTCAAGGTCATCATTGGAGATTCCAGTGCTAGGACTGGACCAAGAAGATCGTCTGAGGAACGTCACATTGGGACCCACGGATTAGAATGGAACGAACAGGGTGAGCGGCTCTCTGAGTTTATCATGGCGATCAAGACATGGTAACTCGCAATTCCAGAAGCCTCACCGTCAAGGCTGGAAGTGAGAATCTCCAAATGGAGAGTACCATAACGAAATAGACCACATCATAGTAAATTGAAAATTTTGCCTAACCGATGTCGCTGTTGTCCCAAAATTCTACACTGGATCAGACCACTGTCTCCTTCGTGCAAGATGTTATTTTTCTCGGAAAGGAGAAAAAGTCGCTAAATTCAAAAACCGAAGTCCCAGAACCATCACGAACTGGGATTTATTCAACTCATTAGTCGGTTGTTGGAAATAGGCCGTTGTCGACAACATCGACGAGGAATACGATTGGCTCATTGAACATCTTCACGTTAGCGCTATGAAAGCTGAGAGTTTGAAAGTCATCAAGAGGCGTCTGTCTCCAGAAACTCTCGAGCTAATACGCCAGCGTGGAATCGTACGAGCTGCAGCCAACCGCGAACTAACGTCCGAGCTTGCGAAACAATGCAGACAGGCGATGAAAGAAGATCTTAAAGAGAGAAGAGCAGCAGTAATGGTCGAAGCTGCAGAGGCTGGGAAAAGCATTCGCAAAGCCTGCCGAAGCTTCACCAATTACAAGACCAAGATGATTGCATTCCGACACCCAGACGGAACAATAATAGCGTCCAGAAAGACAATGGAGAAAATCATCCACGATTATTACTCAGATCTCTTAGACAGCCACGTCCATCTCCCACGGTCTTATGAAATAAAAGAGGATGGATATGTCATACCACCGGTTCTCCCTCCCGAAATCCGATATGCCATTTCGTCGGTGAAAAATCGAACAGCACCAGGACCGGACAGGATAAGATCAGAACATCTGAAGAACCTTCCGCCAGTTTTTGTAAACACACTGGCTCGGCTCTTCAAACGTTACTTGTCTGAATGCAAGGTCCCTACTCAGTTGAAGACCAGCAAGACCGTGTTATTGTTCATGAAGGGTGACCTACATGATATCGGCAACTATCGCCCAATCTGCTTGCTGTCTGCCGTATACAAACTTTTCACTCGAGTCATCCTAAACAGGATTGACAGAACACTGGACGAAGGACAGCCGTGCGAGCAAGCAGGGTTTCGAAAAGGATTTAGTACGATGGACCACATTCACACGTTAACAAGGCTCATTGAAGTATCACGAGAGTACAGATGACCGCTCTGTCTCACTTTCATCGACTTACTGAAGGCCTTTGATTCAACTGAGATAGAAACAGTCATGGAAGCTCTTTTTAGTCAAGGAGTACCTACTCAGTACATAAAGATTCTTCGTGAGCTGTTCAAAAATTTCACCATGCTACAACGATATTAACGTTGACGTCAAAATAGGAGTTAGACAAGGCGATACAATCTTGCCAAAATTATTTACCGCTACCCTCCAGAACGTCATGCGAACATTGGAATGGGATAATATGGGAATGAAAATCGATGGTCAGCAGACACATCACCTTCGCTTTGCTGATGATATCGTCCTTATAACACCAGACATTAGCCAAGCGGAACGTGTGCTTGCATACTTTGACAAAGCGTGTGGAAAGATTAGTCTTCGACTAAATCTCAAGAAAACGATGTTCATGAAGAACGGATTGGTTTCGTTTACCCCATTCACGATCAACGGAACGAATATCTCCGAATGCTCCAGTTATGTCTATCTAGGTCGGGAAATCAACATATTGAACGGCTCAACTCCATGGTTGAGCAGAAGGAAACGAGCGGCTTGGGGAGCTTTCAAGAGCATCGAGGATGTAGTGATGAGAAAACAACACCCGACTCGCTGCCCACCTTCCGACTCAGCGGTTCTTCCTGTCCAAACGTATGCGTCAGAAACCAGGTCGCTGCGTAAGCAGGATGAAAGATAGATCACTCAGCGTTATCGAACGCGCAGTCGAAAGGGCGATGCTAGGAGTATCCCGTTTCACACAAGTAAGGGATGGGATCCGAATCTCCGATCTGCGTCGACGATCAAAAATCAAGGTGCCGTTCTATACGCCAAACAGTCGAAGATAAGGTTTGCCGGACACGCAATGCGTATGAATGATAACCTATGGACAAGAGCTATTATTGACTGGATTCCTCGAGATGTCAAACGTACTGCAGGAACACCACCGACCCGATAGTCAAAGTTCTTCATGAAAAGCCTAGAATAAAGATATGATGCTCGACGAGTCCCTAAAGCGAGGAGAACCCACTGGGCTACTCTTGCACGCGACAGGGAAAAGTGGAGGATTTACTGGCGCCCGCTCGAGTCAGTCGACGATCAACGGGACGACAGATGATACAAGTGATCTATGCAGTTGTTGTCAATAAATCACCGTTTCAGGTCAACCTTTACTACCTTTTGAAAACGAAGGATAATATGTACTTCTAATCAATGGGAAATAAGGGTTGAATTACGGTAATAGAGGGAAATCATCGCGTCGAAGTATAGATATTATAGATCTCACGAGAAGTTTAAGAGAAGTTTACTTCGTAAGCGATATTTGATATCCTATGGACTTCAGAACAGTGGCTGGAGAGTTTTAGATATTACTGCATTACTTTCAACCAAAATATTATGGAGGGTGATGTTCAAAAAAGGAAAAAGAAGAAAAAACAGGACCAGAAATTAGAAGTAGGAAGTTCACAACCTTTTCTGTTGTCTGTGAGTGTAAAAAATAAAAAATAGAGCAGCAGCAAAAAGAAAATAGCATAAATAGAGCACATTTTAAAGATGCGCATTTCCCAGAGCATCAGCGAACGGCATAGACTTCTCTTTCAAGACTAGATGAAAGCGTTCTGCGCTGATCAATTTCATAATGTACACAATACATTTCACTAAACATTAAGCATCGTAGAGAAACGACATATGCTATTGGGTAGCTACTGAGTGATCATCAAAACTACAGCCAAAACGCCATGTGCAATAAAAGAAATCATCGAAACGACTATGTACTGAGATCAACGCGCATGGTCCGTTGTGTCCATGTCGCGTATCGTTACGATGTTAACTGTCAGCTAGAAACAGTATCTACCGTGTTGCTGTCCAAATATCCTTGGCTATGAACTACAGCTATAGAATAGTGTTCCTTCGCCACTTCCAATCGTAGGAATCAGAAAGCAAACTGAACAGCAGGTCGGCGAGTTTGTCAACTTCATGAAGATTTTCGATCTACAATTGTTATGTCGTACTGGGAATTGCAAGGTACAGAAAATTTTCAATGAAAGAAGCTGCGAGTTGATGTAAAAATGTGAACTTTTACTTCCATAGAAAAACATACAATACAATACAACATAACAGTAGCTGACGTTTCGGCAGTATCGCCTTCTTCAGAGCCTGGAAGGGTAAACTGATATGCAATTTATTACGCCAAACACTTCAGTAACACTTACCAAAAGACGAAAAACTGTATGGCAATTAAATGATCAACAGCTTCTCGAAAAACTCACCACTTTTTTACATGACATCCAATGAGGAAGGCTAGGACAGCTGATTATAGTAGCAAATGGTTGATGACTGCGCCACCCCACATCAGAAATTGATCCGAAAACAAACGAAGGAACGGCGTTATTACCACCATCTCCTTTCCCCAGAGCGTTCCTCAGACAGCAGGACCCCAATGTCGAAATTGATACAAAGTTTCGCATATTTTCGGATGATGTTTTCAAAACCTTTTCCCACTTTCGCGGTGGAAAGTAAATCTCTAATCTCACAGCCGCGCAAAAATGTGATATGCGAGAAATTAGAGAGTTAATAAATTCGAAAACCATTAGACTATAAGTTAGTGATCAAGAGGTAGAGTTCGTAACTATTCCTCGGCAATTGGATGTTGAGATAACGGAGGAACATTTTAGTGATGTCACCCTTTATCGGCCATCGTCTGAAAAGGAAAACAAAACACAATACCGGAAACTTAACAATGAGTGGGTCACAATAGCAAAGGCGGCGGGCTTAAAACCATCCGTTATTTCGCATTTTAAATTAGATCGACCAACATGACCAGTTTTATACTTACTTATTAAAACACACAAGTTAGTATCAGCTGCTGATCTTGCGTCTACCAATTCACTCTCCTACAAGGTTAGACCCATTATCAGGCGAACTTCTTGTTGGACATGGAGGAGGAGTACACATGCATGGCTCGTCTATTCAGCAGCTTATGGCTCTCTTAAAAGAGTGCCTAAACTACACGATCTTCAGATGGTCTGGGAAATATTACGCACAAATGAGAGGGCTGGCAATGGGACAGCGGTTGGCACCAATTCTCGCCATTGCGTTCATGTCTAGAATAGAAGCCCCGGTTATCGACCTCCGGCCACTACTCTACTGCAGATATATAGACGATTGTTTTGTTGTTTTCTCCACACAGGAGGTGATGGACAAATGCTTTGAATTATTGAACAAGCAGTCAGAGTACATCAAGTTCACCCGGGAGAAACCGAAGGACGACTGGCTCCCGTTTTTAAACGTTTAAATTAACTTGTCAGGTAGCGGTTACATGACTAAGTGGTACCGAAAACCAAGTAACAAAAATATCCTGGTTCACTCTTTTTTGTCACCCTTTGCACTCAAAGAGGGTGCTTGTGAGAAATATGTTTCGAACAACATACCTCTGTGTGCACAACCAGGGAACTAAAGGAAGAATCACGCGACATGGCTCGGCAAATAGCCATCACCAATGGCTACGAAGTAGTTACCGCAGGAGATAAGTTTAAAAGGAGAGCGACACGCCGAAATGAAACACTTGGCCGAAAGAAGGTCCCATTTATGTTGCCCTTTATTAGTGATGAAGTATAGCTATAAAACGATGCTTAAGAAGGGCAGATCTAGAGGAATCGATAGCGATAATTGAAATACCACCGAATACTCTTCGTCGTCAATTAGTACGTAACCGCTTGTATGACCGTCTATGTGAAACAGCAAACTGCGTAATTTGCTCTTCCGGCAGGGACGGTGATTGCATGAGTTCAGGTACGATATACCTGATCTCTTGTAAGGATTACGGAGATGAATGTATTGGCGAAACGGGCAGACCCTTTATAACCGTATAAAAGAACACCTAGATGGCAAACGAAAAGTAAGACAAAGTACCCCACTAGGCACGCATAGGATACAAAAGCATAGCGGAAACGATTTTGAAGTTAAAGTCAATATCCTCACACAGGAAACTAAGACACCAACGCGCAAACTCCTAGCGGCTTTTTGGATAAGTGCCAAAAATCCGGCAATGAATAGCAGGGAGGAGTGCCCAGAGGTTACACGCGACCTGGCTCCGTATCTTTGGATCAATTTCTGATGTGGGGTGGCGCAGTCATCAACCATATGGGACTATAATCAGCTGTTCTTTTCATTCTCATTGGACCTTCCTCATTGGAAGTCATGTAAAAAAGCGGTGAGTTTTTC
>MQTX01000136.1:690132-749975 GCA_009735665.1 Angiostrongylus cantonensis
TTATCTTCGACTGTTTGGCGTATAGAACGGCATCTTTGATTTTCGATCGTTGACGTAGATCGGACCTTCGGATCCCATCCCTTACTTGTGTGAAACGGGATACTCCTAGCATCGTCCTTTCGACTGCGCGTTCGATAACGCTGAGGGATCTTTCATCCTGCTTACGTAGCGACCAGATTTCTGACGCAAACGTTAGAGCAGGAAGAACCGTTGAGTCGAAAAGGTGGGCACGGAGTCGGGTGTTCTTTGTTCTCTTCACTACATCCTCGATGCTCTTGAAAGCTTCCCAAGCCGCTCGTTTCCTTCTGCTCAACCATGGAGCTGAGCCGTTCAATATGTTGATTTCCCGACCTAGATAGACATAACTGGAGCATTCGGAGATATTCGTTCCGTTGATCGTGAATGGGGTAAACGAAACCAATCCGTTCTTCATGAACATCGTTTTCTTGAGATTTAGTCGAAGACTAATCTTTCCACACGCTTTGTCAAAGTATGCAAGCACACGTTCCGCTTGGCTAATGTCTGGTGTTATAACAACGATATCATCAGCAAAGCGAAGGTGATGTATCTGCTGACCATCGATTTTCATTCCCATATTATCCCATTCCAATGTTCGCATGACGTTCTGGAGGGTGGCTGTAAATAATTTTGGCGAGATTGTATCGCCCTGCCTAACTCCTCTTTTGACGTCAACGTTAACATCGTTGTAGAATGGTGAGATCTTGGTGGTGAAATTATTGTACAACTCACGAACAATCTTTACGTACTGAGTAGGGACTTCTCGACTACCAAGGGCTTCCCTGACTGCTTCTATCTCATTTGAATTAAAGGCCTTCTCTAAGTCGATGAAAGTGAGACAGAGCGGTCTTTTGTTCCCACGCGATACTTCAATGAGCCTTGTTAACGTGTGAATGTGGTCCATCGTGCTAAATCCTTTTCGAAACCCTGCTTGCTCGCACGGCTGTCGTTCGTCCAGTGTTCTGTCAATTCTGTTTAGGATGACTCGAGTGAAAAGTTTGTATACGGAAGACAGCAAGCAGATTGGGCGATAGCTGCCTGTATCGTGTAGGTCGCCCTTCTTGAACAACAGCACGGTCTTGTTGGTCTTCCACTGAGTAGATACCATGCATATAGACAGGTAACGTGTGAAGAGCCGAGCCAGTGTGCTTACGAGGACTGGCGGAAGATTCTTCAGAAGTTCTGATCTTATCCTCTCCGGACCTGGTGCTGTTCGATTTTTCATCGACGAAATGGCATGTCGGATTTCGGAAGGGAGAACCGGTGGTACGACATATCCATCCTCTTTTATTTCATACGACGGGAGGTGGACGTAGCTGTCTAAGAGATCTGAGTAGTAATCGTAGATGATTTTCTCCATTGTCTTTCTGGACGCTATTATTGTTCCGTCTGGGCGTCGGAATGCAATCATCTTGGTCTTTTAATTGGTGAAGCTTCGGCAGGCTTTGCGAATGCTTTTCTCAGCCTCTGCAGCTTCGACCATTACTGCTGCTCTTCTCTGTTTAAGATCTTGTTTTATCACCTATCTGCATTGTTCCGCAAGCTCGGACGTCAGTTCGCAGTTGCCTGTAGCTCGTGCGAGTCCACGCTGGCGTATTAGCTCGAGAGTTTCTGGAGACAGACGTCTCTTGGTGACCTTCGAACTCTCAGCTTTCATGGCGCTAACGTGAAGATGTTCAATGAGCCAATCGTATTCCTCATCGATGCTGTTGACAACGGCATCTTCCCAACAGCCGACTAATGAGTTGAATAAGTCCCAGTTTGTGGTAGTTCTGGGACATCGGTTTTTGAATTTAGCGGCTTTTCCCCTTTCCGTGAGAAATAAAATCTTGCACGAAGAAGACGGTGGTCTGATCCCGTGTAAAATTTTGAGACAACAGCGACATCGGTTTGGCAAAACTTCCTATTTACTATGATGTGGTCTATTTCGTTATGGTACTCTCCATTGGGAGATTCCCACGTCCATCGTTGACGGTGAGGCTTCTGGAATTACGAGTTACCATAGATGGTCTTGATCGCCATGATAAACTCAGAGAGCCGCTCACCCTGTTCGTTCCATTCTAATTTGTGGGTCCCAATGTGACGTTCCTCAGACGATCTTCTTGGTCCGATCTTGGCATTGAAATCTCCAATGATGACCTTGAAGAATGTATGGTCTTCTCTGTAGAACCTCTCCAAGTGTAGAACGCTTCGACTTCTCCTTCGTCATAGCTTGATTGGGCCATTGAGACACCTAGGCCAAAAAATTTATTTGCAACAAGGCGACTGTGATAGTGAGGCATTCGTGTTTCTAGCTCATCTTCGGACTTTTTAAATGTGTCCATCACGCCGCAACAGTCTTGCGAGTTGATGATTTTGATTCCTGCTCTAGGATCCGGACATTCACTTCAAAATCATTGCCATTGTGCATTTGTGCCCCATGGATCCCTAGAGGAGTGCTTTGACGAATTTTGACTTTCCCATCTAGATGTTTTTTTATGCGGACACAAAGTGATCTACCCGTTTCGCTAATGTATTCTTCACCACACGCCTTACATGAGATCAGGTATATTGTACCTGGACTCTTGTAATCCTCGCCTCTCCCGTTAGGACAGATTACACAATTTTCCGAGCCGCATAAAATGATCATGGAGGTGGTTGCAACTAACAGACGGCGTCGGGTATTGAGCGGGAGGTCAATAACTGGCACCGGATTTTCAAAACTAAATACTTCTGAGGGAGTCCATAATGGCGAAACTTATTTCGTTTGATATGAAAGGTAGCTTGAAGGAGACCTTAGCTAGATTTCAAACATTATTTTTGGGAAATAATCCCTTTCTGGTCTGACCGAAGTGGCTTCTGCTTCGTAACCACTGGGTGTGAGTACTTTTCGCGCCAAGTTTAGCGATTATTTCCTTTCCTCTTCTTCTGTGCACACATTTTTAGGTGTCTGGTACACAGAATAACATGGCTTCTACACCTCATCCTCAGCCATGCACTAAAATTTATTCCATTTTATGTGCCTATCACTTGAGGGTACCTAATACACCAGTGCACTACCCCTTTTCTTATCCTTCGCAAATGAAAAAGTACTCATCAAAAACATGTACCGAATGGCTAAAAATGCGTGGGCGGGAGAAGTGTAAAGAATGGAAACGCTAAACCGCTGCACAAAAAAATTTTATTTTCCTGTGGTTACCATGCATTATGGTGTGTAGCGCAGTGTTCGGAGGCGCCCTGCAACACACACGTGGAATCGATCCCTGCGCCCATGGCTCACCAAGCTTTCCAAAGTGTTGGAGAGATCTCAGCATCACTATGGTTGTAACTTGCCGTTTTGCTTTGTATAAGTCTTCTACTTATCGCTAAAGACCAGCCACATAGAGTCGATTGTACCTGCACAGGTTTGAATATACCAGTCTGAGGTATGGCGCGAGGTCTCGTGTGGTTTCGTTGGAAATGTAGGAAAGATAAACGGGACATTATTTTCACTACACTTATCATTTGAGGACTTTGTTTTTCTCTCTAAACCTATCCTTAGTAGTCACGAGTAGCTACGTTTCGTAGCCATTGAAACATGCTATTTTTCGCCATGTCCAAAGTATTCCACCTTTTACTCTCTTCCTGTGCACACACTAGTGGCTATTCGAAACATGTTTTCTCAAAAGCGACCATTTGATATGTGAAGTATGAAGGGAAAGGCAAGAAGTCAATATAGTTTTGTTGTTTGGGTTTCGGTACCGTTTGGTAATCTGATTGTTTTTGAATAAATTAGTGTGGACGTTCAAAAACGGAAGCATGTCTTCCTTCGGTTCCTACCAACTGAAATTATGTATTCCAACTAGTCCGCATTCCAGCTCCAGCTTTACTCTAACAATGCAAAACGTTTGCCCATCTTCTCTTGTGTTGAGCAGATGATAAAACAGTCATTGATATATTTGCAGTAGAAAACAGCCAGAGACCGAAGACGGGAGCTTCAACTTTATGTATGAATGCAATGGTAGGGCTCGCTGCCACTCGCCAACCCATTGTCAACCTTCTCATTTGTGCGTTATATTTTCTGGAGCATTTAAAGATTGAGCAATCCAGGCATTCTTTCAAGACGGCCATAAGCTACTGAATCGAGAGGTCATTTGTGTTTATAGATTCTTTGTGATGCATAAGAAGCTCCCAGATGTCTTGAACTGCGAAACTATTCGATATGTTTGTATAAACGGCAGTAACGTCGAGGGACTCCACTACGTACGTGCTGTTAGGACGCGCGTTACGTATGCGATCCATGAACATCTGAGTGTTCGTAAGATGAGATAAAACGTTCTTTAACCACTGGGTAAGTATTATGGTTGAAAACCATGCTTAGGATTAAACGAAATCAAAATCTATCAGTTTATCGGCTAATGGAAGGGCGCGTATGGTGCAGTGGTTGGAGGCGCCCTGCAATACACAGGTGGAATCGATCCGCACGCTCGTGGCACACCAAGCCTTCCATTCCTCCGGGGTCAGATAATTCGTACTCGACTTCTTTGGAAGGATAGCAGCACTGACTCGGTAGGCCATCGGTAGGCCACCGCGAATCACTGCAAAGCCCGGATATACATTAAAGCATTTCCAAAGGATTAGTGAAGTCCATTGCTTGGCGTATTCCTGAGGGATTGATCAACGCCAAGGGCTTTACCCGTTATCCTTTTTATCTGCCAATGATGGGTCTAACCTTGGATTGGTAGACGCGAGATCATCAGTTGACACTAACTTATGCATTTTAATAAGTAACTACAAGACAAGACAATTTGGCAATTCAACTTTGAGTTGAGAGATAACTGATGGACTTGGAGCCATAATGATGCTGAGATTTTTACAAAACTCAGACTCCAAGCTAGATTCGAACCTGACATTACCCTGAAGCTCGCATGTTACCCAGTGCACCATCGAGGTTCGTGCTATGCCTTTCTCTCAGTCAGTTTTCTGCCGTAACAGTGCCATGAGCAGTCACCCGTCAATAGGAATGATCTGGTGAGCGCAAATCGGCGTTGAACCCAGTTAAGCCGAGGCTGCAGTCGAAATCACAATCCCAGACCAAATTCGAACCTGTGGTTACCTTTCCAGGAGCTCAAATGTTATCCTCTGCCGCTTTTGCCACTCTGAACCATTCACTATTCAATTTTTGGCATTGTCTTTTGAGTTCTTGTGTAGATGATGGGCGGTAAAAGGAAACACCTTGAATTTCTCCGTTATCCCGACAACTAACCTTGCTGGGTTCTGAAGAAGAGCAAGCTACCGAAACATCTGCCAATATTGAACAAAACTTGTTGTCAACAATCTCATGCCTGTTCAAAAAGAAAACAATGACTTCTTGCCAATGTTTTCAGCCTACCTACTGCAACCACAGCCAGAATTTCATTCTTCAGCTTTGAATCTATATTACGTCTAATTGCTTAGTCTTCATAACACTTTGGGTAGAATATTTATACTTCTATCCTATTTCGGGAATGTTTTGTAGATTTTTGAGGGAACCACAAAGGTATAATGATTTAATATGTATGGACCAAAGCGTTACTAGGATAAAAGCACATAGAACAAAGTTGACTAGTCCCTGAAGGTTATGTCATATATTCCACTTCGTCATGCTTCGTAGAGATGATGAATGCATCTTTAGCTTATATAATAACTTGCGGTGGCCTGCCGATACATTAAACAAGCGATACACTCTTAGACAGATATGTTACTGAAACCTTGGACAGATGGAGTGCTTCGTTTGCCGACGGCGCGAGATCAAAGCAATGACAACGAGAATATTGCATAGTACTTCTAACCAACGCACTATACGCGCCAGTACCACTAGATTAGTAACTTGAAAAGGTTTCTGTCATCAATATACCATGACTATATTAACTATTGCCAGAATAGTTATTATTCTTTCATCGTATCGTATGTCTGTGGTAACCACATTCGTGGTCTCTCACATCGCTTTGCGATCTTGCAGCATGTAGACGTTTTCACTTCGTTGAAAAACTTTAGTTGTTGTAAACATCTTTTGTTATCCAAACCCTTTATGCAATCGAAACTTCTTGTGTGTTGTTTCTATTCCAAACCATCACGAGTACGATAACACAAAAGACATGAAGTTGTCTGAGAAATCGTACTCAGTCATCTAATCTGATCACGAGGGAGCTGGATGCGGAAGTCGACGAATGTTTTCGGTAAAAGTTCTGGGCTTGTGCTAAAGCACCGCCTCCACCAGAAGACATTTAAGTAGCCCCGTGAGTCAATATCGCATTCGTCCCCCTGTTCATAATGTGGGATGCACCATGTAGTGATCGAAGGTGTTAACTCTAACGGCACGTGGTCACTTTTGTATGTTAACTTTGCTGTCATGCTTCTCTAAATACGCCAACCCTATTGTGTATTCACATTAATCTCATCGCAGTATACTCATGTGCTTACATGTATTCTTTAATGTGTTGACGTAATTGCAGTATACTTACAAGTTAACACACAACCTCATCGCAATGTTATCACAAGCTTACATGTCGACGTTAACGTGTCAACCTCATCATAACGGCACCACAAGCCTACCTATAGTGTGTAACCCTATAGCATTGCTGTTTGTGAGTCAGGTATTATGGCCTTATATAAATTCCTTGATGTGCATAAATCTTATGACACTATTGATGTATTCTAAATGCACATGGCACTATTTCACTAGCCTACAGCAATGACACTAACCCGCCTTACTCTCACTTATTGATCATGATACTATATTGCAGCCTGTATTGTACCGATGTTTATATTTCGTTATTCTTGAATTACTATTGTTATTAACGGTTCAATTACCCAAATTCTGAGATATTACTCTGCGACAACTACGAAAAAATCCCGCGTGGCAAGTTCTACTAAGTCGAGCATCCTACTGAAAACTAGTGATCATAAGGTGCCGAGAACTGGCTCGAAGACCTAATTTCCACTAGCAACTACTATAACGACCTTATGAATGAGAAGTGTCCGTTTTACGACGAAACTAAATTATAACACTGACCTTAAATAAAATATTGATTGGATAATTAGCTACAAAAGATCCGTCAACCAACTTTTTGCCTTGATACAGAAACGGCTCGAAATATGTGGGTGCGGCACTGAAAGAAGAATGCGCATCACTTATAGACCATCAAGATTACTAGATTCACTTCTTTACATAAAGATATACGATATAAAGAAAATAATAGAGGATAAAAGTCACAAGGATTTAGAAGACATAAAAGAAGCATTAGGTTGTTCAGAAATAAGTGAGCGTTTAAAAATATTTACTGTTTCAATGTATTTTTTACCAATAAAATATTCTTTCTTCCGTGTAATATTGTATATCAACAGATTTTATGCTTCTTCTAGCAAATATTTTTATACTTTGTAAAACGTTTTAGATGTCAAAAACGAATTTTCGTCAAATTCTCTTTCTTAAGTGCAAACCTGGTCACAGTGAAGCAGAGACGGCGCTAAACTTCAATGGAGTTTGGGGTGAAGGTAGAAGGTATTGGTGAATCAACAGTGCGAACATGTTTCCGGAAAATCCGATCTGATGATTTCGACATCGAAGATGAGGAAAGCCGCGGACGCCCCAATGAACTTGATGACGACAAATTGAAGGAAGGCACTAGTGGAAGCAAATACGCAAACAACGAGCCTGCAGAACAGTTTGGCGTAAGCACAGGAACAATTTCCACTCACTTGAATCGCACAGAGAAGACAAAAAATCTCGACAATTGGGTGCCGCATGATTCAAACGATATTCAAAAAATCGCCGTTTTCAAGTGTCGTCTGCTCCTATCCTACGCAACAATAAGGAACCCTTTTTGATCGAATTGTGACGTACGACGAGAAGTGATTCTGCACGACAACCGGCGATGTTCAGCTCACTCGTTGGATTGCGATCACATAACATTTCCCAAACCCGAAATTGCACCAAAAGAAGGTAATGATGGCTGTTTAGTCTGCAGCCAGGATGAATAATCACAGCGTTTTGAAACCGGGCGAAACGACTACGGCGCAGAAGTAATGCCAACAAATCGACGAAATGCTTTACAAACTCCAACGACAACAGCCGGCATTAATCAACAGAAAGGGACCAATGCTTCTCCACGACAACGTCCGGCTTCACGTTAAGGAACCAGCGCTGCAGAAGTTGAACGAGTTGGGCTACGAAACTTTATCTAATCCGCCATATTAACGAGACCTTTCGCCTACCGGCTACCACTTACTCCGGAATTTTAAACAACTGGAACAAATAAACCTATTTTTCGTTTACAAAAATATGCAAATAAAAATGATTTTTACTTTGATTAAAAAATTCTGTTTGAAGCAAGTTACGACATTTTAAATAAAATAGTTAAAAACGCTCATTTATTTATGAACAACCTAACACAAATAAGAAATACTGACCTGCTTGCTCGAGAAGCATCTTTAAACGTAACGTCTTGCTTATCATGAAGTCTCACGCCCAACGGATGTTTGAAAGAGTAGTTCCTGTAAAGAAAAAAGCCAAACATTTGTTACAGGTGATTTCCAAAGGTTATGTTAAAGATGAAACCCAGATTCGTCGTCGAGGGAAAAATTAGCATCACGTCCACTACTTTTACCACTAAATTTCTGCCTTGCTTACTAATGTTTGGCCTTACTTTGTTTACTTATCTATATGACTTGTTGGGTAGCGCGAAGCGAGGTTGGTAGAGGTGCCTTATAGTACAGAAGTGGTTATTGGTTTGACGCTATGCCCTGTGCTGACCTAGCCCTCTATTCCTCCGTGGTCCACAAATTCATGCTAGACTTGTCTCGGAGAAAAACGGATTGTCTTGATACACTGGCGTACCATCGCAAATCAATCTTTAGCAAAATGTACATTCAATCACCTCTACGATACTAAGAATGAGGTCGCACGCACATCCTGGAAGATGTATCAACGTCGAACACTTTATTTCTTTCAGTTATGATCCATCATCATATATCATGCGGATCGGAGCATTGCTTCAGTTTGAATTCTCCTTTCACATCATAGTCGACGAACGTGTGGATTTGCTTGTTGGCTCAACTGCTATCTGAGGACTCCGCCCTCCTCATGGATTTCGCCGTTGAGTGGGTTGAATTAGAATGTAGGTTGAGCTTATTACTTCATAAAAACATGAAACATCTTTGCTGCAAGGCTACTTAGTCCTCAAATCAGGCGTTCGATGGATTGTCTGAATCTGAGGGAACTTCCCCTCGCAAACTTGGTACCAACTTGGAGACTCTAGAGGGATGGCGATTGGTTTGCTCACGACGAATTCGTACAGCGAAACCTATGATTAGATTAGAGTAAACAAAACCGAGGTATTCGCTATAATCCGATAAGAAAACGCCTATCAAGTGAACACCACTGTAGGGTTTATGTCATGCTTGGTGAAAAAATTCTTGATTTTTTTTTTGCTACGATTATGATTTATTGTTTCTAAGCTGAGCGCTTACAATGTTAGTTTTTTTTTGAAACAAAGCCTATAATGTTTCCGTCCACTGTTTTCCGAGGAATGAAGATAAGCAAATATTAATATTATATAATGTAAGCCACGGATCTCTCTTATACGATGGATCTCGAGCCGGTTAGTAGCGAGGCTACGTGGCGCGTCGCCAGGTGACGGATAGGGGGTTAATCACGGACCAAAAGCGACCTTTGCTTCCCTGAGATGCAGGTGAACCAAGGGGATAGATTTCCTGTTCCTGCTGCGCCCATTTTGCACATACTCTCCGTATTTGCTAGGCGTATTCATGCATGCGTGTGTGGAGTGCGTTCTCGCTTTATGCGGATTGTATTCTACGAGTCAATTCGGCCAAAAGCCTGCAGTCAAGTGACAGGGAAGTATATGGAGGCGGTTAGGAGTCGCCTCCAACAAATAAGCTCCATGTCCACTCTGGGAGAGCCTAGCAAGCTACCCGTGAGTATAACCAGCCCCCACGTTCAGAGCCCAGCAAGCTATACGTAGGTATCAAATATGCTAAACACAGAGAAAAAAACGAGCCTCATTCTCCTGACCCCAAAAGAGTCCCCTATTTCTAAGCGTTGGGTAGGACGAGTACGGAGAAGCTGCTAAAATCTCAGGGCCAATGAAAGCTGCCTGGATCAAGCACTACGGTGATGATTTGTACCTAAAATGCACGTACACTTTCATCCGAGTCCTCGATAGAGGACTTGCTCACACAAGCAAGAATGATAAGGCACGACGTCATCGGCCTGGCCGAGACGAGACGATGCCACGTATTCAACGCTGTCTATGACACTGGAGAACAACTATTCCTCGGAACATGCAGCAGTAGAGGCGTAGGAGGTGTCGCCGTTCTCGTCAACACGAGTTTGTCCATGAACATCGATTCATTTGAACAGCTTACGATCCGAATCGGACGTTTACGATTAAAAAGATGTGGATCAACACCGGCTTTGACAATCTTCGTCGTTAACGCGCCAACATCAAACTATGACGAAGAAGAAGATGCATTTTACATCGACTTGGAGAGGTTCTACAGAGAAGACCATACATTCTTCAAGGTCATCACTGGGGATTTCAATGCCAAGATTGGGCCAAGAAGAGCGTCTGAGAAACGTCACATTGGGACCCACGGAGTAGATTGGAACGAACAGGGTGAGCGGCTTTCTAAGTTTATCATGGCGACCAAGGTAACTCGCAATTCCAGAAGCCTCACCCTCAACGCTGGACATGGGAATCTCCCAGTGGAGAGTACCATAACGAAATAGGCCACATCATAGTAAATAGAAAGTTTTGTCTAACCGATGTCGCTGTTGTCCCAAAAGTCGACACGGGATCAGACCCCTGTCTCCTTAGTGCAAGATTTTATTTCTCGCGGAATGGAGAAAAAACCGCTAAATTCAAAAGCCGAAGTCCCAGAACGACCATAAACTGGGCCTTATTCAACTCATCAGTCGGCTGTTGGGAAGATGCCGTTGTCGACAACATCGACGAGGAATTCGATCGGCTCATTGAACATCTTCACGTTAGCGCTATAAAAGCTGAGAGTTCGAAAGTCACCAAGAGACGTGTGTCTCCAGGAACTCTCGAGCTAATACCCCAGCGTGGAATCGCACGATCTGCAGCCAACCGAGAACTAACGTCCGAGCTTGTGAAACAATGCAGTCAGGTGATAAAAGAAGATCTTAAAGAAAGAAGAGCAGCAGTAATGGTCGAAGCTACAGAAGCCGGGAAAAGCATTCGCAAAGCCTGCCAAAGCTTCGCCAATTGCAAGACCAAGATGATTGCACTCCGACACCCAGACGGAACAATAACAGTGTCCAGAAAGGAAATGGAGAAAATCATTCACGAATACTACTCAGATCTCTTCGATAGCCACGTCTACCTCCAGTCGTATGAAATAAAAAAGGATGGATATGTTGTACCACCGGTTCTCCCTTCCCAATTCCGATATGCCATTTCGTCGGTGAAAAATCCAACAGCACCAAGTCCAGAGAGGATGAGATCACAAGGTCTGAAGAACCTTCCGCCAGTCCTCGTAAACACACTGGCTCGGATCTTCACACGCTACCTGTCTGAATGCAAGGTTCCTATTCAGTGGAAGACCAGCAAGACCGTGTTATTGTTCAAGAAGGGTGACCTACACGATATAGGAAACTATCGCCCAATCTGCTTGTTGTCCGTCGTCTACAAACTTTTCACTCGAGCACTGGACGAAGGACAGCCATGTGAGCAAGCAGAGTTTCGAAAAGGATTTAGTACGATGGACCACATCCACACGATAACAATGCTCACTGAAGTATCGCGAGAATACAAAGGACCGCTCTGTCTCACTTTCATCGACTTGGAGAAGGCCTTTGATTCAAATGAGATAGAAGCAGTCATGGAAGCCCTTGGTAGTCAAGGAGTCCCTACTCAGTACGTAAAGATTCTTCGCGAGCTGTACAAAAATTTCACATCCAAAATTTCACCCTTCTACAACGATATTAACGTTGACGTGAAAAGAGGAGTCTCGCCAAAATTATTTACCGTCATCCTCCAGAACGTCATGCGAACGTTGGAATGGGACAATATGGGACTGAAAATCGATGGTCGGTAGTTAAATCACCTTCGCTTTGTTGATGATATCGTCCTTATAACACATTAGACATTAGCCAAGCGGAACGCATGCTTGCGGACTTTGATAAAGCGTGTGGAAAGATTGGTGTTCGATTAAATCTCAAGAAAACGATGTTCATGAAGAGCGGATTGGTTTCGTTTGCCCCATTCACGCTCAACGGAACGAATATCTCCGAATGCTCCAGTTATGTCTATCTAGGTCGGGAAATCAATGTGATGAACGACATAGCTCCAGAGCTGAGCAGAAGGAAACGAGCGGCTTGGGAAGCTTTCAAGGGCATCGAGGATGTAATGAAGAGAACAAAGAACATCCGACTCCGTGCCCAGCTTTTCGACTCAACGGTTCTTTCTGCTTTAACGTATGCGTCAGAAACCTGGTCGATACGTAAGCAGGATGAAAGATCACTCAGCGTTATCGAACGCGCAGTCGAAAGGGCGATGCTAGGAGTATCGCGTTTCACACAAGTAAGGGATGGGATCCGAATCTCCGACCTGCATCGACGATCAAAATTCAAGGTGCCGTTCTATACGCCAAATAGTCGAAGATAAGGTTTGCCGGACACGCAATGCGTATGAATGATAACCTATGGACAAGAGCTATTATTGACTGGATTCCTCGAGATGTCAAACGTACTGCAGGAACACCACCGACCCGATAGTCAAAGTTCTTCATGAAAAGCCTAGAATAAAGATATGATGCTCGACGAGTCCCTAAAGCGAACAGACACTGGGCTACTCTTGCACGCGACAGGGAAAAATGGAGGATTTACTGGCGCCCGCTCGAGTCACTCGACGACCAACGGGACTACAGGTGATACAGGTGATATAATGCAAGTATTGCTAAAACATAGGAATTCTTATCTAAACATTAATTTGGTCCCCTATCCCTATTGGTTCCCTCAAAGTACTGACCTAAATATGTGCAGTTTAGCCGGAGCCATTGAGATGTCGAGCGCTGGCACAGTGAGAAGGCGATCACATCTCTGGAACGTCTCCGTCGGAAAGCACTCTGACAGCACCTTTTCGAGATTTCGCGTTTGTACCGCTACCTAAGAAGGGTTGACATTTTAAGGTTCTACGAAATTCCTTTCTTTATCCAAAGGAATAAAAACAAATGAAAAACTAGCCTTCTAATCTGTAAATGTGCTGATAATATAAATAATCAGCGATTTGGATGGATGAAGAGGAGTAATAAATTTCTAATTATAGTGGAGGGTGCGGAATAAGCAGTGGTAGCAGTGCGATTCTGTAATATTATCTGTAAGGTTTTTGATCGAGCCGTCACCGGGCCAGTGAAGCCGTCCATTTTTTCCTTTAGACACTTCGTTACCAGACTTGTCTGAGAGGATAGAAACACTGACTTGATGCATCAGAAGACCACTACAAGCCATTTAATTGGCTAGATGTGCGTTCAATCACCTCTATGATACCGAATTCAGTCGAGTACGTGGCGTATCCTTCAGAGTTGATCAACATCGAGTTCTTTATCCTTTACCTCCTATGAAAAATGCTTCGGAGATCTACCAAAAACATCTCTATTAACATCTGCCGCTCGTGCTGCCTAGAGATTAGATTGAATTTTGCCATTGTATAATGCATAAACAGCAAAAGGATTAGATCAAATTCTTCAACTTAAAGTCAACATTTTCATTTCATTTTCTAGTGTACAAGAGAAAAACTGATAAATGGCATACATATTTCTGGTTTTCATTGCCTTTCTTTTATCTAGTTACTCACATTGGTTTAGTAAAAACATGAAGATCCATTGTGAGAATAAGCAAAAAGACTAGAAAAATGGGCCCGAAGTCCAAGACCACCTAGGTTTGATTCCGGCAGACACGAGTGCCAACCTTCGTGTAATCATGTTCTGGGAGATAATCTATTAAATCTAATAAAAAATAAAACAAGATGATCTACTCTGATAATTTAATATTATTCACAAGACAGAAAATTTTGACGCTGACTTGGCTACTAGAAGAATTCTGGAAGCACTTTTTGCTACAAATCACGAAAAGCGGGCTAGCACTGAATGAATGTAATGTCACAAATATCTCCAACAAATCCCTACAAAAAGCTTTTTTATTTTATCTTATTTTATTTCATTTTATTTCATTGTTTTCACGTCTACTGTGCGGATCTCAGCACCTCCCACTTTCGATTCGTTTCCTCGCATCCATTGTCCACGAAGATCTTCCAATTGTTACGCGTGGCTTTGGTTGCTCCTTGAGGATTTCCATTTCATCCTGTATGTTGTAGAATGCTGGTCGAGCAGTTCCCTCTGAAATCCTGAGATAGCCGAGCCAGAGCGTTCTCAATTGGATTGCAGAGAGTGATGTTTTCCCACACAAGTCCGGTACCAATTTCCCGACCCCGGAAGGACGAGAGGCTTGGTTGGCCGGGAGCGGAAGCGAACTAGTACTATGCTCGTAATAGCGGCCATCACTACCACTATGCTATCAGCCCCTATAGAAAGTATAAGTTGCAAGGAAAATTTAAGTGGTAAAGCGAACTTTTTCGCTTTACTTTCCAGAACGCTTAACATCAGTAAACTGTAATAAGAAAACATTAGCAAAAGTTGAAAGAATACAGCACAGCGAGGACAGTATTTACATATTCTCAGTATAATTTTGTTTACGCACTATTTCTTAATGATTCACCGTTTCATTGTTATGAGTTGCACCTATGTGTCAAACTTCGGTGCAAAATTGCAACAGATACACTATTTTAGCACTGTTCTCGCCAGCAGGAGACTTCGGTTGCGTAGTAAGCAGAGTAATCGCGGCGGGATTCATCCGAACAAAACATAGCCTAGGTGTGGGTTCCACAAATCCTTATTGTGGTTCATGTCTCGATACCATCGCTTTCTTTACAGCTGCGATGATCCGAGCGTGGAAGAGTGGCGTAGGGGATGCGACCTCATTCGTGCAGTGTTCCACTTTACTCGGTTCGACGATGAAGACCCACATCGAAAGAAGAAACAACTGCTGTGGACACTCGACTCCTCATCAATGAAGCGTAATGACGACTTTTTACACTGAGGCTCACGTCGGTATTAATGGAAATATAGTAACCGTTTTTGAACCATGCTGTGTAGAATATCTGGAGGAAGGGGAGACATTAATTTGATACAGAAGATATTTGAGGAAGGGTTTATGGTGCAAAAGATACCTAGAGGGCAAAAACGTACCAGAACAGTGCATGAAGAGGTCCACTTATGTGGTTTGAAGTTAACCCATATGATCGCGTATCTTTTAAGAACTGAAGCTACTATGGTAACTAGTTTGTTCTTTGTCGTATTAGTTTATCTCCTAGATGATTGTTCCTGGTTAGTTTTTTAGTGAAGCTCACTTGATTTCCTAGAAGTCGAGACATTGTTGATCCTTCGAGAAAAATTCGTCGTTTCATAGTCCAATAAAGAAAAAAACACTCGCTTAGTGTACGACCATTCGCTGAAGACAATGCGAGCATAGAACCGGTACTAAAAAAAACTTTCAGAGTAAAAACTAGGCTATGTAATTATGTTGAAGTACCAATGGAACTTTATGGAGTCGCATATCATAAAAGGTAGAATAACGAAGAATATGTGCCATTATGATTATGCACAAAATAAAACTAAACTTGAGGGAATGATGTGAAGGGTAAAACAGAAGGACTATAGAACATAATGGGTGAAGTTTACAAACAAGTAGGGCCGAAGTGGGAAGAGGAAGATGGACGAAGGAATGACAAGAAGAAAGGAAAATAGGTTTAGAGTGGGCTTCTAGAGAAGGTGTAACAATGATGCAGGAAAGCAGAAGAAACGAGGTGAGAAAGTGAAGAAATAGTTAGACTAAGGAAAAAGATTGTTAGCCGTGTATAAAGATGTCTTTTTTCTAATTTTTACGCGACCCGAAATAACATGTGTAGTGCCCAGGACTTCATAGACTCGTTTCTTCGTATTCATCATACTCAAAATTCACGAAAGCTGTTGTCGCCGGTGGGATAGGAGGCAAAGTAGGCGCCATTGTGGTTTGAATAAGCTCTTTGCTTTCATCGAACGACATCGCTACGCTGCCCTCGAGATGAGAACCTTGGTTAAACATCTCTAACGATGTAGGCCTTTATGAATTCGACAGAGTAAATGAAAATCTTGTATGGTAACCTTGCCATCTATATGGGTAAACAAACCCAGAAGAAAGGACTCCACCACCATACTTAAAGGGTTAGAAAAAGCGTGACAATAATTTGCAGACTACGATATATAAATAGTGAGGCTAATGAAGAGAAAGTGATACCAAAAACGTGATATTCTACCAGTGATCAGATGGTAATCAAATGCGGTAGGTAACTACAACATTTAATTTACCTTGTACCTATAAGCCAATCAAAATAGTTGACCAGTGTCTCATCGCCAAGAATTCGACGTGACGCAAAAAGAAGGCAGACGACGGAGACCAGGCCACGTATACCGCCACCGTCCATACATAGCGTAAGCAAACCAGACGAACATCTACGGCCTCGTACAATACTGATTGGCACCTAAAACATTTATCAACTTAAAAAGTGTTCTTCACCTCCTTGTTATCCGAATCCTTCATCAAGACAAGCCAATGTGAGCTCTATAGGAGTTATTTATAAAGCACTTTGGCCTGTGTGATCTCTATGGCGGTAATTTTATCCTCGATGATTTCTTGGAGTACAGAACCCTTTTCTTGTACCTCCTATAAACAAATGACAACTCGCAGAATAAAAATGTTGTGACGAGCACCAGCTGTATAAAACAATTTTTTTTGCGCTTAGAAATGTATAGAAAAACGCTTTCCGGGAGGAGCTCATTAACCGGTAATTTGACTACCATTTGAATGCTTTTTCAATTCTACTCGCAATAATGAACCATTGTTGTCACATTGAACGGAAAGGTATGAAAAATACAGAAAGAGATCCGAAAAACTGCAAAAGCTTTTGTCTTCTCATCCCATCAGGTCTTCCGGCTACCGAACTTTTCATGCCTGCTGTCGAAAACCAGCAGGTGCGTAACAAAATGAAATTAGATGTGGACGCGTAGGAATTTGTTCTATCGTCTCATTGATACAAACAATTTTTACAAATTATATTTCCAACTTTAAATTTGTGTGGAATTAGAATCTCCAAAAAAAAAATCTGGCGCGAAGTTTGAGTTTTAAAAATTCCCACACATGCTCGGTACAGGCGAAAGCCTACGATGAATTGGGGAACGCATCATGTTCTGTTGAATAAAATTCTGCTTGTTCAATTGCTTTTGTGTTTGAATCACAAGCCTAAACGAAAAGGTGAAAAATATGTCTATTAGTCTTCAAAAGGTCAGAAATTGATCTTCGTAGATTCCAACCCGTTCTTATCTTGAAGACAAAAGATCCGCAGACTCAAGACTTTTTATTATGGTTCTAAAAGGTGAGCTCTACCTGGGCTAAGAAATCCCTCTTTAAAGTTGGAAGTGCTCATTATTTTCAAGCATAGGCAATGAAATCAACGCACATTGTCAAGAATGTGTTAAGATGCAGATGAGGACTGATTTAATTATTAACTAATGCCCCGAATAAAAAATTTCACGACCGTAATCTTAAGTAGACCACATACCTGTCCACACATTTCTTCGTAAATCGTTCCAGCGAACTTTAGGAATTCCTCGAATTTTGGAAGACATTTACCACAGACTGTTCCGTTTTGAACGCGATCCGTCAGCGTCTTCTGGCCGTAGTCATGCTTATAGAGCGATTTTGGATTCGCACCTAGGTGTTCAACATGAAACATCTACTCATCCTGTTTTTGGCGCCTTGAGTACCTTTTTTTTAACCTCGTTTCACAAGCTGAGAGCAAAGCATTTAAAATCGAAGTTGTCAATTTCGTAAGGTTGTTTACAGGCCGACTATGTGGTAAGAAATGTTGGAAGTCGATTGTGAAAAAGAATGTTGGACCTGAATGGCACAGGCACCTTTAAAATAAAGAGTTCGTTGTCAGTTGAATTGTAGTAGAAGAAGAACTGGGGACTACCATCGATTCCACTACTTAGGTCCATGCGGCAAAGATTCAACGATAAGGGTGTTTGCTGTAAGATTTCAAGACGACGGCAGAGTAGAAATGCTGTGGGCAGATAAAATGGCCTAAGAAAAATGTGTAGAATATTTTCTAACCTAACTCGCCGCGGCTAAGAAACGCCAAGAGCCATTAGTTTTTGAAATCATGTGAAAAATTATCTTACTTACTTGATAATTGAAAGACCAGTCTAAACTGGTTGTGCTAGCCCCAGCATTATCTCCATTTTTCGAAGATTTGCTGGTTAAGCCACTGTGGTTCTCTGGAGTCCCGAGGTCGGCCTGGACAAAGTCTGTCCCAGGTATTCACTACCACTGGGAGTCGTAGCTCTTGTGGATCAGAGGAAGATGTGTCATCATGCGACTTTGATACCAGGACGGTCGTGGATTCTGGTATCGGTTTACTCTTAGCTAGGATTTCTGATGGAAGCGCCAGACTACTTCTCAGCTTGAAAGACCCTCTCAGGGGAGGAATCTCCCGCTGTACATTGCAACCCGCCACCCAGGAACACCTCCCAGTTACGACGGCGCGGTAATCCGTTGGGAGGAAAAAGCTATCACAATAGAATAATGTTGAGAAGATGTTCAACACCGTATATTTTGATAACTTTAATCTTACGTAGTTAGATACGAATTTTTTAATTTTGTATCCGCTCAACATTTCTATCAAAGCGCTAGAGTACCTATTCACATGGATTATATCGAACGAAGAGGCATCCAAATTTGATCAGTTTTCTTCTCAGATTTGGACGTGTGTAAGACATTGGTTCAGACTATTGTCCAGTGCGTTCTGACATTCCGTGTAGCCAGGTTTTCAACCCTTGGATAGATCGATAAGCCTCGGGAAATTATTATAGAGGCCAGATGTGCATTCAACCGCTTAGACGATGCTACAAATTGAGTAGAATGCATAGCGCATTCCTCAGTGGCCGACGAATACCAAATTCGTTGGATTTTAATTATCTTAATATCTAGCCAAAACACACACTCGTTAAATGATCATTTCAGCTCACCTAATGTTAAGAGCAAGCGTGCTTCTGTGACTGTGGCCTGAGGAACTGCCCAAACATCGTGTAGTTTGGCTGACATCTGAAGAAAAGGGCTCATGCATTCCAACTTTGTAAAGCCTACATTCCTATTTACAAACTTTTGCCCGTATTTGAGGAAGAATTTCTCCTCAACTGTTCGTCCACTTTGATCAGGAGTGGGTGAAGGGGCGAATCCTGCTTTTGCTATTTCGCCTACATCATTATTGTTTTAGTATAATTTGTACTAACTTAGCACCGAGAATTAACTGGTTTCTGTCAATGCAAACGTGGAAAAAATTTGTCAACTGATAGTGTCTCTTCCTAAGCACAAACTCCTTTAAATATCGATTGCATAGAATTGTTCATCGTTTCAACTGAGCCGATAGTGCGTATCATATCAGCTGTGCTATGCTTGAATGATAATCACATTTCGTATCAAATAGTGGTTTTTGCTAGCTGCTTATTGAAAATGTCTTTGCTAGACCACGAAATACAATATCGCAAGCAAACGTCCTCGTATCTCTCCGGGGTCGGAAAATTGGTACCAAATTTGTCTGCGAAGAGCGTCATCCGATCTGCAAAGCCAGAAACTGTTTGTGCTGAATGGAATGAACGGACCAGCACTGTAGTCTTAAGATTCCGGGAAGAATAGACGCGAATATTATTCAAGGATGCTCATAAAGGTGACTAAAAATCTTCGTGGATGACGAATGCGAGGGAACGAATCGGATGCAAGTGCTTGGTGATGCTCAATATGTAGTTTCGGATCATATAAAATGGAAATGGAAACAGAATTACATATTTGTGCATATACATATGTACGTGCAAACACATCAACCTGCTGTATGTTGGCGGTTTTCAAAAACGTTATCAATGTGTCGACCTGTTCTATTTTCTTGTTGGTGCTCAACTTGTGAGCGCACGACATCCGAGGCATCAGCGCCTAAAATTACCAATAAGAACATTTCATACGACTTTCACGACGATCGGGCTTTCATTCTCGGATGTGATCTGGTAATCCAAGAACGTTCACGCCATGATAACAAAGAAACGTCAGGTGGGTGAACAAATGACTGCAAGTAAGTGGATGGAAACTGCTGATGACAGCATAAGGAAACAAGCAAGATTAGCTAGAAAAAAGGAAGGCGCCAAATGACTTAATGCAGTCCGAGATATTGAGAGGAATGTGGAATTGCATTCACAGAATTACGAATATGAACGGAACGCTAAGGACATATTGTCATTGAGTACCACATACTAGTCATTTTCGGAAGAATATACAAAGAATAGGTATCGATTTTGCTGAAATCGCTTGAATTCACTGCAACATTATTAGAAGAAAACATGACCATCTTCAACCATGCAAAAAACATCTACTGTTTTCATTTTCAGGGCTTCGTTGACTGATAACGTAAAGGCACACGGGTTTGTTCTCATCTTACAAGAACACTGTGTACTGTGCGTGTCACAAAACTCCTACTTATGACTGCTGATAAAAGCCGTGACTTTGACCGAATCGCTTAGCATTTGCAGATAGTGGTCCAGACGGTATAAAATACAAAGAGCTCCTTAGATTCCATAAGTTTACGGATCGTAGTGGTTCCTACGCAATCCCCACAAGATATGATTGGTGGGGAAAGTTTTTTTTAAAAAGGAATTTCGAGGTAACGATCCTGGTACAATCTCAATTCTTGTGGATCGAAACAAGATTTTTCAAACCGATCGTTATCTAACATCAGCATCAATAACCACTACTTTTCGGCTTATTAAGCAAACAAAAGGTTGGCAAAGAAGATGCATTCGGCTGACGTTTCGACTTCTTTGTCTTCAGATCCGGATTGATCCGAGTCGATAATTTACGAGTGGGAGTCTTCGCCATGGTGCCCGTTACATGGGGAATCGAAAAAATGTTTTGCACCTAGTAAATAGGTTTCTTCAGGGACGATCCATCAAATAGATTTACTTTTACAAAAAATTGAAAACGAAATGTGTCTTTAAAAACTTAACTCAAATAAAGGGACGCATGTAGCGCAGTGGTTAGAGGCGCCCTGCGATACACATAGATCCGATCCTGCGCTCCGGACTTACTAAGCCTTCCATCCCTTCAGGGTCGGCAAATTTGTAGCAGAACTGCCTGGTATTATAGCACCGCTGATTCGATACATTGGTAGGTTGCCGCGAGTAAATGTATAAGCCAGATATGCATTCAGCCACACCTAACGACTCCGCTTAATGAATTTGAAAGCATAGAACGTCTCTCAGGGCTTAATTAATACCGAGAGCTTTATTCTTTTACCATTTTAACGTAAACACAACAACAAGAATATACTCCCCAACATCACCGCTTTCTAATACACGGAACCTCGGTTCGCTGTTCAAAACATGATCGCCGACAAGAAAAAAGAAGCCATGAATATGTAATTTATCGGTTTCATAGAATAAGAATTTTGTTGTGACAGAATACGAAAGTCTGCACCCTCTCGATAAAAATCTGTGGCTTCAAACGGTTTTTATTTTGGCCAATAAAATTCGCTTGGTGTTGAGGACATGTTGAAAGTCGAAACGGCCATAATTTCTGTATCAGAGAAATGTAAACGATGTTACGTCGCCAATTAACAGAAGGAAAAAATTTGACGAAAACTAGAGTTTCAGAAATTTCATCTCGGATGTGACAGAGATAAAACTCATATACCGCGAAAACCACTGTGTCCTGCTGGACGATATCCTGCATATTCTTTTGCTTGGAATCCGAATTATCAGCCTTAACAAAAAAAGGTGATTATAAGCTCCTTGAGCTCTAGGTAGTCAGAACTTCACATTCGTAGAATAAGAAGCCTTACATATTGTTCCGGTGAATATGCTCGGTTTCCGATGTTCTTACACCAATTAATAAAATCCAGTACGTGCTGAGTCATTTGTGTTTAAATGTAAAATTCTCCAATAAAACATGAATTGACATAAGTTCACACCATCATAAACGTGTTCTATACTAAAGCAGACCTACAATTCTTCTTCATCAAATACCTTTCTCGACTCCAATGGTTTGCCGCCTCACCATGACCGTGTAACTCTTGGGCGTCCAGTGATACGAAGACATTGCCCTTATCCCTTCAGGACCACCCGAAACCACATGTTGGACATCTAGATCTTAAAGCCAGGCTAAAACCAAGCCAACCCAGATATCGAAATCGTGAACGAACCCTAATCTCAAGGTGTTAAACCACCAATCGATCCACAAGTATTGGCAATTCTGTAATAACCGCCAGGAAGCACATCTGCGGATTTACTAAGCGATTCCAGGATTAATACATAGAAAATTAGTAAATCAACAATGCACAACCTTGATCACTGAAGCACAAACATGCAAGGTTTCTGCAGTTTCCGTAACAAGTAGGAGACAAAGCATTACATTGTCTACAGCAATCCTAAGTGCTAATGTGATAATTTGATGAAAAATAATAGATAGTAACAAACCTTTTAAATCCTCCCAACTGTTTACCGCGCCTCATCATGGCGGGGAGGTGTTCCTAGGTGTCGGGCTCCGATGTACAGCCGGAGGATCATATCTCCAGCAGGGTCTCCCTAACTGAGGAGTCTGGCGTACCCATTAGGAAGCTGAACTAAGAATAAACCACTACCAGGATCCACCACCGTCCTGCTAACAAACTAGTCGCATGGTGTCAATTCACCCCTCCGATGTATAAGGGCGGCAAGTGCCTGTGCCAGTGACGAATTGAGGCACATCTTGATTAGGATGACCTGGGACTCTAGGCAAGCACATTAGCTAAACCAGAAAAACTTCGAAAAAAATGGAAACTATGCTGCGGCCCCAACCAGTGAAGACAGACCATCTAAGTGTCCAAATAATCCTCTCAAATACAAATGTATAAACTTGTTACGATTACGGCCAGATATTTAGATAGGACCGACAATTGCATTAAAGGCTCTGGCTCTGAAGAAGGCGATTCTGCCGAAACGTCAGCTACGACTGTGTTGTGTGTTATTGGATGGAAGTAAACGTATGCTGTTTAACAACCTCGCGATTGCTGAGAGAGAAAACGACGAATTCATAATTCAATGCCGAGGTCAATAGAAAGTCGATCCTGGGTACTTTTAGTTCCTATTTTGTATGCCTTTCACACTTCTCTCATTTTTAGGAATTTCAAAGAGATGAAGCATGCCTCTTCTCCATTACATCTTCTACTTCACATTCTCTAGTACACTTTACTCGTTCCAAAGAAAAACAATATTTAACAGCTAAACAGCTAAAGCTCCTTATTATGAGTAGATAAAGTGTACAAGCTAAGAATACAAATCTTTTGCATTGCTGTGTGGCGAGAAAGCTGATCGGACGAAAAAAAGCCTGGGAAGAGAGCGAATTCATATGAAAGAGAAAGTTACAAACATTCAAAAACTGGTAATAAGTTTAATCCGTAATTTGGCACAAAAACTTGAAAAGTTCAAAATACGAAATAACTTAAAAAGAGTAATCATGAGGAAATTTAATTCTTCAGCTATAGTTATAGCACAATTAAAATGAATATTAGAAAAAATATCACCACGCTAAGAATCATAATGACTTTGCACTGTCGTTTGTCTGAAAATATTATTAAGAAGATACAACATAAGCTATATCATTACGAACCAATATGGTGCCTTTTTAAGTGCGCATATAGCGCAGTGTAGTGGCTAGAGCGTAAACGCAGCCCTACAGAGGTGGCAGATTGGTATCAGATTTGTCTTGGAGGAAAAGAACCTTAGCTCACACGTCAGTAGTCTCTACCTCAAACCATTGCATATAAGAAATATGCATTCGTTCACCTCTATAATTACCACTGAAGTCGAATACAACTTAAATAGATTAACCGCTGAACTTTTAATCATTCTCTGTCCTTCAAGGAGGTTTTGGACAAATGTTCGACATTCAAATTGCTTAAAGACGAGAAGTACAAAGCAATTTCTCTCATACTACTCAACGCCATGTACGGATCCCAACAGTTCTCTCATTTGACTCGATTCCTTGCAACCAACGTCTGCGAAGGTCTTCGGATTTCCAAGTGAGTTACGCTGCTCGAAGATACATATTATCCTTTATGAACGTCGTTGAATGCTGATCAAGTTAGTTCTCTCTGGAATCCTGGGATAGTGGTGTTACAGCAATCTTAGGTCTACAACACAGCAGCCTTTGTAGATCGCAAAAAATCGTTCCCAGATATTTCCCGACTCCAAAAAGATAAAAGACCTGTTTGATTGGGAACAGGGTCAGAGAGGCTCATGCGTATTAAGTTACATCTATACTACTTCCCTACAAGCGTACCAGTACAAAGCAACAATAGTTTTTATTTTAAAAAAAAGAAAACCTCAAAAAACGGATTCCGCCAACCTCATTTGAGCAATCGAGGAAAAGTGAGAAACTACAACGAAATGATTTCGATTTGTCGGACTTAAAAGAAGCTTACCATCGTCCATATGTGTTAGTTTAGCAATCTTATGCATTACACTATCCAATTTCGAATCCACGGTGTCCATTTCGATTCCCAAGTCGTCCAACAATCTGAAAACTACAGACAGTCCATAAAAACAATTGATAAGATAAAGCAGTGATAAACTACATCACATGACTCTAAAAGAACACACAACGATTCGCAAAGTATTCAAAACGAGGTTAACTTACACAGCTTGTTGATCAAGCTCATCGCCAATTTTGTAGCTCATATGTTTCAGCGTATTTACGGATTTCCCTACCAATAACAAATCCTCATCTTGCTCACGGATGATTTTCTAAACATTGTTTCAATTAGATGAGTATACATATATATACATATGTATATGCATTCATATATATATATATATATATATATATGTATGCATATATATATGTATGCATATATATATATATATACATGATGGGAAAAATACGTATTCGAATACAATGTGTTTCATAATAACAAACAATGAGGTAGGGATAACGAATCAGGTCATATCTTAGACATCTTGTTGTACACTGGACTCTACAGCGAGGTAGGGAGAACGGATCAGGTCACGTCTTAGGCCTGTCGTTGTACTCTGAGAATCTATAGCAGCAACCTAAAATTTTGGAAATGCACAGCAATTCACCCGGATAAAAAATGGAACAAGGTGACTTTCAAGAAGTTCTTTCGGTAGAACAACAGAAGCATATCAATAAACCATAACAGCAGAGAAAACTTCTCAAAGCAGACTAATTGGTCCATATTAATAACAGGAAGTGAAGCTAGAAAGGTGTTGCAGTGGCTAGAGGTCTCCATCGCAAATTATATATAAATGTAATACCAGTGTTCGGCAACGAATTACTTCTACCTGGTTTTTTTCTTATTGCCTACACCCTAAAGTATTCATAGAATCTTTAGAATAGTAAAAGGTGTGAGTAGCTAAAGTTACCTAGTGTTAACAGCAATGCTGTCAAAATAAATGTCTTAAAACAACCACTGTAATTAGAGAGTGCTTAAAAACAATTAAACTCAACATAGGCACAATGTGGCCCAACTTTGTAGAGAATGTGGATCGACGTCTAATCATGCTCCACGTACGATTCGAATCGCATTCAACTCGCATCGCCTGCTCCGTTCCCGAAAAATTGTTTTGCGCTTTCTTACATTTTTCGCTACTTAATTCCGTGCCCGCAACATTTTCTCAGTCAATCGTCTGAGTTTCCATGTTCTATGTATCGATGAAGTACTTCTATGTACCCTCCTTTTCATATGAAACATACCAAGCTGTTGTCCGCGATGGGAAATTGTCGATCCTCTAGCAACAATGTTGTCATGGTTTGTTCGTCTGTTTCGCCTTACACGTTCAGAACATTTTAACAGATTTATACATTTCACAGATTTATGTATATATATACATATATATATATATATGATAGGAAAAAATATACACATCAACGATCCACGAATCTCCTTCATGTGAGGGATCTCGAGCCAGTTAGTCGCGAGGCTACGTGGCGCGTCCTCAGGTGGCGGACAGGAGGTTAATCGCGGACCAAAAACGACCTTTGCCGCGGATGGATCCAAGAGATGGACTCCAAGTTTTTGCTGCGCCGACTTGGCACATACTTTCTGTGTTTGCGAGGCCTATTCATGTATGTGTGCGTGGATGCGTTCTAGTTTATGCGGATTGTATTCTAAGAGTCAAATCGGCCAAAACCTGCAATCAAGTGACACGGAAGTATACGGGAGGCGCTTAGCAGTCGCCTTCAACAAGTAAGCTCCATATCCACTCTGTGAGAGACTGGCACGTTTACCATGAGTATACCCAGCCCCCACGTTCACAAACTAAGGTGACGACGTGCACCTACAATGCGCGTACACTATCATTCGAGTCCCTGATGATACCTGCCTATGCAGGCAAGAAGGATAAGGTACGACGTCATCGGCCTAGGCGAGACGAGACGACGATACCGATTCAAGATCGTCTATGATGCCGCAGAACTGTTCCCGAAACATGGAATAGTACAAGAATTGCCGACGTGGGCGTTCTCCAAATAACGAGTTTTTCCATGAACAATTCGAACAACTAACAACCCGAATCGGATATTTACGATTAAAAAGATGTGGATCAATTTAGGTTTTGACAATTTTTCTTCGTCGTTTAGGCACCAACATCAAAATATGACGAAGAAGAAGTCGAAGCGTTCCACATGGACTTGGAGAAGTTCTACAGAGAAGACCATACATTCTCTAAGGTCATCATTGGAGATTTCAATGCCAAGACGGGGCCAAGAAAAACGTCCGAGGAATGTCATAGTGGGACCCACGGATTAGAATGGAACGAACAGGGTGAGCGGCTCTCTGAGCTTATCATGGCGACCAAAACGATCCAGAGTAACACGCAATTCCAGAAGCCTCACCGTCAACGATGGACGTGAGAATCTCCCAATGGAGAGTACCATAACGAAATAGACCACATCATAGTAAACCGAAGATTTTGCCTAACTGACGTCACTGGTGTCCCAAAATTCTACACGGGATCAGGCCCACGTCTCCTTCGTGCAAGATTCTATTTCTCGCGAAAAGGAGAAAAAGCCGCTAAATTCATAAACCGAAGTCCCAGAATCACCACGAACTGGGACTTATTGAACTCATTAGTCGGCTGTTGCCGTTGTCGATAACATCGACGAGGAATACGATCGGCTAAATCAACAACTTCACGTTAGCGCTATGAAAGCTGAGAGAACAGAAGTCACCAAGAGACGTCTGCCTCCAGAAACGCTCGAACTGATATGCCAGCGTGGAATCGCACATGTTTCAGGCAACCGCGAGCTAATCCCCAAACTTGCAAAACAATGCAGACAGGCGATAAAAGAAGATCTTAAAGAAAGAAGAGCAGCAGTAATGGTCGAAGCTGCATAGGCTGGGAAAAAAGTCCATTTTCAAAGCCCGCCGAAGTTTCGCCAATTACAAGACCAAGATGGTTGCACTCCGACGCCCAGATGGAGCAGTTACAGCGTCCAAAAAGGCAATGGAGAAAATCATTTTTGAATAATGCTCAGATCACTTCGATAACCACGTCCACCTTCCGTCATAAGAAACAAAGGAGGATGGATATGTTGTACCACCAGTTCTCCCTTCCGACAATCCAATCCGACATACGAATTCGTCGTTGAAAAATCAAACAGTGCCAGGTCTGGACAGGATAAAACCCGAACACCTAAAGAACCTGAGGACCCCAGACAACATGGAACCGCGTTTACCCTATATGAGGGCTCAGTGATACACGCGGCATCACTGAGGCCCTCGTTCTACCTTTCTCTCATCCATCCTCTCTACTTCAATGGTGCCATCAGCAGCAATCACTCGTCAATAGGAATAGTCTGGGGAGCATGCATCTGTTTTAAACCCAGTTAAGCATGCTGCAGTCGAAATTACAATATATAACTTCTATTTGCTGCCCATTATTTTTTTTTATCATAGGGTATTATGTGAAATACAACCACAATGATGCTGAGATATTTTCTAACTTTGGGCCACAGGCAAGATCGAACCGCGATCACCCTTTCCGGGGACTCATGCATTGCCCACGGCACCACTGAGCGCCTCGTTCTGCCTTTCTGTCAGCCAGTCCTTTCAGCCATAAGCAAAACGATGAGTGTTTAAAAGAAGCTGTTTACTATACGGACGAAATCTATACACTGATAGCTCGAAAGATCGATTTTCTATAATCACCATAATGCATGGTAACCACAGGAAAATGAAATTTTTTTGTGCAGCGGTTTAGCGTTTCCATTCTTTACACTTCTCCCGCCCACGCATTTTTAGCCATTCGGTACATGTTTTTGATGAGTACTTTTTCATTTGCGAAGGATAAGAAAAGGGGTAGTGCACTGGTGTATTAGGTACCCTCAAGTGATAGGCACATAAAATGGAATAAATTTTAGTGCATGGCTGAGGATGAGGTGTAGAAGCCATGTTATTCTGTGTACCAGACACCTAAAAATGTGTGCACAGAAGAAGAGGAAAGGAAATAATCGCTAAACTTGGCGCGAAAAGTACTCACACCCAGTGGTTACGAAGCAGAAGCCACTTCGGTCAGACCAGAAAGGGATTATTTCCCAAAAATAATGTTTGAAATCTAGCTAAGGTCTCCTTCAAGCTACCTTTCATATCAAACGAAATAAGTTTCGCCATTATGGACTCCCTCAGAAGTATTTTCTGTCTCCAGAAACTCTCGAGCTAATACGCCAGCGTGGACTCGCACGAGCTACAGGCAACCGCGAACTGACGTCCGAGCTTGCGGAACAATGCAGATAGGCGATAAAACAAGATCTTAAAGAGAGAAGAGCAGCAGTATTGGTCGAAGCTGCAGAGGCTAGGAAAAGCATTCGCAAAGCCGGCCGAAGCTTCACCAATTACAGGACCAAGATGATTGCATTCCGACGCCCAGACGGAATAATAATAGCGTCCAGAAAGGCAATGGAGAAAATCATCCACGACTACTACTCAGATCTCTTCGATAGCCACGTCCATCTCCCGTCTTATGAAATAAAAGAGGGTGGATATGTCGTACCACCGGTTCTCCCTTCCGAATTCCGACATGCCATTTCGTCGATGAAAAATCGAACAGCACCAGGTCCGGAGAGGATAAGATCAGAACTTCTGAAGAATCTTCCGCCAGTCCTCGTAAGCACACTGCCTCGGCTCTTCACACGTTACCTGTCTAAATGCATGGTCTCTACTCAGTGGAAGACCAGCAGGACCGTGTTGTTGTTCAAGAAGGGCGACCTACACGATATAGGCAACTATCGCCCAATCTGCTTGTTGTCCGTCGTCTACAAACTTTTCACTCGAGTCGTCCTAAACAGAATAGACAGAACACTGGACGAAGGACAGCCGTGCGAGCAAGCAGGATTTCGAAAAGAATTTAGTACGATGGACCACATTCACACGTTAACAAGGCTCATTGAAGTATCGCGAGAGTACAAAAGACCGCTCTGTCTCACTTTCATCGACTTAGAGAAGGCCTTCAATTCAAATGAGATAGAAGCAGTCATGGAAGCCCTTGGTAGTCGAGAAGTCCCTACTCAGTTCGTAAAGATTCTTCGTGAGTTGTACAATAATTTCTCCACCAAGATCTCACCATTCTACAACGATGTTAACGTCGACGTCAAAAGAGGAGTTAGGCAAGGCGATACCATCTCGCCAAACTTATTTACCGCCCCCCTCGAGAACCTCATGTTAACAATGGAATGAGATAACATGGGAACGAAAATCAATGGCCGGCAATTACACCATCTTCGCTTTGCCGATGACATCGTCCTCATAACACCAAACATTAGCCAAGCAGAACGAATGCTGGCCGATTTTTATAAAGCCTGTGGAAGAAATTGGTCTTCGACTAAATCTCACAAACCGAATGCTCCAGTTGTCTATCTAGGTTGGGAAATCAATATGATGAAAGACTTAGCTCCAGAGCTGAGCAGAAGGAAACGAGCGGCTTGGGGAGCTTTCAAGAGCATCGAGGATGTAGTGAAGAGAACAAAGAACACCAGACTCCGTGCCCACCTTTTCGACTCAACGGTTCTTCCTGCCCTAACGTATGCGTCAGAAACCTGGTCGCTGCGTAAGCAGGATGAAGGATCACTCAGCGTTATCGAACGCGTAGTCGAAAGGACGATGCTAGGAGTATTCTGTTTTACACAAGTAAGGGATGGGATCCGAAGTTCCGACCTGGGTCAACGATCAAAAATTAAAGATGCCGTTGCGTACGCCAAACCATCGAAGATAAGGTAGGCCGGATACGTAATGCGTATGAATGACAACCGATGGACAAGAAGCGTTAGTGACTGGATTCCTCGGGATGTCAAAAGCACTGCAGGAAGACCACCGACCCGATGGTCAGAGTTCTTTGCGAAAACCCTAGAAGAAAGATATGATGCTCAACGAGTCCCTAGAGCGAGCAGAACGCACTGGTATAGTCTTGCACGCGACAGGGAAAAATGGAAGATTTACTGGCGTCCGCTCTAGTCACTCGATGAACAGTGCTACTAAAGGTGATACCTGTGATCCAACAGTACCATGACACAATCTCCACAGTGGTCAGAAATTCCGTGTAATTCATACGTAGTTAGTAGTTCGATCCTTCCAGTAGAATCCACCGTCCTCTATCCCTCCGGGGTGAGGAAAAATTGATCCAAATATACGGGGCCAGTTCGCGTGTACCTCTGGGCATCCCCCCGTGCTATTCATTGCGAGATTTTTGGCATTTACTTAGAAAGCCTTAAGGAGTTTGCGCGTTGGTGTCTTAGTCTCCTGTGCGAGGATATTGACTTTAACTTCAAAATCGTCTCCGCCTTGCTTCTTTATCCTATGCGTGAATAGTGGAGTACTTTGTCTTGCTTTTCGTTTCCCATCTAGGTGTCCTTTTATATGGATACACAATGATGTGCCCGTTTCGCCAATATACTCATCTCCGCAACCATTGCAAGCGATTAGGTATATCGTACCTGAACTCATGCAATCACTGTCCCTGCCGTAAGGGCAAATTAGGGAATTTGTTGTTTCACATAGACGGTCATATAATCGGTTATAAACTAATTGACGACGCAGAAGATCCAGTAGTATTTCAACTAGCGCTACCGATTCATCTAGACCTGTTCTTTTTAGGCATCGTTTTATGGTTATGATTACTTCATCGCTAATAAAGGGTAACATAAACGAGATTTTCTTTTGGCCAAATGTTTCGTCTCGGCGCGTCGCTCTCCTTCTGAACTTATCTCCTGCGGTAACAACTTCGTAGCCATTGGAGATGGCTATTTGCCGAGACAAGTCGCGTGATTCTTCCTTTAGTTCCCTGGTTGTGCACACAGAGGTGGCTGTTCAAAACATATTTCTCACAAGCGCCCTCTTTGTGTGTGATAAATGGGAAGAAAGGAAATGAACCAGGATGTTTTTGTTACTTGGTTTTCGGCACCACTTTGTCATGTAACCGCTACTTGCTAAGTTGATTTGAACGTTAAAAAATGGAAGCCAGATCTCTTTCGGTTCCTACCGGGTGAATTTAATATAAAGGATAAAGGATAAAGCTCTCGGCGTTGATCAATCCCTGAGGGATGCGCCATGCATTCGACTTCATTGAGCATCGTTGGAGGTGATTGAATGCATATCTGGCCTTTACAATGACTCGCGGTGGCCGGCCGATGTATCGAGCCAGTGCTGCTATCCTCCCAGACAAGTCTGGTACCAATTTGCCGACCCCGGAGGGATGGAAGGCTTGGTGAGCCATGGGCGCATTTTCACGTGCGCGCCGCAGTGGCGCCTCCAACCACTGCGCCACACGCGCCCCTTCAATGGGTGTTACCGTCGTGTCGAATTTAATATATACTAATTTAATATTTTTCTGTAAATATACATTTTTTATAAAAAATTTTGAAAAAATAAAAAAACAAAAAATTAAAAAAACCAACACGCGACCTAACCCCATATCTTCGGGTCAATTTCTAATGTGGGTGGTGCAGTTATCAATCACATGCGACTATAATCAGCTGTTCCAACCTTCCTCATTAGAAGTCATGTAAAAAGCGGTGAGTTTTTCGAGAAGCTGTTGATCATGTAATTGCCATGGACTTTTTCGTCTTTTGTGTTTGGCCTAATAAATGGTATATCAGTATACCATTCCAGGCCCTGAAGAAGGCGATACTGTCGAAACGTCAGCTATTGTTGTGTTGTATTGTGTGTTTTTCTATGGAAGTAAATGTATGCTGCACAACAACCTCGCATAACATAACATAACAACCGTACAAGAAAACAATTGTAAATACTGTGAAGTGTGACGGTTCTTAAATGTAAACGTAGCTTGCAAAACAAATTCATTCGACGACGAAGTTTACAAAACCAGTGCAAGGTTGTGAGCGATTATAGAGTGAAAGACACAAAAGAAAGTTCACCACCCTTTTTTGGCCCAGGACACTGTGGCCCGTATGAGTTGAATTCAATTCACAACCAACAGGGTGAAACGCTAAGCGTTGACCTATCTGCCTCTAGCGCAAAAATATGCACCATCGAGAATGTGATGAAATAAGTGTGAACCTAGATGAAATATAACGTTCAAATATTAAAGTAAGGTCACAGTAAGTCGAAAGATATACGAGTTTCCGATATATTACTTGCCAGGATACTCGGACGACGCGTCTTCACTGGTTGTGTGAGCCCCAGTATATTCTCCATTTTTTTGAGTTTTGCTGGTTTAGCCATTGCGGTTCCCTGGAGTTCCGAGGTCAGCCGGGTCAGAGTCTGCCCCAGGTGTCGTCACCACCACAGGCATTCGCCGCTCTTGTGGAGCAAAGAGAGATTTGCCACCATGCGACTAGTTTGGTACCAGGACGGTGGTGGGTCCTGGTATTGGTTTACTCCTACCTGGGCTTCCTGGTGGAAACGCCGGACTACTCAGCCTGGAAGACCCTGCCTAGGGGATGAATTCCCACTTTACATCGCAGCCCGAGATCCAGGAACACCTCCTAGCCACGATGAGGTAAACCGTTGTGAGATTCGGATATGTTAACATCTTGCTATTCCTGTTCCCCTCTAATCACATCACTAAAGTTCTGATGAAAACAATCATCACACATATACGCTCATAGGCTTAATTATTGTTCTGACTACAGTCAATTTTAATACTCCTACGTAGAAGAATAAAGAGGATGAAGAAGAATGAGGAATATTTGAAAAGGGAAAAAGTATGAATTACCTCTTGCTTCATAATAATCTCTTCGAAAGCACTGCTACTTGGCTCTTCATCAACATTGTCCCGTAGCTTCGAATAACGTGTTGAGAAAGTTGTCATCGAAACCTAAAAATCCTATAACTTTCGAGATTTAGTCATTTCATTAAAGACAAAGACGATAATATTCGGACATCCTGTAAATCTAATCACATCACAGGAACTCAAATCTTTGCACCTTACTGAAGGTACTCATAACACACCTTTGTCTTGAACCGAAAGTCAGTAGGAATGAGGAAAAGAATAAATTCACACAACAGATTCAGACCCATGTTTGAGCCTTATCGAAGCATGGATTCAACATCAGAACGAATGATTCAAAGACGGCACAAGCGATCCTTCTCCCAAAAGACCATCGTGTCCCCAAAGATCTCACTTTCAACAAAAAACTAGTGATTATTCAGATTACCTTTTCCTTAGCCCTGATTGCAAGACTTGTATAGCATTTAGTTATCATGCGCTCGAGTGAACAGGACTGGATTGTTTTCACAGTAGCACCCCAATGGTGCCCAGAGGAATCCGTTTTCTCGCGGATAGGGATAACATCAAACATTTCGCATAAAGTCCTTTGCTTTTACTGCTTTCTTTTTCTCTGAAAGACATATGCAGTTACATTTCCGAGCCCTGTCAGAGTAGAGGTGAAACTTCTTTAAACACCACCCATAATTTCTCCCTTCACTGCAGGCTTTTGATCGAATTACGGGAAAGATACAACCCAGACACATATACGAATAGCTACAAGGATATGTCATACCCAGGAAATACAACAGCACAATCCTATCCGATGGCAATTTCTGGTCTGAGTTTAACCTTTTACCTGCCTCCAGACTTGCCACGTGCCCTCAGAATAACCTATATGAATTTTCTTAGATGAGGAAAACCGTGGATCCGAAGCATAGTTTACCTGTATGGAACAAATCCGTACCACACAAACTGTGGTCAAACGTGAGCTGGTCAAAATCTACGTACATAAAGTGTTTATAAATCTTTTAGAATAATATTTGGTTGAAGTTCGCAGCTCTGTACAATACCACCAGCTTCGAAACATTCTAGAGTGGTGACATTAATACGTACTGTATGGAAGAATTGAAAAACGCTGGTACCGCAGGGCGACTCTGGCCACTGCGCTACACGCGTCCCTAATCTACGAGGCACTGTAAATTCACCACTTATCACGGAATCCTGATAGCAACCATAGGTCAATGAGGACATGATTGAGAGGACGATGGAAAGAAGGACTCGCACAATGCGGTGGTGAATGCGTTAGCTCCAGGAGAGGGTAACAGCGTGTTCGGTCCCTACCGCAGACACCAGCAATCCGTGTTTTGCAAATAACTCAGCATAATTATGGCCATATATCACAGAGTAGTTTACAATGTCACGGTACAAAAGGACAAGGAGAAAAACTAGCAAAAACAAAGTACTCCAGAAATTCGTTACGTCACAAAGACAGATACGATGGTTTGCAGTAATTTACACTTTCAGCTATGAAATACGATGTGTATAGTGAAGCTGCAGACAACGTGCATCATCCAACGACTTCAATTTCGATTTTTTGAAAATAATTTCTCCATATATTTGCCTTTTAAAAAGTTTTTATGTTATACATATTGCATTGAAGCGGTTTCATTTCCTATTTACCACATCACAATATTTATATGTGTTTTGGGCGCGCGTAGCTCAGTGGTCAGAGGCGCCCAGCGATGCACATGGGTTCGGCCGCCGCGCCTCAGGTTCAGCAGCAGACCAGGAGACTACGTACAGTAATTTGGCCCGATCAAAAACTACCAGTCAGACAGAAATGGGACCTTAAATGCTGGGACCCCGCTCCAACTTTCGATAAGATCTACGTGCCAAAGTAACTAAAATGGAGCTTTAGTGAACTACATTAATAAACAATTTCAAAGTAAACGTATCAAATTAAAAGTAAGAAGGGCGCGTGTGGCGCTGTGGTTGGAGGCGCCACTGCGACGTGCACGTGGAATCGATCCCTGCGCCCATGGCCCACCAAGCCTTCCATTCCTCCGGGGTCGGCAAATTGGTACCAGACTTGTCTGGGAGGATAGCAGCACTGGCTCGATACATCGGCCGGCCACCGCGAGTCATTGTAAAGGCCAGATATGCATTCAATCTCCTCCAACGATGCTTAATGAAGTCGAATGCATGGCGCATCTCAGGGATTGATCAACGCTGAGGGCTTTGTTTTTTATCATTGTCTCTTGTTAAGATAGGTCGTTTCTTAGCACTAGGTTTCCTTTGAACTTCAGGTGAAATGCGTCGTGCAGATTCCATACTGTTTGCTCCATATCGTTCAATGGGAGTGGTATGCACGGATGTGAAGCCGGTTTTACGACTAAACGAGTCAAAAACTCGGTATGATCCATTAGCTAAATTCTTACCAGAGCTATATATCGTTTTCTTTTTTTATCGTTCCTTTGGATGCATTTATTTCCATGTTCTGTATCTAATTTTTTTGTAGTAAACTCTTTTCTCAGCTCCTGGGAAAGTAAAGAAATATACTAAATCTTAGGATAACGTCACTGTTATGTCCTGTAGATAATGTCATACTGCACTACAAAGCGGAGAAACTTAGGCTTGTTGGCATTTCCGACGTGCTTCCTCATGTAGTGACGGCCTTAGCAGCGGATCGTTCGTGAGTTTCCTGTCTGTTCATGTTGTCCCCTGTTGGATTCTACACATTCAATTTTGCGTTACAGTGGAGTTTATGCTGCCACTGGTACTGCAGTTGCAGTTATGAAGACATGTCGTCATGTTGATCGATACATAGAAGTCGAAGCAAAAACGAAGTTTATGGAAATCATTGGTGACTACTTGGTGAGGTCATGGACATAGTCTCCAAAACTACTTCCATTTATAGTCATTTTTTATTTGCTGCCTATTGTTTCTTAAACGCAGGATGATGTGAAATGTAGCCACAATGACGTTGAGATATTCGCAAAACTCCGGATCGTAGGGGTCTGTGATGGGGATCGAACTCTTTATTACCATTTACGGGGACTAATGCGTACACCACCGCACCATTGGAGTCCTTCGTTTCGTCTTAGTCTCAACCCTGTTTTAATTTATAGCTGGTGCTAACAGCAATCACCCATCAGTGGGACCGATCTGGGGAGCACAATAGAAAACTAGCTGGGAGAAAAAAGAAGCGAAATACCTATGTGGTGTTGTGGTGAACGTGTTAATCTCCGGAAAGGGCAATAACGGGTTCGATCCTCACCGCTGGCAACTGCTGTCCGGAGTTTTGCTAGTATCTCAGCGCCGTTGTGGTTATACTTCCATTTGTTTAGGTGTGACCACATTTTTAGGTGCAACCACATTGTTTTCTTGGGATTTTTTTGCTCTTTCTATTCTGAGCAATTTGTTCTTTATTGATCAGGAAAAGTTTCTGTAAACTAAAACCGTTTGCAGAATCCGCAGGCATTTCTTTCGAATTGTCATGTAGTTGTGCTGCATAGCAAACTCGGTTTTTTCCTGCTGGTCATCACTTTGTTTCCTAGGTCATTATCGATGCTGAAGACGGCATCAGGGTGTTCGACATTAGTGACGGTCAAAAGATTTTGAATATGGAAGGATCGAAAAGCTTTCAGATCACTGCAGTGGTTCATCCGAGCACGTATTTATACAAGGTGAATTTATTCGTAGAATAACATTAATTCGATTATAAACTGTTAGTGGAAAATCGTACAAAATGGCCCAGTTACCAAGGGATAATTGTTAATGGCGTGTATTGTGATTTTGTTACTTATATAGTCTTCAGGTTGTGGTCGGATCTTCAATTGGAACATTGCGCCTTATAAACTTTCGAACTGGTCGTATCATCCATGAATTTGCCAAAGGTAGTTTGCCTGTTTTTAGTATTTTTCACTTTGATAAAAGGATAAAGCTGTCGGGGTTGATCAATCCCTGAGGGATGCGCCATGCATTCGACTTCATTAAGTATCGTTGGAGGTGATTGAATGCATATCTGGACTTTACAATGAATCGCGGTGGCCTACCGATGTATTGAGCCAGTGCTGGTATCCTCCCAGACAAGTCTGGTACCAATTTGCCGACCACGGAGGTATGGAAGGCTTGGTGGGCCATGGGCGCAGGGATCGATTCCACGTGCGTGTCGTTGTAGCGCCTCCAACCACAGCGCCACACGCGCCCTTCTTACTTTTAATTTGATACGTTTACTTTGAAATTGTTTATTAATGTAGTTCACTAAAGCTCCATTTTAGTTACTTTGGCATGTAATCTTATCGAAGGTTGGAGCGGGGTCCCATCATTTAAGGTCCCATTTCTGTCTAACTAGTAGTTTTTGATCGGGCCAAATTACTGTACGTAGTCTCCTGATGGTGCTACTGATGCTGTTCTAAATGGTCACCACAATCCAGCACCCACCTTTTTGGATCTTTTTTACTATCTTGCAGATAGTTGCGCACCAGAATTCATTTTGACTCCTGACATTAGTTTGATATTGTCTTAGCATCCCCATCAGTGCAATTCTACAAGTTCTCTGCTTAAAGACTGTGCAGGGGTGTCAACCTGTTTCTGTACATTCCTCTTCGATACCTAGGTACAGCATCAAGTATGTGTGAATCAGTCGGGAAGGTCTATCGGTTACGATTACTTCTTGGGCTGTGTGAAAATTTACTCTGGTTAAGTTTCATGTTGTATTCAGGTTTCGACGCTGCAGTCACTGTACTCGAACAGTCTCCGGCAGTAGATGTTTTGGCCATTGGACTCTCCAATGGACAAATTTTCCTACACAATGTGCGAGTGGACGAGACGATATGCAAATTTCGACATGAAAAGGCCATATCGGCTGTTGGATTCCGGTTAGTCATTGTTATTGTCTATACCTCCGTTTTATTTCGTCTCCTGATACTTCACGGAATATTCTTGATGTTAACTCCTTATTCCGATTTATTCCGATTTTCTATGCGCACTTCTATCGCCGTTTTCGTATTATGCATTCAAATATTTCAAATATAACCATTGTTAATATATTTATTTATGATCTTATAAACTGATCTTCTTCAGCCAGTGCGAGGTTGGTATATGTCTTCGTTGTCGTTGTTGTTGTTGTTGGTCGATGGCTGACGTTTCGGCGATTTCGCCTTCCTCAGAGCCTGGACGTATTTTATATTAGAATACTTTAATTTTTCGGTGGAAAAAGGCTAAAGTATTAGTGAAGATCAAACGTTTAAATAGATGGTGGACTGAGGTGTTACGGTCAAATGTAGGTCTACACCATATTGAGCAGAAAGGCTACTATAAGATCATAAATAAATATATTAACTATATATGCCGAGGTTTATAGAAAGTCGATCTTTTGAGTTATAACCATTGTTATTTTGAGATATTAGCAAAACTTTGATCCCACGCTGGATCGAACCCGGGATTACCTTCTCCGGGCTCACATGATACCCACTGCGCCTCTGAGGCTCTTACTTTGCCCTTCTCTCAGCCACTTTTCTACCTAACGGTTCCACCAGCAATCATCCCTCAACGAGAATGATCTAGGGAGTACAAATCGACATTGAACCCAGTTAAGCTGATACTGTAGTTGAAATAACGATGTTAACTTTTATTTACCATCTACCATCATTTTTCTGAAAGAAGGGCAAAGCAAGGGCCTCAGTGGTACACAGGGTAATGCATGAGCTCGGAAAGGGTAATAGCGCCCTCTGTCCGGCGAGGGATTCAACTTTTGCAAATATCTCAGCATGATAGCGCTTGTATTTAACATTATATCATTCCGTGAAGAATAATGAAAGGGCAAAGGATGGAACTATCGACGTTGATTAATCCATAAGGGATGAGCCATGCATTCGGCTTCACTAAGCATCGTTTGGAGGTGATTGAATGCATATCTGGCCTTTGCAACAATGACTTGTGGTGGCCTACCGATCTATCAAGTCAGTGCTGCCGCTGTCCTCCTCGCTCCCTTAGACAAACCAGGTACCAATTTGGCCACCCGGGAGGGATGAAAGGCTTGGTGAGCCATGGGCGTCGGACTGATCCCATGTCCAGTTATCTAAAACGCCATAAATTCTATAATAACATAGTACATCAGAATTTTAAGTTTCTGAGACGCATAGCTTTATATGTACTCGTTTCATACCTAGGTTTAAACTGTGCTGAAATAAATGTTTAAGGAATGATGGAAAACCTTATATGACATCTGCAGATGTCGGCGGAGACATAGTAGTGTGGGATCTGGAAAAGCGTCAACTGATCGGTAAAGTAGTTAATGTTCACCATGCTGCAGTAACTAAATTATATTTCATGTTAGGAGAACCTATTATGGTAAGTTTTTGAGCAATGCTATTTCATAATCTCTGCATGTCTCTTTTGTTTTAAGGTATCGGCATCTGCCGATAATTCACTACGAACATGGGTGCTTGATGGGGCAGATGGTGTGCCTCGCCAACTCGTTATTCTTGAGGGTCACGCGGACGAAGTAACGTCAGTTCAATTCACCAGCAGGCAAGAGGCATGTGAAACCGAATTCGGAAATAGTAGTGCAATGGGCTGCGTTGCAGCTACTACTCAATTCCTTTATTTAGCTTATTTCTTTCTTTCAAACTCTGCGTGTGTTTGCGCTCCCTAAGCCAGTATGATTGAATTGAAAGAGAGGTTGTTTGGCATTGTGCCTATTCGTAATCTTTTTGCCTGTGGAAAATAATATGCTAATAATATATTTTACGAACCTTTTGAAGGTTTTATCTTCTGGGATGGATGGTTCCGTTCGTAAATATATGGTTAATGTGGATACTATGCGTCAAAAGCTTGGGAGTGCAGGGACGATATCCAGGTTTGACGAAGGTTTTATATAGTTTGTTGTTGTGCTTAACTTAATATGTTTCTTCTAAAGAGCAATAGCTAAAAAGAGACACATCCCACTGGAGAGTATACGCTTGGCACCAGTTGTTGATATGGCAATTGGTTGGAGCCGCGAAGCGAGCTGGGATAATGTATTGTGTAGACATGCGTGAGCTCATAATACACTTGAACACTATTTTTTCTATCCTTACGCACTATCACCTTTTAATTGTTTTTGTTATTTTAAGGAATACCTTGGTTGTCACTACGTGGACAACTAGAAGGAATGCGCAAGGAACACATAAGGTCTGTTCAGTCAATTTTTTACTACCACCGTGCTTGACGATTCTATTTGCCATGGTCATTTTTTTTCCTTTAAGCCCTTCTTTTTTAGCTGATCCATCAAAGATTTCTCAAAGACGCTACTCTGTCAGATGCAGTGGCAACAGCAATTACTCTTTCTCCGTGTGGAAATTTTGCTTTTATAGGATATTCAACAGGTGGACAGTTTCTTCTACAACGGGATTTCAATCTTTGTTTAGCTCCTTCTTCTATTTTTTCAGGCCATGTTGACCAATTCAATGTTCAAAGTGGCCGTTATATAAAGACCTTTAGTAAGCAGTGTGACGTTGAAGAAAATTCGAATAAGATTGAAAAATACAAGGTAAATTTGCCCTTTCTCGTGTCCATTTGCCATTTCTATCCACGGATTAATCCTATCGGACCAAGAACCCTTTTTTGAAGTCTTATCAGCCTCGTGCTATATTTATAACATGGAACTTCACATGTATTTAAGTTGAAAGGGTAAAGAAGAATTAGTTCAGCCACAAAGAGCGCATGGTTCAAAAATCACCACGTTAACCGTAAACGCACGTGGTTCCGAGCTGGTTACTGGCTGCTACGGTGGTAGATTGAAATTCTGGCAACTGCGTAGTGGCGAGCTGCTCGCGACAATGTGTACTCGATTCAGTATCGAAGGATCTAGGTCATGTACGTCTAATGATTTACTGGCAGTGTCATGTAGAGGATCTGAAGGTTAGATCTTTTTTTTTAATGTAGATAACTTTACGCCATTTTATTGTAATATATATTTGTGAGTGATGTTATTATCTTGTAGTAAGCCGTATCTGACCGAGGCATTAATTAGTGAGGTAGGGTTCAGGGCGTCAATGCTGTTTCTGAAATTTAGTTTTGGTTTCACAACATTCTGGTCATTATGTAAATAGAACCATTAAACAAACATAGTGTTGCTGAAATATTTGCAAAAGCTCTAGACTGCAAGTGTCTGCAGTGGGAATCGAACGCACTGTCCTTTCCGTGAGCTTGCACCTTCACCACCACATCATGTGGGTCCTTCGTTTCGCCTGTCTCTCAGTTACTTTTCTGTCTGTCAGTGCCATCATCAGTCATCTTAAACGGTATTGATCCGGGCATCACAAATCCCTAGATCACTCCTGTTGACGGGTGATTGCTGATGGCACTGGTAAATAGAAAACTAGCTGAAAGACAGGCGAAACGAATCGTGAAACAATTTTAAAAACTAGGTCAGTTGTGTAATTTGAGGAGGATCAATCCGTGGATTGTTCCACAATATTAGGTTTACTCTGAAACAAAATGTTTCCAACACAGGAGAAAATTGCCTGGGATGCTTATTTTGTATGATTAAGGTGTTTCCATAGCCATCATTGATATACTTTGCCGGCGAGTTGTTCGTAGCATAACAGCTGTTGGAAACTGCGTAAATGCCTTAGAATTTTCTAGCGATGGACGATGGCTACTTACTGCGGATGACTCAAAATACATTAAGGTATTTCGACAGTACTGATAGAAACTGTTACTGTTCTCTGAATAGTAAAACTTTTCTCTTTAAATATTCAATTGCATAATATTTTTTTAATTTTGGGCACATTGTGTTTCTACTATTCTGCAAATGTTGTTTTTTCCATGAGGAACTCATTTTATTGTAGTCATGGAATGTCAGTGTTGTTCTTTTTTACGACTTACAATTAGGATATGAGGTCTAGGTTTGGGAGCTGTCGACATCGCAGTTGATTGATGTGATGTTGTTCGACAAGCCATGTATTGGATTATCATTCAACAATTCGGGCGAGTACTTGGCTACGATTCATAAGGTGATCGTCGTCGTCGTCGTCGTCGCATTTTGTAGTTTTGCAAATTTTTTTGATGCAATAGGCTTGTAAATCTCTCCTTCTGAACCAGTTTTGGGTTTATTTTTCATAAACTATATGAAATCTGATGTGAATGTTTCATTAGTCAAACCATTCATTCTGTTTAGGGAGAAAGAGGGATCTTCATATGGGTGAATAAAAAAATGTATGCATCCCATGTTAACATTCGAGCGCTTCCCGTGGATTATACACCGACATGGAGTTCACATGTGGCTGAAATTGGGGTGAACACTTTTGTCATCGATGACGAAAGCGATGATGAGTGGGAAGGCAAGCCTCAGGTATGTTAATTGTGTTCAGGGTTTTCATAGGGTTTCGCGGTTCTGTCTGGCATATTTTTGTTCTCGTCCATGGAATGTGCTTTTCACTTACCTATGTTTTTTATTCCGAAAATAACTTATGAATTAAAAGATGTGGGAGAATTTAAATAGTACTTTCATCCTGAATTGTGTCCAAGTTAACAGATAGACGAGTCGTTGGTAACATATTCTGGATTGGCTCCTTCTCGATGGGCGAATCTACCAGTTCTGTCTCTTATTAAAGAAAGGAACAAACCAGACCAACCTCCGAGGAAGCCGAAACAGGTTGCTAACATATCTCGTGAAGAAGATCTTAGTGATGCCTATCTTTTTTTAGGCTCCTTTCTTTCTAGCTGCTGCTCCTACACTTGAAGGATTCGAATTTGAAGTTCCTGAAGAGGATAGCGACGAGCAGCGCCGTATATTACAAGCAAAAAGAAGTTTACTTGAACTAGAAAGCTCTTTTAGTGCGTCATTGAGAGGATGAGTAATTATTTGCATTACTTATAATACAATGAACCTTTGAAGAAAAGTTCTGTATTTCGGATGCTAAGTTTTGTATAAATAAGTCGGTAAGCTTGTATTCGTTATTACGAACCAATTGTTTTAGGGCTACATCTGCTGAGGAACTCTTCGATGTATTTTCTTGTTTGAAAAAGATGTCCGTGTCCGCAATTGACTTCCAATTGCGAACATTATCAGCAGATCTGCTTCCAAAGTTCTTTAAAATGTTGACAGAGGTTTGCCACCCTTATTTTGTTTATTTTTTCTACATGCTTTCTCTTTCCAGCTCCTGTTCTGATCCCAGCACTTCTACCATTCGATTCGTTTCCTCGCATCCATAATCCACAGATCTTCGAACTTTTCGTGTATAGATTCGGAGGCTGATTAGGAAATATCTCCTTCATGAGTGTCGTTGAACGTTGGTCGAATCGATTCTTCCTGTACCTGTAGTTCTCCTGGTATAGACGTGCTAGGGCGTTGCCACATGGATTGCAAAGAGTGCACTGTTCCCAGACAAGTCTTGTACCGCTTTCTTAACTCTGGAGAGATGAGGCTTGGTGAGCCCGGTGCGAGATCGTACTACTCTGCTCGTGGTGTACAGCATCAATAGCATTGTGCTAGCCTCTCCCTGTTGGCGATTTTTCGATATGATTATTAGTGGTGAAGTATACATTAGTGGGTAAAGATGGGAATAGTGAGCGCTGCTAACTTGCATTATTCGATGAGTTTTAAAAGAATCTGTTGTGCATAAACAGCAAAACCTTTACTGCTCACAGTAGGCCCATACGATTTCGTGTACTTGTCACTTCTGCACCTTGTTAGCATGTGTGCACTTTCAATTCATATCGTCGCGAATTCTCTTCCCAACTGTGGTAGACTAATACTAACTTGCGATCTAGAAGACTTTTCGTGTTTGTTATGACAGGTTGTGCATATTCATGGTTCCTGGGTCCTTAGATTAGACGAGCTTATTTCTTGAACGCAGTCCTGAAGCGACCCACGTATACTTCCCGAACATTGCCAATAGCTGGCTGAATCAGGTGCGAGCATAGGATCCGTATATATGAAAGAATTGGGAGTGTAGTACAGTGATCGGAGGCGCTGTGAAATACACATGAGATTGATACCGGCTATGTTCACCATGTCTTTGATCTCTCCGAGTTGGACAAATACCAGACCTGTCCGCAGGGATAGGGGCATTGGCCCGATATATCGGTAGGCCACCACAAGTCATTGCATAGGTCAGATATGCAATTCAGTCAATTCACCTCTAACGATGCAGAAGTTGAAAGCATAGCGCATCACTCAGAGATTGAAGAGATTGATTGATCAACGCCGAGCTTTATCCTTTAACCTATCTATAAAAGTACACCCATGCATACATCCATAAATATGTCTACATAACATGCAGAAACTAAGTCGTTTATGCATAGAATTATGTGGTCGCCGTATCCTATACACCTCTGCATCTTGGTGTAAGTACACGATCATCATCCGCTTGTTTTTGACGCGCTGCTACCACTGGTACGCGCTACGTAAACTCAAATTTACCTCATATAAATGCTTCATTTGTGAGGTACCCATAGAGACTTACAATCATGTGGTGCTAAGTACTGTTGTTTTAGAACTCTTAGTCGAGTGTTTTTAGGTACTAAAGACCAGAAGAGATTTTGATTTAGTACAAGCTTACTTGGCAGCATCAATAAAAATTCATAGGTAAGTCTCTTCTATTCGAGAGGTAAAGCATGTGTAAACAAAAACAAGTGGGTTTAACAAGTGTTTTAGATCTTCATTATGGCGAAGTGATGAAGGTGATAAGGAAGTTGATGAGTTGTTAAAGACTCTAGAAGATTTATCTCTAGAGGAGGAATTTGGATGGTCAAACTATGACCAAATAATGGTGGAAAACGCAGCAGTCGCACAGTGGATCAAAAACGCATTAATTTAGATGTTGTCCTCTTCTGTTGCTCAATTGTTGACAAATTCGCGACGATCTGGCCTACTATGTGTGAATCATACATGGTCAGAAGTCTAATATTTCAACTTCAACACATCGGCGACGACGTAAGTCGTGACCGGCGTTATATAGGACTCACTTCTTTTCAGCCATATATTTTGCGGACGCTATTCGCACATTAAAGCTAAAAATATCTCCACGATAAAATGCTAAATTCACACATTGCTCACTCACCAATGTTTTCGCAGTGTGTCTTTGCGAACATTACATAGTCCTAACTCTTATCCTTATAACCTCACAGTGACATATGCGTTTTACTTTGAAATATTTACTTTACAGTCTTGTTTTTGAACTTAACGCTTTTAAATACTACTTAAGATCACAACTTATTACCTCCTATAATGGTTCCGCAACCTATTTCGGTCACCAGTCATGAAGTCATAACACCTATATAGTTCTTATAATAATACAAGTGCCCACGTACAGTTATTCCGAATTGAAGTGGGCGCGTCATGGAAAGTCGACATCATGATGTCTCTTTTGTTTATTCTGTTAGGCGTTTCATTGTCTAGTCTTCGGCTTCTGGCGAAAACCTGACCTGTTTGAAAAGGTCAATCCGGTTTCCTTGCATGTTCCATGGGTGTGTTACCCACTTAACCAACTTCCAAACTGACGCAAAGATGCTGTAGTCGCATTTATAAATGTAGATGCGCTCTCCCCGATCTAGTAAGCCGTCCTTATGAAGTTTGTCACCAGTGATTCAGCTGCGTTCCGCACCCTACAGAACTAGGCGTCGTCGTCATTATGCCAAAGAAAAGTAATAAAAGATTGGTAAATAGACATTGTGAAACACGCTGCGTCTGTTGCCTTCGGGCCACCAAATACTATAACCATCTCAAATTTTCAGTAATTATAGAAAAAGCCAGTATCGTCGCGAATTCTTTATGTAATTAAGTTGTTGAGTTTTTGTTGTTCGATGTGTTGTTACTGTTGAGTGTAAATAGTTTCATTACTGTTCTTCGATTTTAGGTCTAAGTGTTTTCTTCCATGAAATCTTCATTTTGCGAATGTGAGAGGTAATATTTATTTTGTTACGAAGACAACTGCTTTGTTTGAAAATCTGAAGACTCTGAACAAGCCTCCAATGAACAGAAAAAGGTCAAACTCTTAGAGTAGGATCCTATAGGAATGATCGCTCTACATTTCTTGAGCATTAGTACTTGTAAAACTGCAGAAACCAAATAGGGGTAACAAGGAAGACATGTGGACCAGTCCAATAATTGGTGATTTATATGGTGGGAACATACATTGCACTAAAACACCTAAAAATTATTTGCAATTGTAGGCCTTTTCAAATATGAGAAGACGTTTTTATCATGTTATTTTTAAAGTTGTTACAACATAATGAAAATTCACTGGCAGGAGACTGAAGCAGTACTTCGGAAGAGAATTTCTGTCCCAAAGACCTTTCATGCGCGCTTAATTTCTTAATTTGTAGTGGATCCCATTCCCATCAATGTATGTGGAAGAGTGCATTTAGAACAACGAACAAAAGGTAAACAAGCGATGAGTTCGAGTGATTACTTACTACCAGTACGTCTGCTCATAAAAAATTCCTGGTTTGGCAAAACCAGCATCGGTGGGGGAAAATACATTTTGTCGGCACACCATACATAGCTACTTCCCGCTCTTTGCTGCTTGTGAGACAAGCCTCAAATCTTGCTCTGATATATAGCAACGCCAAATGAAAGGGCATATAGGCAAGTGTGCAGCGAATTGGCGGTGATATATGTCAGATATAGCTCTACTATGCTCTGGGTGAAGGATCAGTGGGCTCTACAATGCGGTCTTACGTAAACCCAGTAGAAGTTGGAAAGAGAAGGAAGCCGGACGTGCAGATAGCAAATCTACTACAAAGAGAAAACTACTGGACATAATACCCATATATCAGTGTGGCGGCATATTTTCGTTTAGTACGTATTTAACCCACTATAGACCAATCACAAAATCACACTGAGAAGGAGAACCTCCCACCCATGTTAAGATAGTAAGCAGCTCCTGCGATGCCAACTGCCGCAACCATGGTAATGGCATACCTCGACACGGAACCCCATTCACGGTTCAAATTTGGTGTATTGACCTAGAAATCAGGTGTAACAGTGAGTTGTCGTTTAATCTAAATGAGCAATACAACACCTGTCAAAGTACGGAGTAAGGAGCTTACTCTCTGCTTATAAATTCGTAGAAATTCTGTTCGCAAGGCTAAAGGTGGCATAAGCGATGCAAGATATAACGAATCTGATAGGATAGCATCCAGGTGCAGTTCATGTGGCATTGTTGACAGTAACTGATGAATCACAGGCATTTCGCTAGAAAGGATGAGAATGGTCGAATAGAATTAGATCCGTATTGGGAGATATCCTCAGTTACTCAATATTATGGCTACTGTCCATTCCTCTTCACAACTAACTTTTTCACAAGACAACAGATTAAAACAAACAGAAATTATTACCGGACACATGTTAGTATTGCAGATTTCCTTTTAAGAACAATTGCAGCAGATACGTATATTGGGGTTAAAGGAGGTGAGGCGAGAAATACATCGAAGAACCGTACAATCTGTAATTTGCAACATAGCTATTAGCAGACCATTTAACTTTACGAAACGAAAGAATAAGTTGACTAATAGGCATATATACGTATTATGCCATTCATTAATGCTTAAAAAGGATAATAAAGCTCAAGGAGCTGATCAATCCATGAGGGATGTGCCATGCATTCGACTTCATTAAGCATCAGAGGTGATTGGATACAAGTCTGGCCTTTACAATGATTCACGGTGGGCTATCGATGCACCGAATCAGAGCAGCTATACTTTCCGACAAGTCTGGTACCAATTTGCCCACCCCGGAGGGATGGAAGGCCTGGTGAGCCTTGGGAGCGGAGATCAATCCCATGTGTATTCCAGAGCGCCTCCGACCACTGTGCAACAGGCGCCCATTTCATTAATGCTTAGATGCAGAAATGCAAACATGCTGTTAATGAGAAGATTAGGTATCAAGTATAACACACCTGTTGGTATTCATTAAGTGAGTGACTAAACCAAGTAAGTGGCCAGCTAAGGGCGAACATGGTACCCAAGCGCACTTCTCGTAATACCCGTTCCAAATGTGGGTCTACTCGCGATAGAATAACATATCTAAGAGAGGTCCCATGAGGAATTCATCACACTACGATGTTTTGCATTACGAAGCAAACAAGTTCTTAGAAAGAAAAAACAAAGCTAGTTTAAATAACAGTAAACTCACAAAAATTCCAACTCCTTTAGAACACTTTCTTCTAGTGACTTCAACAGATATGAACGAAAAGGCCCATAGTGAGCGAGGCTTCGACAAACTTCGAAAGCCGTCTCAGCACCGCAGACCAAAAGGACAGTGAGACAGACGTCATGAAAACCTTAAACAACTATATCAATGTCTAGGAAACAAATAATTAATTCACAGTACGAAAAGAACCTTGGTAGTATCGAAAACGAGGATTCGTGCAAAGTACTCGAATAATTAATGGAGTAAGTTGACATTGAAGAGTAGATCGCCGATCATCAGATATGTTGGGTGGAAATCTTGCTAGAGTTCGGTGTACATCTAGTTCAACCTGCAAAGGGAGATACATGTTTTCTGGAAACTAATAAGTATAATTTTGATGCGAAAGTACATAGGATAGTAAGTAAGGAATAGCGTGCAGAGAAACAAGGACAAACTCGTCACAAATGCTTGTTCTACTATCAAATTACTGCGAAAAGTGAACTATTCAAAAGTAAGTCTGGTGGATCTCAAAATAACTAGCAGTTAAGGAAAGAACACTATATCTGCCCATAAGTAGACAAAATAATATAACCACAATGAGGCTGCGATATTTACAAAAGTCCGGACTTAATGTGTCTGCGGTGCGGATCGGACCTGCTATTACCCTTTCCGTGGGTAATGCAGCTTCAGGTTAATTGGGTTCAATACCAATTTGTGCTCCTCAGATCAAACTCGTTGATGGGTGATTGCTGACAGCACCTATAGGTTAAAACATGGCTGATAGAAAGACGAAACAAAGGACCCGTATAGTGTGGTTGTGAAGACGCTAACCCTGAAAAGGGTAATAGTGGGTTCGGTCTCCATCGCAGACACCTACGGTCTGGAGTTCTGCAAATATCGCAGCATCACTGCTGTTGTATTCCACATAATACCCTACCATGAAAAAAATGGGTAGCAAACAAAAAAGTGATTACTAAAAATAGTATTTAGAAAGACGAAGTAGATCTGATGCGTAAATATTAACACATAGAAAGGCGAATTGAACCTGATGCCATTCCGGATGTTTGCGTAAACTGTCTTCCTCCTCAGTTTCCATCTAAACAAGCTTCCATCCAAGAGCGCATGGCAACTTTTAGAAAGGCAATTTGATTACAAAATTTTCAAATAACGAATACAAAAAAGTGTAAAACTGATTTACTTTCAATCATACCGTGTCCTGAGTTAACGACGATGCCACTGAGGAGTAGGATTCAGACATAAAAGAAAGGCTATCGTTGTCGTCTACATTCTCGCCTTCAGCAGAGGTTACAAGGCGGTGTGCCAGCACTGGCCAAATTTGAGCTCGATACTGATCGAGTATAAGACCACCATTTGATCGCGCAAAACATCGGAGGCTGTCTATAAGAAAACGCTTGACAAATTCTAAAACAACCACAAGAAGTACTGTATTACGCTTTGCTAGCCAACCACCAAAGGATAAAACTCTCAAAGTGTAACAGGAATGAAAAACCCGATAACATTCCCACAGAACATAATGGTGATACCAAGGACTTAGAACATAACGACAATACTAAGAACTTACTAATATGACTGCTAAGGTCATCGTTTGCGTGGTTCTTCAAGAACCTGGCAATCTCTTCACGTTTTTTCCGCAGACAGTTATAACGGGCAGACATGAGGACTTCTGACTAAAAACATCACTATGAATTCATACATACATCGACACAGAGATCGAAAATGATGGTGCAACTGACCTTCACATAGGACTGGATATGTTTTATGTCATCACAAGAGCTGGTTTCTAGCGAAGTATAGAGATAGTCGTCATCACGTAACGGGGTCGGTGGCTCCGAGTACGATGGCATACGCGAAGCCTTCTAATTCTGGATGTGATCCTCAGAGAGCAACTATCAGAAAGGACAAAATGTGACAAACCCTTAGCTGAGACACTCAGACAATCTCGTGTACGCTAAAGAAGCTACAAAGGTATTGAAACGCTCCTCCTAAAGGAAATAATGTACAACGATGCAGAAACTTCTATTAACGTAAATTGGTAAAAAAAACACTTTTTCAATGCTAAGTAGTTCCAATAACAATGTACAAAACCATCATAGCACGACACAAGTTCCACATTACTCACTGGAATTGAAACCCCACTTACAACACCTCTGAGGGGCAACTGCTCATCACACATGCTGGAACTGGGGATACGGTAAGTATGTCGTCATGAAATGTTGATTACACATTACGTATGTTAAATGACGACTGAAGTTCATTCCACAACTTGTGTGAAGAGTCTTGTTATTTCCAATAAGATTCTAATTTTGATTAAATGGCAAATGTATGGTGTCAGTGGTGGCATCAGTCTCATTTCAAAGAGGATACAAGTTTTAGTTAAAATGACGTAATTTGTTGTCTGGTCATATTCTTCATAATGGCTTGTCGTCGCGACCGTATTTGTTTTGAACGTTTTAGATTGAATTTTCCTACCTCTACACTGAACATTTAGAGAATATACCTTCGAATAAGTGACAACGGATAGAGCAATCGGGGTTGATCAATCCCTGAGGTATGTGCCATGCATTCGACTTCATCAAGGATCGTTTGTAGGTGATTGAATGCCAATCTGACCTTTACAATGACTCGCGGTGGCATACCGATGTATCGAGTCCGTGGTGCTCTCCAATTAGACAGGATTGGTACCAATTTGTCTACCCCGAACGAATGGAAGACTTGGTGAGCCATGGACGCCTGGTCGAAAAATACCGGCATGTGTGTTGCAAAGCACCTCTAACCACTGTGCTACAGGCTTACGAAAGATCAAGATCAAGAACTAACTCCTTTCAGTCCAGAGTTACGTACCGCATAGCATTACGCCTGCGGCGCAGTGGTCCGAAGAACCTTCCAATGCCCATGGGATTGATCCGGGCCCCTGCGGAGTTGGCAAATTGGTAACAGACTTGTCTGGGAGGATAACAGCACTGCCCGGATACATCGGTAAGCCACTGCGAGTAATTGTGAAGGCCATATATGCATTCAGTCATTTCCAGTGATGCCTACTGAAGTCGAGTCCATGGCGCATCCCTTAGGGATAGATCAACGCCGTGATCTTTATCCTTTTATTTTCATTTTAATAACTGAATTTATATCCTAAACGCTTTCTGTTCAATGTACCTTTTTTAATCGATGAGCTAACATGAGGTTGTTAGCAAACATTTATTCAGTTAATGATTCGACGTGTTCATCTTCTTCACAGCTCTCTATTCAGTCCCAGTTGGTGGGCCAGTGTGGCGAATGTAACCAAATGGGAACATTTTCATTACCAATCGCTAATACTTTACTGGATTCACTCTCATTTAACGACAGCGTGAACAAGCAATAAACGGCTTTGAACCTCTTATATGCTGAATAATTCAGAGACATCAATCTGTAATGTTCATAATGTTCTACGTTATAAGCTAAAGATCGTCCACCAGCTACCTAGAAAACAACTGAGTTCTGTCATATGGTTCTTCTTTAGTTTCAAGAATCCACAATGGAACCTATTTCATGCAGATTCAATGAGGATCTTATCTGAATCATGGTATTCGTGATGTGTCGTATCTATAGCTGGTGAAACTCTAGACATTGATTACTACGACAGGACTGGATCACATGTAAATGTGTTGTAGGTTGCCTTATCTGACGATGATGCACCTCTTCCAAATAGGACATGCAATCTAGAGCTGTGTGGTGTTAACAGCCGTGTTTGACATCGTAAGACGAAAAGGTGTGCTCAGTGGTACCTTGTACCCCGGCTTCCCTTTCTTTTTTTCCATTACCATTGACTAGTCAAAGGCTATCATTCTTTAAAGCTCATAGGAGACCAGCTTAGTAACTTCGTTTTGAAACTTGTAAGAACTAAACACCGAAACATGGGTGATCCTAAGGCTCAAGAGTCAGCTTTGCATCCGTACTAATTCTTTGAACAGAAGAGTGCGAGGTTTAGACATACGTTAACGACCAAAGATTAGAGATGTCGTTTTATATTTTAAATTTCAAAAATCAAAATGTGCCGGCTACGCGATGCGGTTTAACGACAATCGGTGGACAAGAGGGCTTTAGCGACTGGAGTCATCGGGATGTTAAATGCGCAGTAAGGAGGCCACTGACCCAATGGCCATAGTTCTTCAAGGAAGCTCTAGAAGAAGAATATGGTGTTCAGAGTGCCTAGAGCGGCTTAGTATATACCCCTGTAGGTCCAGCGGAGTTTGAGTCTTTGCGAGTACCTCAGACATTTCTTGAACCCAAATATTCCGTACCATACTTATTCAGAGAATATCCGGATAAGTCGAACTTCATTGGTTCATCGCACGGCATCTCTCGAGCATTTCACAGATTAACAGGACTCGCGTTGCTGATTCTTATATTGTTTTATTTTCCAAACCGATCGTCATTTAACCTCCTCGGAAGTAAAAATCAGTACGTTCTTGGATTGCTGACTTAATACGAGGATGATAAAGTTGTTTATTCAGCAACGTTTCGACGTCTTCGCCGTCGTCAGAGCCGATGGTCCGAGTCGATGGTCCACAGTTGTTCGTATTCTCGATGTGGCATCTTCATGTTCGCATCGTGTCGAGTCCTGTTTAGTGAAGCAGTGCTCGAACGAGGCAATCTCACGCGGCAGCGATATTTCATGCAGGACAGTTGTTGTTTATAATGACTATCCGTAGATAATCATTTGTTTTTCAACGGATAATCCATCCTACAACAGTTAGTCTCATTATCAGCTAGCACATAATATAGCAGTATTTCGAAGGAGGTTGTGCTAGCTGATAATGGCAGCGACTGAGGCAGGATTTATTGTTCGGAGAAAACGAATTACAACTCACTGTTTTTCTTGGTAAGCTCACGAGGTTGTTATTGTATACCGTTTGTTTACAAAAGCAAAAATTGAAAAGCTGAGGCAGAATTTATTGTTCGGAGAAAACGAATTACAACTCGCTGTTTTTCTTGGTAAGTTCACGAGGTTGTTATTGTATACCGTTTGTTTACAAAAGCAAAAATTGAAAATAAAATAGCTTCTTCGTGCACGCATCGCTTTGTACGAGTCTTCCACCATGTATTTCGCGTGAAGATCAACCGCACGGAGTTCACATGGAACTGTAGTGTGCCTCCCACATTACAGTAGCAGTTTCAAACAGTGTTTGAGATCACAAGCGATAACGAGACATCCCTTCCTGCTGTTCATCTTCGGATTCTCGGAATTCATCCAGAAGGCTTCGAGAGCTTTACGCGCTGTTCTGCTTCACAGCTTCCCCTTATGAAGTGTTTGATTTAAGTGTAAGTTTACCGACTAGGAGTTCTTTTTTATAGTCGCAGAGTGGTCTACCTGTTTCGCCAATGCATTCGTCATTGCACATTTTGCAAGTGATTAGATATATCGTAATCGACTCTAGCAATGACCGTCTCCACCGTTAGGGCATGTTATGCAATTCCGCGTTGTGCAGAGGTCAAACAGGTGGTTACGAACTACCCGGCACCTTGGAGTGCTCTGTGGCATTTCAATCACTATTACCGAATTCTCCAGACCGGCTCTTTTTAAGAAGCGTTTTATAGTTGTGTTTATTTCGTCGGAAATAAAAAGCAGGATAAGCCTAACCTACTAGCTATCAAAAACAAGGGTTGACGATGTACATCATTGTAAAGCGATTCACTTAATCTCGGCGTGAATGCCGTATTTCATTAATAAGCTATGAAATACAGTATTGATCGTTAATACTGAGGTTAAAGGAAAGTCAGTTTACAGTGATGTTACTTCGCTACGTGCAGTCTTGTCTTATACCAACTGCTGCGGGATTGCTTGTCCGGAGAAAACAAGTTGTTATCATCGGACAACCATGTCAACAACAATCGTCCTGTTGAAAAGAGCATCGTCGGATGAGAATGCCTCATTCGAACGGTGTCCCACTGTGGAAGATTCGACTGGATATGACGACGAAGACGCCACATCGAGAAGGCGAACGACTCTGGAATATCGATTTCGAATCATCGGCTCTGATGGAGACGACGATGTCGAGATGTTAGCCGAATAAATATCTTTGTCAACTTCATGTTAGATTAACAATTCAGTAAAGTTCTTTCTTTCAATGCAGATCTAAACTTTTTAGAGCATAGAATGCGGTGACCACCTTACTTGTACCAGAACTTAAAGTTTAACCACGTTACTTTACCACACGGGTTTTTTTCCAAAAAAAGATACCTGATGAAATGCCGTTTTTGAATCACCTGTATCACCTGTAGTCCCGTTGATCGTCTAGTGACTCGAGCGGGCGCCAGTAAATCCTCCATTTTTCCCTATCGCGTGCAAGAGTAGCCCAGTGGGTTCTCCTCGCTTTAGGGGCTCCGCGAGCATCATATCTCTCTTCTAGGCTTTTCGTGAAGAACTCTGACCATCGGGTCGGTGGTCTTCCTGCAGTACGTTCGACATCCCGAGGAATCCAGTCACTAACAGCCCTTGACCATCAGTTATCATTCATACGCATTACGTGTCCTGCCCACCTTATCTTCGACTGTTTCGCGTATAGAACGGCATCTTTGACTTTCGATCGTGGACTTAGATCAGAGCTTCGGATCCCATCCCTTAGTTGTGCGAAACGGAATACTAGCATCGTCCTTTCGACTTCGCGTTCGATAACGCTGAGTGATCTTTCATCCTGCTTACGTAGCGACCAAGTTTCTGACGCATACGTTAGGGCAGGAAGAACCGTTGAGTCGAAAAGATGGCCAATACTTCAATGAGCCTTGCTAACGTGTTAATGTGGTCCATCGTATTAAATCCTTTTCGAAACCCTGCTTGCTCGCACGGCTGTCCTTCGTCCAGTGTTCTGTCGCCCAACTACTAACCTTTCGGTTAACAGCCGAACGCGATGCCTATTGCTAATTTCGGAAGCCCTCCTTCATTTAACCTCGGAAAGACCTACAATATGTTGCTCTAAAGACCGACTTTCTATAAAAAAAACCTCAACATATATAGTTAATATATTTATTTATGATCTTATAAATTAATCTTCTTTAGCTAGTGCGAGGTTGGTATATGTGTTCGTCCTCGTTGTTGTTGTTGTTGTTGTTGTTGGTCGATTGCTGTGCGTTTAGCGTATTTGATATCCACGTATAGCTTGCTGGGCTCTGAACGTGGGGGCTGGTTATACTGACAGGTAGCTTTCCAGGCTATCCCAGAGTGGGCATGGAGCTTATTTGTTGGAGGCGACTCCTAATCGCCTCCCATATATTTCCCTGTCACTTGATTGCAGGCTTTTGGCCGAATTGATTCGTAGAATACAATCCGCATAAAGCGAGAACGCACCCACACACGCATGCATGAATACGCCTTGGAAATACAGAAAGAATGTGCCAAATCGGCGCAGCAGAAACAGGGAGTCCATCCCCTGGGTGCACCTGCGTCTCAGGGAAGCAAAGGTCGCTTTTGGTCCGCGATTAACCCCCTATCCGCCACCTGAGGACGCGCCACGTAGCCTCGCGACTAGCCGGCTCGAGATCCCTCATATGAAGGAGATCCGTGGGCCGTTCTTAAATAGACGAAACTAACAATGAGGATTTTAGACATTCAGTGAAATCTGACATTTGATATAATACAACCACTCATACTTTGTTTTCTTGTACAGCAATCTCGAGGTTGTTATACAGCATACATTTACTTCCATAGAAAAACACAATGCAATACAACAGTGTGTGAGCACTCGAAAGAAATAGAAAAAGCAGTTAGAACTGATAAAAGTCTTCACCTCTGGTAAAAAAGGTCCCGCTCCCAACCACTAAACTCTCGGTTAGCAGCCGAACGCGCTGCCTACTTCGCCACGGAAGCACTCACAAGTTGCAGCGAGGCCTGTATGGTCAGTCAGTGCAGCACTTAGCATGTTATGAAGATGAGCGAGCACTTGAAATGGACAAGAAAAAGAGTTAAAACTAACGAAAATCGTTCACTCTGGTAAAAACGTTCCGCTCCCGGGTGGGCTCGAACCACCAACCTTTCGATTAACAGCCGAACGCGCTGCCTATTGCGCCATGGAAACACTCACAAGTTGCAACGTGGCTTGTATGGTCAGCCAGTGAAGCACTCAGCATTGTTTGAAGGCGTGTGAGCACTCGAAAGAAATGGGAAAAGGAGTTAGAACTGATAAAAGTCTTCACCTCTGGCAAAAAAGGTCCCGTGCCCAACTACTAACCTTTCGGTTGACAGCCGAACGCGATGCCTGTTGCTAATTTCGGAAGCCCTCTTTCATTTAACCTCGGAAAGACCTACAATATGTTGCTCTAAAGACCGACTTTCTATAAAAAAAACCTCAACATATATAGTTAATATATTTATTTATGATCTTATAAATTAATCTTCTTTAGCTAGTGCGAGGTTGGTATATGTGTTCGTCCTCGTTGTTGTTGTTGTTGTTGTTGTTGGTCGATTGCTGACGTTTCGGCGATTTCGCCTTCCTCAGAGCCGTGGTGTTACGAGTGGGACTCAGCCGCAGACAACAACAACAACGACAACGAAGACACATACCAACCTCGCAATAGCTAAAGAAGATCAGTTTATAAGATCATAAATAAATATATTAATATGTTGCTCTGACAGGGCCCGTGTGGGGCAGTGGTTGGAGGCGCCACTGCGGCGCCCACGTGAAATGCATCCATGGCCCACCAAGCCTTCCATCCCTCCGGGGTCGGCAAATTGGTACCAGACTTGTCTGGGAGGATAGCAGCACTGGCTCGATACATCGGCCGGCCACTGCGAGTCATTGTAAAAGCCAGACATGCATTCAATCACCTCCAACGATGCTTAATGAAGTCGAATGCATGGCGCATCCCTCAGGGATTCATCAACGCCGAGAGCTTCTTTTATGTTGCTCTATTCAATAGAAAACAGTCCTTGCAGTGATTGACTGCAGTAATTAGAGTGACGGGTGATTGATGATGGCAAAACATCGATAGAACTAGCTAATAGACGGGCAAAACGAAGGACCCGCATAGTGTGGTGGTGAACGCGTTACTCTTCGGAAAGGACAATAGCGCGTTCGTTCCCCATCACAAACACCTGCGGTTCGGAGTTTTGTAATTATTTCAGCAACGTTTTGGTTGTATTTCGCTTAGTAACCTGCCGTCAAAATTGTAGTAGGCAGAAAATGAAAGGTAAAACTTTTTGGAGTGTTGTAATGTTTCCCACTGTTTACAAAAAAAAAATGTGAAATAAAACCAAAATGACGCTGAGATATCTACCAAACTCGAAACCCCAAGTGAGCTTCTCAACCACGACCACCCTTTCCAAGAGTAAACCTTTTGCCCACCGGACCAACGAGGCGTTTGCTATGCTTATCTCTCGGCCGGTTTTTTAAACCTAACACTTATCAAGGGCGCGTGTGGCGCAGTGGTTGGAGGCGCCACTGCGACGCGCACGTGGAATGCGCCCATGGTCCAACAAGCCTTCCATCCCTCAGGGGTCGGCAAATTGGTACCAGACTTGTCTGGGAGGATAGCAGCACTGGCTCGATACATCGGCCGGCCACTGCGAGTCATTGTAAAAGCCAGACATGCATTCAATCACCTCCAACGATGCTTAATGAAGTCGAATGCATGGCGCATCCCTCAGGGATTGATCAACGCCGAGAACTTTATCCTTTTATCCTTTTTAACACTTATCAATTCCCAGGATCGAAATTCTATTAATCTTGTCGTTGGACTACAAATTTTTCGCTTTTTCTCTTAGTAATCGCGAGGTTGTTAAAGAGCATGCGTTTACTTCCATACAATAACACACATGCAACACAATCGTAGCTGACGTTTCGGCAGAATCGCCTTCTTCAGAGCATGGGAGGGTACACCAATGGGCAACTTACTAGGTCAAACAGTTTAACAGCACAAACAGAAAGATGAAAATCTAAGCGATAATTACAAGATCTACGGCTTATCGAAAAAAACCCACCGCTTTTTTTATCTGTCCTCCGCCAAGGAAGAACAGCCGCACAGAGTCGCATATGGCTGAGGACTGCAGCACCCCAGTCAACGATCGAAGCGATGGCCAGGGGCAAGATCACGCGTGATCATCATTCAACGTTAGACTCATCATCAGCTGTGTAGACAGGCCAACGGATAGAATAAACTGGTTCTTAAGCCTAATACTAACCCAGTTGCTTAACCACTTTCCAGCCAACCTCATGAACACCCAAATGTTCGTAGAACGTCTACGTGACGCGTCTTCTAATAACGCATGCGTGATGGAGTCGTTCGATGTTACCGCGCTGTACACCAACGTATCGAATGACTCGGCAATGCAAGCCTTCTTCGAACTTCTTGTTGAACATGAAGGAAAAATAGAAATGAATAGCTTGTCCATCCAGCAGCTTATGGCTCTCTTAAAGGAGTGCCTGAACTGCTCGATTTTCAGATGGTCTGGGAAATACTATGAGCAAATAAGGGGACTGGCAATGGGACAGCGACTGGCACCAAGCATTGCCAGTGCGTTTATGTCTAGAGTGGAAGCCCACATTCTCGGTCTCCGGCCGTTCCTCTAGCGCCGATATATAGACGATTGTTTTGTCGTCTTCTCTACACAGGAGGAGATGGACAAATGCTTTGAATTATTGAACGAGCAGTCAGAGTACATCAAGTTCACCCCGGGAGAAACCGAAGGACGACTGGCTTCCGTTTCTAAACGTTCAAATTAACTTGTCAAGTAACGGTTACACGACAAAGTGGTACCCAAAACCAAGTAACGAAAACATCCTGGTTCATTTCCTTCCCATCCATCACACACAAAGAGGGTGCTTGTGAGAAATGTGTTTCGTACAGCTACCTCTGTGTGCACAACCAGGGAACTAAAGGAAGAATCACGCGATTTGGCTCGGCAAATAGCCATTTCCAATGGCTACGAAATTGTAACCCCACGAGATAAGTTTCGAGGGAGAGCGGCGCTCCAAAAGGGACGGTTTAGCCAAAACAAAGCCCCGTTTATCTTGCCCTCAACTAGCGATGAAACAAGCGCAGCGATGAAGGGATGCTTAAGAAGGGCAGATCTAGAGGAATCGGTAGCGATAATTGAAATACCACCGAATACTCTTCATCTCCAGTTAGTTCGTAACCGCTTGTATGGCCGTCTATGTGAAACACAAAATTGCGTAATTTGCCCTTATGGCAGGGACGGTGACTGCATGAGTTCAGGCACGATACACCTGATCTCTTGTGGTACTTGCGGGCACCAAAGGGCATATAACTCAGTTAAAATAGAGCTGCAGTCGAAATCATGACGTTCGAAATGACG